>OX578146.1:29507501-29932501 GCA_951213105.1 Amaurobius ferox | reverse complement strand
TTTCAAACCCCTTTCCCTGCTTCGTTCAATTTTGCTGTTCTATCAGTGTTGGCACTTTTGTTATTATCGGGCAAAGGCTTCTCCCGTATACTTTAAAACAAGAAAGATCAATCATGAAACACTTTCCAACTTCAATGCAATTTTGTTTAAACAAGTCTAAAATGCAATACATTCGTCGGTAATATTTAAAAACTTATCACAATACTACATTAATTTATTATATTTGAAAACTTAAACCTTCATCGAAAAAAATGAACTTCATTCAAATGACGGCATTGAAATATAAATTGCCTGGTTTAAACATCTCTAAAATGCGATGCATTCCTCGGTAATGTTTTTAAAACTATCATAATACTACGATAAATTATTATATTTGAAAACATAATCGAAACCAACTGAAATGCATTCAAAAGACGTCATAGAAAAAATAGCACGCCTGGATCTCTCTATAAAAACAGCATTTCATTCATAACATTTTCCCATTCATTTCATTTTTCACAATATTATAATAATTTATTTTATTTAAAAATTAAGACCATGGAGCTACAAGTAATTTAACTCTATGCTTAAAACTTCATCGCAAAAAATCGTCCGTCTCTCGGTAAAGTCAATGAATTTTTCATTCATATCAGTTATGCAGACTCCATGGGCTAAATAATTTCGTGTTAAAGAAATACAGCAATTCTAATATAACTCATTCAACATATTATGCTGTTTACATTTTACATAAGTGAAAAATAGGCTTCGTTGTAGAAATAATCAAATTTGGATGAGCATTTAAACTCAAATATATTGTAATTGCGTTGTTTCAGTATGTAGATGCACATAATGTAAGCAAAAATAAAGTGGTTTTAGGACGGATACCGCACGCACTCAATATGAATTAAAAAGAACTTAAAAAATCACGATTTTGAGACAAGATGGGTGCCATATATCATTTTGAAGTGAGTCATGTGATTTTTTTATATCATGGTGACGTGATCGCTTCATATAAGAGGTGTAATTATTATTTTGATTTTTATTTAAAAAACTGCTGAATATATTTCGCTGAATTTTTTTAATATATTTTATGGAACAATTTGAATATTACCTAAACTTTTCGAAGCAATTTGTGAATTTTAAATCCGCTTAAAAAATGTTTGAAAAGTTAGGTCCCATAAGGTTCCATGTATTTAATTTTTTTAACCCGGGTTCAACCCAAAACTAATTAGGTGCTATTATTCATTTATATTTCCATAGGTCCTACAGACCGTCTGAACAACATACTAAAATTTCATTTTGATTAAGTCATTTTTACGGTAGTTATCGTGCTAACGGAGAGACAGACAGACAGCCAAAATGAAAAAAGTCATAAACACTTTTCAACTTTATTGTAAAGTGTTAAAAACGCTCTTCCCAGCTTTCCAAACGTGTTGGCACTTTTAATTTTGTTCTGGATGTTGCTTTAAACCCGTCAAATGAACCTTCAAGTTGCCATGACAAGTTTTATTGCATTAATTCGTGTGGAGCATGGACTAAGATAAGTGTGTAAAGTGTGCAACACAAACCAGTGACTATATGTCAAGTAACGGCATTTATCTAAGCTCTATTTACCTTCACAATACCACTGAACCTAAAACACTTTACTTGAAGTTGTCTACAGATATTTATAAAATTTATTTCTGTGGTGAGGTAATGATTCTGTAACTTCAAGGCACTTACATTTTTGTGCAGAAACTTTACGTTGCCGATCGTAAAAATTGCTCAAATAGATCGTAAAATGACGTTAAACATAATTTCGCCCATGTCCAGTACTATACCATCGGTCGGGGAGTTTTGTCGTTCATCTTTGCAACGGATGACACTGGAAGAAAATATTGGCATGACAGCATCTTAAAGTATAAAAAAGTGATCAAAGAGAAGTTGCGAATATATTTAAACAGCATGCGTTGAAAAATTATTAATCGTATGTGCATAAATGTGCTTACATAATGTGCATAAATGTGCTTACGTAATGTGCATAAATAGTTTTGGGAAGAACTTAATAAAGAAATTAACTATTTTATAATATAAGTTTGATAACAAATATAAATAATACAAATCATAAAAGGTAATAAACTACAAAAATTATATTACAATCATATATAATATACAATTAATGTTCATTATATCTGCTTATGAAAGTACATATTTATCAGACGATCATGTTTACAAACAATTTATGTATTCCCCAATTAAAGCTTGTAATTTAATCAACAAGCAATTCTCTAACTAATGTATTGAAATATCCCCGACTTCTTTTTACTTTAATTTGGTTATTCAATTTATTTCCACTGCATTTCAAATGGAATAGAGTATTACCATTAGCCATCCTCGTATGTGTGTGCACAATTGCATGTGCGTCAATGGAATTACAGTAACCCCTCGTTATATCGCGCCTCAATATATCGCGCTTTTGTTATGTCTCTCATTTTTTTTTCTTTCTTTCTGATTTTTCGTTTACATTCTTTTGCTTTCCCAAGACTGAAGTGTTACAACATGAGTCGTCGGTGAGGAGGGAGTGAATGAGTGTTTTATTATTGTATTTTTTATTATTGTACTTTCAGTCTTAAATTTTTATTACATATGTTCATAAAAGTATCATTTTTATCATATCGCCCGATATATCGCGCATTCGGATATATAGCGCATTCGGATATATCGCGTATTCGGATATATTTGCCATGTCTCTCGGCAAGCGCGATATAACGAGTGGCTACTGTATATTCAATTCCATCTGCCATATCATGAATATTTCTAAATTTTAATATTTCATTTCTATCCTTAAATACACTCATATTTTCGAAAATTGCAACACCATGGAGAAATTGCCGTGTTAAAATGAAACGTACGGGACATGCAAAGTAGGGTAGGACATGCTGGTGATTAGAAATGCTGAGTTAATGCACATACCAGTGCTCCGCAGCGGCCTCTGAATGGTCGTATGAGGAGTATAAAAGGTTGTGGAAGAGACATAGAAGTGTGGAATCGATGTACGCGAGTTAAAACTTGTTCTACTATGTCTCGTCAACGTCACTATGCTTCGTCAACTTTATAGATTGCTTTATAAGCAAACCGAAAAATTCCAACGGGGACACATAATCGGCCTGCGGGAAGAAGGATTTTCGTACCGGTATATTGATGTTCGTACGGGGCATAATGCCATGACAGCAATGCGAGTGTTGAAACAGAAGACTGAAGAAAACCGAAAGAGTCAAATATCCGGCAGTGGACCAAGCAATATGACGACAACATCTTACCAGCACGGCGGAGACAACTCGTACAGTTTCTATTTCAGTGTTAACTCAGCACTTGATCATTGCTACATGTGTGGTATTGCCTGTTTTTAGGACTAAAATGCGCCTTCTGTGCAGTAGACTGCATGCAATCATACTTTGCGGAGGATAACTTTGATCCCAATGAAGAATTAGGTTACAATGGGCGGATGAGTATAGGCTATGGTGTACGGATCGGCACCAGATCACGTTTCCGGACGAGTCATGGTACAACCTTAACTACAATGATGGCCGCATACGCTTTAGAGAGTATTATGGTGAGCGCCATATTTCTGCATACGTTTTTGAACGCCACACTGCATGAACGTTAATTTGATGGTGTGGGGTATCATACGCTATCATGAACAATCCCGGCTCCTACGCATTGCGAGTAGCTCAACATCAACCGCTAAATTACGGAGGTTTGGAGGCCGAAGCTGAACCCTATTCTTCGCCAAACTCCTGGCGCTATATTCCAACAAGGTAACGCCCGACCACGTATTGCCCGGGATAGATAAGCCTTCTTCAATGCACAACATATATCTTTCGTCAGACATGTTACCGATTGTACATCCGGATCGAAGAAGGCTAGCAGGCAATACCCCAGGAAACATTCTTTGGTTCAATGTAGTGACATTTAGGTGCTCCGATTGCCGCTTGAGTTCCGAAAAATTCCGAATTCAAGTATCGACAAAGTAATATAACAGACAAAATAAGCAAATAATTCGAGTGCATCTCAGAGATACTCAAAAATTCATCGGAATCATTTCACAGATGCATTTCGATATGTTACCAGGTCAGACGAATTCCATACATTTCGGGCGCATGCATATATCAGATGCACGTGCGTCTGGTGTAGTGTTAAAAGCATCATAATAAGCTAGGATCTCTCTAGCTACCCGAAACTGAAGCAAAACAAAGTATCTAGTGACATCTTAATGATTGAAGAGTGCATTTGTTAAAAACTGAAAACATTACATCCAAAATACTGATATAATATATAAATAATGTACAAGACAATTTATTGACTTGTATAATTGTACAAGATTTATCAAACAAAGGGGAATTTCCTTTGGTACGCGAATATTATGAAATTAACCTTTTGCATAGGCTTTACATTATCTGAATGTGACATCAAATATCTCAATATATGGTTCAAAGCTTAAAATTCGATCTTCAACATGACCCAAAACATGATTAGTTCAAAACTCGCTCAAAATATTTAATTACTTGAGTAGTCTAAAACATCAAAACATTTAGTTACTTCATAATGAGTTCAATGTATAAAATGTTATTGTAATCGGTTGAGTAAACGAAATTTTCGCACACAATAATTTAAGGTATTAAATTAATTTAAGATAAAAAAATTAACGCATACGGTAATTTGCATTGGTGTTAAGGGACTAAACTTGAAATTCGCACTCCTCAATAGTAGAACAAAACTGTAAACTACACTCATGTTGACACAAATATATTATTTATTTCAAATATAACGATTTCGAGCTAAATGAATTTATAAAATACTAGCCAAATACCCAATGATACTCAACGGTGTCGCAATAAGCAAATCCCCGAATTATGTAACTTTTTGATTAAATCGCGTTTCACATTTATTGGGCAAATCGAACATTTTGGTAGCAATCGAACATTTGGTACATTTTGGTGCAGAAACCTCTTAAGAAGAAAGTATTGGAAAACTTAAATTGCACAGTTCTTCCTTTCAAACTATCTACCAGTCCACTTAATTAAAGTCTCTATCTCGTCCCGAAGCATGCTAATTTATCATTTCCCTTTTCGAACGTTTCTCTGCTGACTCGCAAATAAATGAATATTTGTGAAAAACTCATTAGCTGTAGATTTTTTATCAGATGATTGGCCCATATACCAAATATCAGGCCTCTATCACATTTAAATGGAATAATGTTTCGTATATTCGGAAAATCGAAAGTTTTAGTGTGCCGCACCCCCTAAAGTAAAAATATTGGTAATCTGAATTTGCACACTTTCTTTCAAACACGTATCCCAAATCTGAACTCTCAATTATGAAGCATGCTTTTTCTTTCATTTCACCTTTTAAACTTTTTTCTGTGTGACACCCTTTAAATGAACATTGTTAAAAAATTGTAGTAATTTTGTGTGTTTTTTTTATCAAATGATTAGTCCATATACCGAATTCAAAGCCTCTATCACGATGGGAAGGATGCGTTTTTCATTTGTTTGTTAAATCAAATATTCTAGGGTGCGGCACCTTTCTACAATAACAAATATTGGATAACTGAAATTGCACACGTTCATCATTTCCAGCTATCTATCTGTATACTAAATTCGAAAATTACATTGCATCGTAAAACATGCGTTTCTATCATTTCACATCTTCATATCTTTTCTTTCATGATATCTCATATATCATTCATTATTTTTCTATCATACTCCACACAAAAGCATTCGAAAGGTGATTTTGAATGTTTTTGTGTGGAGTATCCACCCTCTGATATGAACATTACAGAAAAACTCCGTATTTCTTGGGTTTTCTATCAGATGATTGGATTAAATATCAAGTCTCTATCACATTTTAAAAGGATCGTTTCTCATTTACTCCTAAAATCGAACATTTTGGTGTGCGACACCTCCTTAAGTAGAAATAATTAGAAATCTGAAATGACACACTTTTTTCCTTTCGATTGCTTTGCCCATACACCATATTTGAATTCTCCATATCATCGCAAAGCATGCTTTTCTATCATTTCACTTTTTTTTCACAACATTTTGGTGTGGAACACCCCCTCTATAGAGAATTTTTTGAAAATATCGTTTTTTCCAGGGGTTTTTATCGAACGATCAACTCGTGTACCAAATTGCAAGTCTCTATCTACTTGGAAAGTGCCTAAAAAGCGTGATAGACAGATAGACAGACGGGCACTTGGCAATTAGTATATACTAGCCGAATACCCGCTGAAAATCAACGGTCTCGCAATAAGCAACCCCCGAATAATGTAAATTTTTTAATAATTCACATTACGCATTTATTCGGCAAATCGAATATTTTGATGTGCAGAATCCCGTAAAGACGAAAATATTGAAAAACTTAAGTTTCGCACTTCTTCCTTTCGAACTATCTACCCGTACTCCAAATTAAAGTCTATCTCATCCCGAAACATTCTAATTTATTATTTCCCTTTTCGAACGTTTTTCTGTAAAGCACACCCATAAATAAACATTTTTGAAAAACGCTGTTCGTGTTGGGTTATTTTCAGATGATTGGCCCATATACAAATATCAAGGCTCTATCACATTTCAAAGGAAGCGTGTCTCATTAATTCGGAAAATCGTACATATTAGTGTGCTGCACACCTTAAAGTAGCAAATATTGGAAATCTGAAATCTCGTTATTTCTTTCTTTCAAACTATGTATCCGTACACCAAATTTGAGGTATATCTTATCGCGAAGCATGGTTTTCCTATCACTTCATGTTTCGAACGTTTTTCTGTGCAACACCACCTTAATGAACCTTTTTGTAAAACCAAATTCATCTTAATTTTTTTTATCAAACTGTTAGTCCATGTACTAAATTTCAAGCCTCTCACATTGTAAAGGAGGAGTTTTTCATTTGTTCACCAAATGGAATATTTTAGTGAGCGGTACTCTAAATAACAGCAAATGTTGGAAAACTGATGTTGCACACTTTCTTCTTTTTCAACATTTTACCAATACTTCCTTTAACCCGTTTTCAACCAAGATTTTATTTTTTGAGTACATAATTTGTCTATATTATTGGACCTAAGAATCAATCGCAATTTGTATATACTAGCCGAATAGCACAATAAGGAATTTTGGGTTTGTGTGTGTAGATGTTGTAGTTATTTATGATTTTAGTGAGCGGTACTCTGTACAACAACAAATGTTGGAAAACTGATGTTGCACACTTTCTTCCTTTCCAACATTTTACCAATATCTCCTTTAATCCGTTTTCAACCAAGATTTTATTTTTTGAGTACATTATTTGTCACTATATTATTGGACCTAAGAATCAATCACAATAAAGAATTTGGGGTGTGTGGCGGCACTTGCAATGCAGAGTTCTGCGCATGCGCCGATCTCTGCATAAAATGGATGATTTAACAGCTGGGTCGTGATTTCTGAATTAAAGTACTTGCAGAATGTCGGCGTCGGATGATGATCCTACCTATCATGTTTGTGTGCCAAGTTTGCGCGTAGATGTTTTAGTTATTTATGATTTCTTCCTGTTCTGTGAAAATAACAATTTTGTTAAAATTGTAAAACAATTGTTAAAATGAAATACAGGTCCCGAATTGTGTGTGTTACTTGAGTCTAAACCTTCTTGAGCAAATTATTTCCCGGGGATATTTTAGATTCGGGAGACAGAGTCTGTAGAGAGCTAACGAGTAGTAACCCCTGCAAAGGCTATTATACCTACAAGCGTTGACAACCTCTACAACTTCTACTACTTCCTACATAGATATTTGGGAAATGCCTGCATACAGGCCCTGCATACAGGACATTGGTTAAATCCCTAGGCATTTTGACACTAGAGATTTAGCCAATGTTACATTTTCTGCCTGCCCTTTATGCTTATTTCATTAAAAAATATTTTTAAAATTAAAATTATTTATTTAAAACTACATTTGTACACAAAATAACAAAAATTAATAATTGTGCAAAGCATGCTGGTTACAGACATTGACTTTTACTTATAAACAATATTTTATATCTAAACATTTTGCTCTGCCAACCTTTTCTCCCAACTCCCATTCGTAGCAAAGATGTACGCCAACGCTATCAGAGCTACCTGTATATTAGAGTACTGGACACGCACGAAGTTATTTTCAATGTTCTTTTAAAGATCTGTTTGAGTAATTTTATACAATCGACTACATAAAATCTCTCTACAGAAAGGTAAGTGCCGTGATGTTATCAAATCATTAACTCGCTACAGCAACAAAATTTATGAGTTTTTGTAGACAAATTCAAAAAATGGATTGGAGGTTTAGTGTTATTGAAATGGGAAATAGAACTTAGATAAATACAAAAAGAATTATCTTAGTCTATGCTCCAATCGACTTTATTCAATGAAACTAATAAAAAATTGTTTAAAGCACTACATAAAATAAAGAAGTGCAACTATACACACATTTTTTATAGTAAGATAAATAATAAAATACTTATTCACTCATACAGTCTTACCTTCCTTGGAATATGGACATTGGTTTTGTGTTGCAAACTTTACACCGTCTTTATTTTGATGCAGTTTGGATTAGATCTCCTATACTATAGTAAGTAATGGACGTGTTCAGACGTAGTAGTGATCCGGATGGTCTATTTCCATATTTTTCACTTTATAGATGTAATATCCGCTTGCAAATTATTAGTTGATTGGGTATTCCAACTCCAATTTCTATAACTATTTAGTTCCATTTGATGACGATGGGATAAATTTTCGAGCTGTAAATCTCGAATTGTCAAGTTTGCATTTAATCGTTCCCAGCAACATATTGTAATACCGCTTATTTATTAATCTATGACAACATTCTATTTTTCGAAATCAAAAAATCATCGCCAATATTTTCATTATCACTGTTAGCATGAGCTTTTTGAGTAATAACATATAAGTCAAACGAGCCTTGAACCTCATGAGGAAGTTACTATAAATCTGGCAGTGTCTCAACAATGGTTTTGAAATGTTCTCTTTCTTTTGGCAATTTGCTAGAAAAATATACATTCAGTGTAAATAGGTGAAATAAATTAAATATACAATTTTAATCAGACGCAATAAATATGCATGTCCAAAAGTTAAACAACAAACGGAAAAATTAGCATATTCGCCGTAAAAAACGTGCATCCACAAAATTCGCATACAGGACAGGTCCAGGTAAGTGGATATTGATTCACAAGAAACATTTTGCATTGCATACCAACATATTTTAACAAGGAGACGTATGGGGTATAAAAAGGAATGTTTTGTGATAAGCATGTATCTCTTCGTTATGGATTCCAAAAGGAAATTCGAAGTAGCCAAATTTTGAAAAATGCGTAGATGACATAATCTCAAAGACGCCTGGCGATGAGAGGTAATAGGCGTCTGAAAGAGGGCCAGCGAAATTCGGAAGTCGTGATGGAACAGTATCGCAAAGACCAGTAAGTGGATGTCTAAAGGATACAGCCACTCAGGATGACCGTTTTCTATGTTTGCAAGAAGAACGCTTCAGAACAATCACTGCACATTAGCTTTCTTCCGACCTCGCAGCCTCGGCAGGAGGAGTGGTATCTCGACAAACTGCTTACAGGCATCTACATGCGGTTCAGCTGTAAACAAGATAACTAGTGGTTTGGGTCCCATTGGAAACCCATTTGCTTACCTTTAATCTAAGATTTTCACAGTATTATTTCTTACTGAGATTTCCATTAAAACCACACCAATTTCAAATCGGGAGGTCAAAGACCACGCAGGGAGCTAAACTGGAGGATAAAAATATACATCAGGTACTTTCATGAGGTAAAAATAACAAGAGGTGCTCAATAAGATTGTCAGTCGCACAGCAACCTGATATAATAAGGTGGAGAATGCAGAGTCCACTTCCAAGATAATAGCTTACAATTATATCCAAGTAGTTCAAAGGTAGGGCGTTGGCTTGCCAGTAAGATGATCCGTGGTTTGATTCCCGGTTGGGGAAGCAAGGTTCCTTACAAACTAGACAAATGTTAATATCCTTTATTCAAAATACACTGACTGATCTGTTTTTATGCTGGAAATTAAAATCTGGTGATTTGCATTAAATTGAGTTATTCGTCAATATCTATAACATCTGTATAATATTTATATACATTGCATTATTGAATTACGTAGTTAAATTTAATAAATTTAAAATATTTACACAATAAAAACATGATTTTAGAACATTCAAATATAAGACCAAATACAAAGAAGTTTCTTCGTTGTATAATAAAGGTTAATTTACGAAAGTTTAATATCGTCATTTGTCCATACAGGACTGATAGGCGTTGAGTTCTAATTGACTTAACATAATGGTGATGCTTCATTTTAGTGTAACATTTTATTTGTGTAAATATATGAAAACTGACTGGTCGAATTAGTGTTGCCAACAGTGGAATGGGCGTGACGGCTAGAATCAAGACAAAAATTGCTAGCTATCATGGACTGCTTATATAAAGTCTGTAAACTTCGCCGTTTTATGATTAGATTTAGCCATTTTTGGATGATAGTCGTTCTATAAAATGTCTTAATCCTGACATAACACGTCTTAGAAACCATTGCTTACACCATGATATAGGAAATCCAAAATTAAATAGTTAAGAGAGAGGATTTTAAAAGAAGACAATTAAAATTCAGAAATTGAAATATGTAAAATATAATTTTAATGCATCAGTGAATGTTAATAATTCAATTGATAAAGATAAGAAATATGTATTCTCCCGCCTCATACTGATTATGGCTCAAGTGGTGGACTTAAAAAACGGTGATTAACTCTGTTACTTGATATAGATTGATGTGCAACATCAATTTTTTCGCATATTTTGAACGGGAAAAGTTTATAGTGTGCGGTGAGTGCTAATGGCACACCAAAGTTTACAGCAGTGCAGAATCGATTGTCTTAGAAATGTAATCAATTTTCTAGACATATATTTTTCAAATATGACTTTCACAATTACTAATTAATATTAAAAATATATTTTAAGATAAAAAATGGCATTACATTTTATTTGTTAGTATCAC
This sequence comes from Amaurobius ferox, assembly GCA_951213105.1. Taxonomy (NCBI): domain Eukaryota; kingdom Metazoa; phylum Arthropoda; class Arachnida; order Araneae; family Amaurobiidae; genus Amaurobius; species Amaurobius ferox. The sequence continues at coordinate 29,921,457 of OX578146.1, read as the reverse complement.
AATATCAAATAGGAATTATTTTGACAGACTATTTATTTTGCAATATATTCAGGGTGAGTCAGAATTCTTGGGCCAAACTTTAAGGGGTGATAAATCACATCTAAACAAGGAACTTTTGCCATACAAAGCAGGGTCGTAATGCAACAGGTGAACCGCTAGACTTCTCTGACTGTGAACGCAGTGGCGACTGCGTCAGAACTAGCCAGGGTTTAAGCTGATCGTCTGATCTCTCCTGTCTCGTCTTTTGCTTATGGGGCCATATGAAAAGTCTCATCTACGATAGCCCCATCGACTCCGACGCGCACCTTGTTGCTACAATTGCTATTGCTGCCGGCGTTGTCCAAGATATGGCCGGTTTTTTTTCGCTATTTTTGTCATACAAAGCAGGGTCGTAACGCAAGAGGTGAACCGCTACGTGGTAGCTCATGAAATGAGGAAATTATGACTCTCTCGTGAAAAGAAGAAACTCAAAAATGACAGAGTAGGCACGAAGTACGTTTTACTGACAGAAATTGCAAAATGCATGGACAAAGTTACAGAAACTGCTCAAAAGTTCGACCACCATCAGTAATGCAGGCTTCACACCTGCGACTTAGCGAAAAACATAGCGTTAGCAAAAACATCCGGCAAGCGTTAGTAAGCGTTAGCAAAAACTTCCGGCATATCTTGGACAACGCCGGCAGCAACAGCAATCCCAGCAACAAGGTCCTCATCGGAGTCGATGGGGCTATCGTAGATGAGACTTCTCATATGGCCCCATAAGAAAAAGTCGAGACAGACGATCAGCTTAAACCCTGGCTAGTTCTGATGCAGTCGTCATTGCGTTCAATGTCAGCGACGTCTTGCGGTTCACCCCTTGCATTACGACCCTGCTTTGTATGACAAAATTGCTTGTTTAGATGCGATTTATCACCCCTTAAAGTTTGGCCCAAGAGTTCAGACTCACCCTGTATAAAATAACAAATATAGAACCGAACAAATGCGGATGATTTTACATGCTGTTAATATGTATCGATAATTTTTTAAAAGTTGGATATTATATAATATTTGATTTCGTTCATTCAGTACTTCTTCTACTTTATTAAGGTTTCCACTTTTTAAAGTATCATGAACGCTGCGCCGAATAAGGTTGCAGCTAATACAAATAAGACAAATAATTAACTCTGACTATCAATAGCCTTATCATGTAACCATTGTGGGTAATTTGACGGCACTTTGTGCGCCTTAGCATGACAATCAGTTATGTAGCTCTGCATAAAAGTTGGAATATGTTAATATAAGCTTTTCCTATCACAATTCGCCCAGCATAGATAGCATTTAAAACCGATTATCCGACTATATTTTTTTTCAATCATGAATCTGCAAATTTCCTTCCTCTTTCAAAAATATTAATTTATACTTTTGAAAATATATTAATATATACTTTTAAAATATGCAATATATATCGTATTGCTTGATGTTTTAATGCATTAGACGATAATTACAGGCATCTTCTGAATCAATTGCAGATCATGGCGTTCTCCATTCAATAATAGTAAAACTACTCTATCTTAATTTAAGTTGTCTACCAGCACGCATGAAAAGCGTATCTGCAACTATGAAATATTCAATAATTTCACGTGCAGAGACATTTTACGTTGTCGATCGTAAAAGTAACTATAACACATCGTAAAGAGACGTTCAAAATAATTTCATCGATGTCTTGTATTCCCATACCTTTCCTACCGTGAAGGCATATTTTTATGTTACAGATGAGAGCTGGATGAAAATATTGGTATGTGAAAATGTTAATGTTAAGGAACAAATATCACATCAGTATCACTATATACAAGGTGCCCCAAAAACATTGACCTCGGCTTTTATTCCTTAAATATTGATCTCAGACATATATAATAAATTACAAAGTTTTTTAAATAAAGGTACAGAGTTTTATGACATAGATAAAAATTTTCAGAGGATTGAATTTGAAGAAACACAAAATTCAAATTTTTATACGTCCTCCGTACAAAAATATTTCCAATGAGTAAAATGTGCCCCATACACTAATCAGGTGAAGTACAAAATTTCAATTTATTATAAAAAGTCCCACAGATATGTTTAAATAAAGTTGGTGTGAGATTAATCACAAATTAAAATGTAAATGTTTGCAGCAAGAGCTCAAATGACGATAAATAAAATAGATAAAATTAAGGACAAACGTTTTAAAAAACGAAAGGTCTTTTATTTAACACATCCTAAAAGACGTACAAAATATATATTAAAAACTGCCAAAGAGCTTTCGGACGTATATACGCCTTTCATCAGTGGCTACATGAATAGTAAAAACATGGGATGTTTATATAGAGACCAGTTTGAAGCAAATTTGCATAAAATATAAAATGATAAATGAACTTACTAAAACTAATACAAGAAATATACAAGGAAATTACAAAATAAATTTAAACGCTTACGAATTCTAAATTATTACAAGAAAAAAACTAATACAAATTTTAGAAAACGTCAAGCATGATATTCCTGAGAATGACGTCACAAATAACTTTTAAGAGGCTTGAATTGCATAATGTCGAGAATGAGTCGCCAAGCATAACTTAAAATTTGAACAGGATCAAAATTACAAATGGATTCACGGTAAATATAAATAAACAGGGATTCATAAAGAAGGATACTACTAGGATTGTTACAACGAAACAAAAGGAAAGTTTCTTCAAAAACGGGAAGAAATTTATCATTAACCACATATTGAGCAAGAGCCGTAGAAAGTTTACGAGATTTGACATCGTATTCATATAGCCACTGATGAAGGGCGTATATACGTCCGAAAGCGCTCTGGCAGTTTTAAATATATATTTTGTACGTCTCTTAGGATGTGTTAAATAAAATACCTTTCGTTTTATAAAACGTTTTGTCCTTAATTTTATCTATTGAATGCAGGCGGGATACCAATCTTGATTAAAATGTAAATGTTTGTAGAAATAGTGCAAATGACTCACCCAGAAATGCTTCATAAGCAAATAATGTAAGCCTCTTATCTTTAATGGATCTTTGGCATTGATGGAAAACATTTTGAACAAGCTTTGTAATTTTTGTGGAAAGTTATTATTTCTACACAGTGTAGATACTTTTGTACCAATAAATAGCAAAATTAATATTTAATTACGTAATCATTGTTTTCTTTCGTAATTTATGTATGATCCCCCTAAAACGCGATCTGACGACATGTCGATGCATCGAAAAGTGGTTTAAGTCAGTATTTTTGTCTTTTCATGTTTCTGGGACGTTTTATGATAAAATGCTAAAATTTAGTACATCACCTTATTAGTGTATGGAGCACATTTTACTCATTGAAAATGTTTTTGAACGGTGGCCGTATAAAAATTTAAATTTTGTATTTCTTAATATTTAATTCCCTTGAAAATTTTAATCGATTTCATAAAATTATGTACCTTTTTTACGCAACTTTGTAGTTTATTATATATGTCTAAATTCAATATTAAAGTAATAAATGGCGAGATAATGTTTTAAGGATTTTAGGACACACTGTATATATATATATATATATATATATATATATATATATATATATATATATATATATGTTTTCTTGCTTTCCGTTATCTTGTTGTCTGTTTTGCTGTTTTGGATCAGTCACGATGTTTATGGTATTTTGGATATTTTAAATTACATTGATCGTTTCTTCAATTTAACTTTGAAATGTAAAATAATAATAGTGTTGCGCTTTTAGAATGTCTTGGTCATCCGTAACAATGAGGATGTTCTTACTACGGTTTTTCATAAACCGTTTTCGGTCTCTCTAACTCCATATACAAATTCATGCCATCCATATAATCAGAAAATTGCTACTTTTTATGCGTTTGTTCATCGTACTTTGAACGTTTGTTCTACTAAAAATTAGCTAAATTCTGAAACTATTTATTTAAATGCTGCCGCAGTCGATAGGGGTTTTTCTCCCAGTATTTTTGATCGTGCCATTCTGAAAAGGATTTCCCCAATTTTTTCTAAAAATCTGTTGCCAAAAATGCTGCTTCAATCTTTGAAAAAAATACAAATTTAATATATTTTACACCTTTAAATTTTTAAAAACCTTTAAAAACCCAGATTTTCTAATTTTAGACATCCCATAAGCATTTCATATTGTTTTGGCATTTGCAGTATGTTTTGCCAGTGTGGTTTTCTTATATTGGTCAAACTAAATGCGTTTTAAAATTCCGTATTAAGGAATATGAAACTTATGTCAAAAATAGAATTTAATAAATCTTCAACCATTTTTTTCATATTTTTTATTTGTTTTTCAGCATTTGTATCAATTTAACCACCGTTGAGTTTTTTTTTTTAAATGATCATACAAACATGCATGTCGATCTATATTGAATGTACATAGATCTTGACATTTTTTAAAACTTCATACTACCCGAAAAATTTTAGCAATTCAGTTAACGATTTGCACAGTTCTCCACTTCTGTCTTCTGCCCTGTGGAATGTCCTCCATATGTTTTACATATTCTTTATTCTATTTCTTAGCCTTTGCAGTTCTTATCACGTCAGCACGAGGTAAAAGGTGGGGTTTTACCAGGAACAACAAAATATAGAATTAATTGATCCAATGAGTAAAGTGGAAATGGATAAGTGTGACTAGAATATGTGGAAGAAATTCGGACTTCTTCTTGTGATTCAGCGATGTGCTTAAAAATAAAAGATCTGATAATTATCCGTGATACGTTTTCAAAATAGCTACATTATAAATTTCAGGAATTTCTGAGCACACATAAACATAAACCTACATCAAAATACGCGCACACAAATACATGTTTATTACGCAAGATTTTAAAGAGAAATCTTTGAAAAATTGAATGAATGAATACAATTAATCCCGTCTCTAATCCCCGGTAACAGCGGGTACATTATCCAGTGTAAGATGACATAACTGTAGTGATAACATCCTCATTAACTCTAAAACATATATTATTCCAATAACATATCTTTTAAAAGTAATATATATGGACTTTTATGTTATTACTTTCACTATACGAGTATATACTATTATAGGGAAAGTATTGTGACGGGTTCGAAAATTCGAATTCAATTTTTTTAATGAAAGATCACGTTTGAAGCATCCCTTAACTCGAATCGATCGTTTTTGAGGTGAGATGTGTGTGTGTCTGTTTGTGTCGTCCGTGAGTTTTTGGAGACAATGTCAGATGTATAAATATAGCCGGTCTAGCAAAATTTGGTACAAAACTCAGAATCAGTTAACACTGGAAGCCAGTAAAATCAGATAATACTGATTTTAAACTCAACATAATGTCCGGAAGACCCCCAAATATTTCTTATGTAATTTCTCATTAGAAAACGATAACTAGAAACTTCACAACACTACATGAGCCGAAATATTGCAATTTTTCAAATAAGTTTATTAAAAAATCACAAAAGATTTAAAAAAATTATTTACACTTTTCATATATAATATTATGCGATAAATTTCTTAACATCAGTCTCATGGATATAGTTAATTCCATTTACGGGAGAAGGTAATATGTGGAAGACCCAGACTGTTCGATTCGTCCTAAGACTTGAGCAACTGTTTGGACGGCCGGGAGAGAAGGTAGCTGGTGCCGGCTTCCAAGGACAGCGAGCTATCTAATGTTTTATTAATGTTTCAAGGATTTTTACAATTGAAGACCATATGGGTTAGTACATACAGTTTAACGATGAAAGGTAGGAACAAAACAACGAGAAGTACACACGGAAAAGCAAACACACAGAGTATAAACAACAACAAAATTTACAATTTATACAACACTGAAAAAGGAGGATGAGCAGAGAAAATAAGGGAGAGTTTCACTGATGATTAATTATGTACAATATGTTACTGAAAACAATCGCAGCTGGAAAGCGAGAATCCGCCAATAGACAAATACTGCATAAAGTCAAGAACAAGAAAACAAGAGAACCAAGAACAGAGCGTTCGAGGATAAAAAACAAACAAAAAAGCAGAGAAAAGCACTAATGAAGAAAAAAAACAGAGAAAAGCACAATTGAAGAGAATTAAATCATATATCATAAGATTAAGATATCAAGATTGGGACAATACAAAGAATAAACAAGGGGGAAAACTGCAGACGGGGGGGGGGGGGCAATGAGTAAAGAGATTAAACATTTCCGCGATATTAGAGGAGACTAAAATCACATATCAAAATGTAAAGTTGTCAAAATTGGGACAATATAAAGTATAAACAAGGGGTAAAATTACTGTCGGGGGGGGGGGGGAAATAATGAACAGGAGTATGAATAGTGAAATACAGAGGAATAGCAAACGATAAAAACGGAAAATACAAACGAGTGGACCTTGCCTTAACTGATTATAATTGCACTGGCGGGATATGTCAGTACAATTATCAGTTAAGGTAAGAATCAATCAGTTAAGGCAAGAATCAATCAAAATTAAAACAAGGTTTCCAAAGTTAATTACCACGGAGAAATCAAATATTTACTTATAGACCATCGTTAATAGAAGCAAGACAAATATAAAATATAAAACTACACACAGAGAAAAGGGGAAAGAGGACTACAGGCATTTCTGTAGATCTCTGTAGATTCGTAGGAGTTCTTGCTGGAGTGACTTACACGCAGACCCATCGTGGGTGTTATGATTTGTTATAAAAGAAGGTTCTCGTTTGCCGCATTAGCCGTAGCGCGCAGTTCACACAAATGGGAGTAAGTGACTGGCAAAAACGGTGGTGTGCTGGCTACTGGAGCAGATGCTGCAAATTATAGAAGGATAAGTGCAGAATTTGGCAATGTGGCCAAAGCCATGATACCGGGAACATAACTTGAAGTTAATATACCTCTTGAGGAGATAGTATTTAGGGTGATGAAACATATTCCTGGATTCAGTCAACAGTTTGACTTTAGCCGAGTTCACAAGGAACATCTAGATGAAGTTGCTCGAAGAGTTTCCGAAATTTTCGATAAAGGCAATGCCAAAGAGGTTGATAACAGGCACATTAAAGGAGATGAGATGTCTCACGTCATCTTTCCCAAAGGAGGAAGGAATATTGAAAATTATAAGAGCCTGCTTCCGAGCGGGTTCAGCTCTAAAATTGGAATTGTCAATGGTAGCAGGTTTAATGATGGCAGGTAAAAGTCTGTTAGCAGCGCACTTCCCACAGGCAACCCCGTGAGTTCCACAAAGAAACGACTTATTAATGTTTTTCAACCTGTCCTTGCCCAGGGGGAAAGTACTGGAGCAAGAGGGCAGGGGAAGAGAGTCAGAGGTTGAAGGAATTGCAGAAAGAGCAGCAAGGTTGGCGGTAGATAGAACTTCTGTTAGGTTTTGCTCAACAGGGTTAGAAATGAGCTCTGGCAGACAAACTTTGAAATTCTTCATCAGGTTTTCCAGTTTAGCAGAGATTGAGTCCCTGAGAGAAGAAAAGTCCTCAGCAGCGTAGAAATTATGTTTAGGGAAAGATGAATCAAGGGAGGCAAAATACGGCGGAGCAAAGTTAACGATTTGCTTCTCCAACAGCTGAGAGGATTCATTGACTGAGTTAAATTTATCTTCAAGGTAGTTCCAATTGGTTTGTGTCATTCTAACATGTTTGAAGAGATAGTTGGAGATATGATTTTTGTATTTCAGTATCTTAATTAAGAAGTGGTTATAATGATTAGAGTCGACATCTAAAGTTTCGTTGGAATTGGCCACAGAGGATGAGTGTACAATGTCAACGGCATGATAAACGGGTGAAAAGAGCTGGGGCAGCTGAGAAGTGTTGCCAAGAAATGAAGGGTCAATAACAGGCTGAAGAGGAGGGGCGGTAAGCTATTCCATATCAATGACAAAATCGGTGACAGGAGGTAGCATATTAGTAGCTATTGAAAACAATTAAAAAATGCACTTAAGAGTATATAAGATAACAGTAAATGACAAATTTTTAAGTAAATTTAAGTTATATATACAATTTTAGCAGTATATGTCATAGTATAATATGTTCAGATCGTTAGCAGGGACAAAAAACGTATAATAGAGAAAAAATGCAAATCCTATGACGAAGGTAAGGTAACACGAATTGTGGGGACCTCAAAAACAAAGGCAGTTAGAAAATTTTAAATTTGTAATTAAATCAGTTTTTGAAATGAAATAACTTTTACGTTGAGACATTTTAAAAAACTTTAATAGTTATCAAATTAAAAAAAATCTGTTGTGACCAGCCAACACATGACTTTCCTTATATAATGCAATGAATGTACTACTTTTACAGTTAAAAAAATGTTATTCCTATAGTAGATACTTATATTCTTTCCAAGACATTGAATTTTCTTCAATTAGTCGTCATTTTAATTGATTTAGCGTCATTTTTATCAATTTGGCGAGATTTATGTTAATTTGGCAACAATTAAAAATGTTGTCAAGTGGGCGATATTCCGCCAAAGTCATCGCCGACATCTCGCTAAGCGTTATGGACGGAGAAATAAATTATTCTTACAGCAGATAAATGAGCATTGGCGTTCAAATACAAAAGTATTACTCAAAGTATTTTTTTCATGAATAGAACGAGCTAGATCCACGAGTATGATGTCACTCAATTTATCGCATGGTATTACATATGAAAAGTGAACATGTTTCTCAATAGGAATTTTTTTTTTTTTTGTGTGACTTTTTCATAATTTTTTTGAAAAATGTACAATATCTCGAGAACGGTTCATGTTAGCATTCTAAAATTTATGCCAATCGTTTTCTAATGAAAAATTACATAAGAAATGTCTATTTGCGTAACTTTATTAGCGGTTTTGATTTATCGCATGGTATTACATATGAAAAGTGAACATGTTTCTCAATAGGAAATCTATTTTTTTATTTTATATACTGTATTGTGGCAATTAATTGAGAAATACAGTTTTTTTTATAAAATTTAGTTTTATTCAAGTTTTCTATGGATACATTTAAAACTAATAAGTGATATGACCTCCCCGAGACTTTATAACATCACAGACACGTTTCGGCATGGAATGTACTAGACTAGCACATGTAGTTTTAATTTCAACGTCTCTGAACCATATGTAAATAACGGCCGAAATTAGCTTGTCCATCGTCGTACAGTCAAATTTGCGAAGCCGTTTTTTGACAATAGCCCACAAATTTTCTATGGGATTCAAGTCTGGTGAATTCCCGGGCCAATCCAGTATGGTAATATTTTTTTTGAGCAGACATTTTTGATTCGCTTCGAAGTGTGACATGGCGGGCTGTCTTGTTGGAAAACGCAATCTCTGTTCGGCCACAGTTTAGCCATGGGTGGAAGCACTTTTCGGGTCAATATGACTTCGTAACTGGCATTGTTCATCATTCCCTCCACGGGAACAAGAGATTCTGTCCCCAAAACGCTGAAACAACCCCAAAACATCTTTTTGGGCGGATGCTTGGGGGCTTGATTGATGTGGTGCTGATTGAGAGGTTCTCCTTGGCTCCTTCTCACGAACATAGATCTAAATCCCTGAACCACAAAATGTGTTTGTCAGAAAATAGAACTTTCTCCCAGTCCATGTTTTGTATTTTCGTGCCCATTCCAACCTTTTTTTCTTCATGCGAACCGTCAGAAGCTGCTTCTTGTACGGTCGACGTGCTCTCCGTCCGCGTTCTAACAGCCTGTATTGCACTGCTGAAGGTGCAATATCAACACCAGCTGCCACCATGGACTTAGACAGGTCAAAACTGGTTAATCGAGGATTTTTAACACTCATTCGATGTAAAGTTTTGTCGTCACGAGTCGAAGTTGATCTTTTTCGGCCGCATATTCCAGAGTGGTTGGTTCCAGCATTTCCTGTTTCCTGAAACCGCTTCCAGATCCTCCCGACACTTGCTGTACTCACTCCACATATTTTACCTATTTCCTCGAACGTCTTAGAAGTGTGTTCTCTAAGCGCAATCACTTTAGCACGTGTTTCCGCGCTGATATCCATGACGCTAATGAGCCCCACAACAACTGAGAAACTACCACTGCGGAACACCTGCCACCTGGCGGAGGAATTTGAACACCTGCTACTTACCAGGTGCATACGAACACCTGCTACTTTGATAATAACTGCAATTTGAACTCTGAGCTAATTTGGAGTGCTTCTTCCTAAGCTTACGTGTGATAAAACGAAAAAAATGACATTTCTCAATTAATTGCCGCAATACTGTAACTTTATGATAATTTTTTTGAAAAATGGGAAATATCTCGAGAACGGTTTATGTTAGCGTTCTAAAATTTATGTCAATCGTTTTCTAATGAAAAATTACATAAGAAATGTCTATTTGCGTAACTTTATTAGCGGTTTTCATTTTTTGACAATTTTTTCAAAATTTCACTCGAAAATTTAGGGGGGTTCTGAACATTCGATTGCGTATAAAAACAATAGGCTTCCAGTGTTTACGGATTGTGATTTTTGCACTAAATTTCGTTCGAATCGGTCCATTCGTTCATCAGTTATCGTTTCCACAGGCTCACTGACACACACGCATACTTTCACACACACACACACACACACAGACATCACTTCAAAAGTGTTTGATTCGTGATCAGTGATGCTTGAAATGTGCTCTCCCGTCGAAAACTCGAATTCGAATTTTCGACCCCGTCACAATACTTTCCATATACATTATGTATATAAGGAAAGTAATAATTAAATTTTTAAGTGCCGAATTTAACAAGGAAAGGGGCACAGATATGAAGCATTACGAGACAAGTAAAGGTTCACAAACGACGGCAAATAATACCTGTCAATCAAGATATGTAACAGGATAGATCCCGGATTCCAAATTACCAGCTATATGTTACAGTAAAAAAAATAAATCCTTTTCAAACTTTAAATCCGAAGTTTCTGTCTAAAATTTAAGCGAGATACGCAATGATCTAGTAGAGCATAAAAACAGAATCGTGACAGAAAAGACCATTCCAAGACGTATTCCAAAGACGTATTCCAAACTGTAGCCCAGATTTAAAAACAAGCAATGAAAGACAGACAGTATTACTTTCCTTATATACATAATGTATAAGGAAAGTATTGTGGCTGGGTCGAAAATTCAAATTCGAGTTTTCGACGGGAGAGCACGTTTCAAGCATCCCTGATCACGAATCAAACATTTTTGGAGTGATGTCTGTGTGTGTGTGTGTGTGAAAGTATGTGTGTGTGTGTGTGTGTGTCAGTGAGACTGTGGAGACGATAACTGACGAACCAATGGACCGATTCGAACAAAATTTGGAACAAAAATCACAATCCGTAAACACTGGATGCCTATTGTTTTTATACGCAATCGAATGTTCAGAACCCTCCTAAATTTTCGAATGAAATTTTGAAAAAATCGTCATAAAATCAAAACCACTAATAAAGTTACGCAAAAACACATTTCTTATGTAATTTTTCATTGGAAAACGATCGACATAAATTTTAGAACGCTAACATAAACCGTTCTCGAGATATTGTACAATTTTTAAAAAAAATTATCAAAAATCATAAAATAAAAATATTTTCTATTGAGAAATATGTTCACTTTTCATATGTAATACCATGCGATAAATTGGGTGACATCATTCTCGTGGATCTAGCTCGTTCCATTCATGAAAAAAGATACTTTAAGTAATACTTTTGTGTTTGTACGCCAATAGTCGTATACCTGCTGTAAGAATAACTTATTTCTTCATCCATAACGCTTGGCGAGATTTTGGCGACGAATTTGGTGGAATGTCGCCAACTTGGCGACTTTTTGAAATGTTGCCAAATTAACGAAAATCTCGCCAAATGGATAAAAATGACGCTAAATCAATGAAAATGACGACTAATTGTCGAAAATTCAATATCTTGGACAGAAACCTATTTTTTTACTGTAAAAGAGAACCTATGAAACTACTGTAAAGAGAGCCTACTGTAAAGAGAACCTGAAGAAAAACCTCTTTTTTTACTGTAAAAGTAGTAAATTCATTCATTATATAAGGAAAGTCATGTGTTGCCCTCATCAGATTTTTTGGTATTATAAAGATAATAAACAATTTCAGAGTTTTAAAAATTTGTACAGATCCAACCCTTATCAAAAACAATATTATGCATGTATTAAATTGTATATTACACAATATTATAATATCAATACAACACAATATAAATACAGTTTTGTATGAGAATTAAGCAGTTATTTCCGGACATCAATAGTTGGAGCTAAAGATTCTCAAGCGACGGCACTGTTTATTAAGGAAAATCGTTTGGATTTCAGCATAATAAAAGGCGTTTGGAATAATTATATAGTTTAGAAAATCATAACTCACGAACTTTGGGTCGAAGAGAAAAATCCCATATATCGTTGGAGAGCTCTTGGAGAGATGCTTATTATGATGCATTACTAATATACGTACATGGAGAAGTTACGCAGCAAGGGATCAAAGTCGCCGGAATCGGAAGCTCGGAAGTGTAAATGGCGATGGATTATGGTTAAAAATGATGAGAGAGGTTAAAAATGATAACTCACGAACACTTGAATGTAGAAGCAAGAGCCAGACATCGTTGAAAAGGTGCATACAATGGTATCAGATTGATATCGTGAGGGCAAAAATCACGCTTCTAAGATGCAGGGACATGTTTCGTTTTAAATTCAATACAGAGCGAATGGATCAATTAAATTATTTAAAAAATGAATATATTAAAAAATGATAGTTCAAAAACTTTTGCACGTATAACATAATACTTTATACCGCCGTATAGCTCTCACAAAGATGCATATTTTGGCATACAACTAAAAAAAATACGATGAAAATTCACGTTTCCAGGGCATAATGTCGCCGGAGCACAAAAACACACGTCAGATCAGGATTGAAGTCATCGAGAAGCCAATATGCTAAAGATCCAGACCGTCTGACTCATCCATAGACAAAGAGCATCTATTTGGACAGCCGGAGAAGCTAATATGTTGTTGTTGTTGTGACTCAGTCAGTCCGACCTTCCAAAAAGATGTAACGTAACTGTTTTGGACGGCCGGGAAGTGCCACCCAATTTAGACCGGAACCCAGTGGGGGAGGCATCCACGGGAACCGTCCCCTCCGTCCCCTACCACTAACCTTTAGGAAGGACTTACGGACCCACATGTTTAACGTGATCGTACTCCGCACGAAAACGGCGGCTGTTGTGGCAGCGCGCAAACCACCGGGCTACCGCGCCCGAAATGCGCCAACAGCACGCGGTGTTCCCAGGTGGTCACCCAACCAAGTACTAACCGCGCCCGATGCTGCCTGACTTCGGTGATTTAACGAGAGCCGGTGTTTTCAGCAAGGTACAGCCGTTGGTTCCGGAGAAACTAATATGTGGAAAACCCAGGCCGTCCGACACATCCAATGGACTTGAGCAACTATTTGGACGACCGGGGAGAAACTAATATGTGTCATACTTTTGTATTTTAACGCTAACAGTAAGAAATGCTCTTCACGGCGTCCATCTGTACAGCTTAATGGTAAATTTGGCGAAATGAAGACAAATTTAGCAAAATATCGCCAACTTGACGATATTTTGTTCTAGATTGACGAAAATATCTATAGAATTTCTAAATTGATGCTAAATTAACTGGAATGAAGCTAATTTGGCTGAAATGACGCCAAATTGATGAATTAGTTGTTAAAAATTTTTGATATATGGAATATATTGTCCATTGTAATAATTGTTAACTTAGAATTGTGTGAAATATAAGTGAATTGGGTACAGTTTTACATGTTGTCATCCGGAAAAGAGGCACATATGCAATTCAACATTAAAAACAAATTTTCCGGAGTTCTTATACATAATTATTTCAGTGTGAAAGAACTAAATTCATTGCATTATATAAGGAAGGTTTTGTGTTGCCCACATCAGATTTTCCTTTCATTAAGCTACGATACATTTATGGAATATTTACTTCAGCTGAGCACAAGGAATACCGATTCGATATAAAAAGAGATAAAACACTAACCCCGCAAGTGGTGTTAATTTGGGAGAGTGTTCCTCATTCAATTTGATGGATAAACAGTAATCTTATTGCATGGCACATACCCTGAATGAATGCTTTTAGCGACCTCGGCGTTTCTTTTTCATTCGCATCGCGAACTTAGTTAATACATGGAAAGAATGGGTTGTTCTGCACTGAATGGAACACTTAGCACTGCATTTATTTTCATAACTAAATTAGATTGAGCTTAAATTATTTTTTTAATTATGCAATAAAATAAATTATAAAAATATTAAGTCGTGCAGAATTGTTTTTAGCATCTCCCTCCTAAAATATTAAAAAAGAACATGAACATTAAACGATCTTGAATTAACCGTTTTAAAAGCATTTTCTGATTTCTCTTTTAGTCGGCGTCAGTAAAATCAACTATAACCCCAAAAGAAATAATATATTTAAAAAGAATTGAAAACTCGTTCTGTTTATTTATTTATACCATTTCTTATGTTACTGTGGATAACAGCATCCGTGTTTCAAGTTTCGAGGTCAGTGCTGAAAAGAATTAAATTAACATATGAGAAGACATAAATTGTGAATTATGCATTTTGAGAGAAAATTATTTATTTATTTTGCTAACGGTCAGGCACTTGATACATTTAATCATTCGTCTGTACATCGGCTAGAACCGTGAATCATATAAGCGCAACGAGACGATTCTCTGATGAACTAGAGGGGGGCGGGGCACACTACGCCTTTAAAGGACATCACCTTCAAGCACCCGAATCCACAACTTGGTATCGTAGCCATATCGAAGAAACGCTAACCTTAGATCGCTCAGTCAGGACGACTGAGATAAAATGATAGTATGAAAAAATGTAACTATTTTTCTATTACGTTTGGCTAAATACATTATAATTTCATCTATTTTCGTTTGTATTCTATTGATTATTCAAACTTTAAAAAGTAAGACAAGAATATACTTTTTTATTTAATTTAATGCCTAATTTTGGCAAGTGATCACCAAACACTCAGTACTTCATAACTTTGTTTGGAAAGAATACCGAAATAACCTATTTAAGTCCGACAAAGACAGGGCACTAATTTCTTTGAAAAGTTAAACTTCAATGTTTTTTTAAAGTTTATTTAGATTAATATTTTATACTTGTCTCAATTGAAAATAGACCCCTGTGCCCTGACCCGTGGTCGATTTTCAGTCTTTTATTTCCCCACTGAAAGGAGCGATTTTAAATATCTCACCTTTTAATATCGCGAAATTGAACAAACTAATGCTAAATAAAGGAAAATGTCACTACATGGAAAACAGTTACCCTAAATTAATAACAAGAAAGATCAATCATGCTTAAAGCATTGATTATGACACACTTTCCAACTTCCCGGCCGTCCAAACAGTTACCTTACACCTTTCTGGTAGGTCGGACGGTCTGGGTAACAACAACAACACTTTCCAACTTCCGGCCGTCCAAATAGTAGCTCTTAGTCCTTTGGACGAGTCGGACGGTCTGGGTCTTCAACACTTTCCAACTTAGGCCAACGGCCGTACCGTGCTGAAAACACCGGTTCTCGTTAGATCACCGAAGTCAAGCAGCATCGGGCGCGGTTAGTACTTGGTGGGTGACCACCTCGGAACGCCGCGTGCTGTTGGCCATCTCGGGTGCGGTATCCCCGTGGTTTGCGCGCTAGATTTGCACGCTGCCACAAATTCCGCCGTGTTCATGCGGAGTACGATCACGTTAAACATGTGGGTCCGTAAGTCCTTCCGAGAGGTTGGTGGTAGGGGAAGGAGGGTACGGTCCCTGTGGATGCCTCCCCCACTGGGTTCCGGTCTAAATTGGGTGGCACTTCCCGGCCGTCCATACAGTTACCTTACACCTTTCTGGCACCAAAATAAATATTTACACTGATGGTTCCTCTATTGAAAACAATACAGGATACGCCATTTGCAACTTTAACGAAAACACACTGGAAGAAACTTTCACCTTTAAACTTGAGCATGGGAACACAGTTTTCCAAGCAGAAATTGCTGCGATCCATTTCTCTATAAATTGGGCATCTAATAGAAACATTAAAATTAATATCTTTACAGACAGTCAATCGTCAATCTCGGCCTTTAACTCCATCAAAAACAAATCTTTTTACTTATCCAAAATTAAAACTAATGCTAATCTTAATAAACATTTAATTAATTTATGTTGGGTTAAAGCCCACTCCGACATCTCGGATAACGAGGTCGCAGACAAAAATGCAAAACTAGCTACTACCTCTGGCTCTCCAACTTCTTTACCTTTCCCTTATTCACTTCTCAAAAAACATTACAAACTTGATATCCTTAGTAATTGGCAATCCTTTTTAAATGACTATGTCTCCCCCCGAACTCACGATCCCGCTAGAATTTTAAATTTCCTTCCAAAAGTTAACTTCAATACACATATTACTAATAAATATTTAATCTACTTTATTACGGGCCACGGCCCATTCCCCGATTATTTGTTCTCTTTCAAATGTAAATCTACTTCCTGCTGCTCCTGCGGCGCTTTCGGCGACGCCGATCACTACGTTTTTTCTTGCCCCCTTACCAAAGTTTTTCACCTTTATAAACCTTCACCCCATAATACGGCGACCTGGTTCTCGAGTGTCTGCTCTAACCCTTCTTCAATCAATAAAATAAAAAACTGTGTTCTCATAGCGAGAGAAATCTCTAATAAAATTTCATAATCAGCCTGGGGATCTCTGCTTTTAATTTTTTCGGTCGGTGACTCCTCTTCTTGTTGTTTTTTTGTTTGTTTTTTATGTTGTTTTTTATGTTGTTTTTTTATATGTTGTTCTTCTCGGTGGTGTCGTTTGCTTTTGTTGTGTTGTCTTTAGTTGTTGCACCCCATTTTATAATATATAGTCAACTTCAAAATGTTTTCAACTACTATCATAATACTTATATTATCTCAGATCATTATGTCATTTGTAAATATACTATCAAGTCTTCAATAATGTAAATAAGTCAACAAAATGTATTCAAGTCTACAAGAGTATAAATGTAATCAAGTCTTCAGATATATTTTCATATTAGCAAAACTATGTTATTAGCTTATATCCTTGTAACCACTCCTGTAAAAAATTTTTAAAGATTCAATAAATTTGGTGTTGGTTGTTGTGGACACCCGGACATCGTGCGGACGCCTGCCAACTCCTCTCCCTGCCGTCCAAATAGATGCTCAAGTCCTCAGGACGAGTCGGACGGTCTGGGTCTTCAACACCTTTCTGGCAGGTCGGACGGTCTGGGTCTCAACAACAACACTTTCCAACTTCAATGCAATTTTTTTAAGCATCTCTAAAATGAAATACATTCCTCGGTAATATTTTAAAACTTATCACAATAATACATTAATTTATTATATTTAAAAACTTAAACCTTCATCGAAAAACATTCAAATAACGGCATTGAAATATAAATTACCTGGTTTAAACATCTCTAAAATGCGATACATTCCTCTGTAATATTTTTAAAATTATCATAACACTACGATAATTTATTATATTTGAAAACATCATCGAAAACAACTGAAATGCATTCAAATGACGTCAAAGAAAAAATAACACGCCTGGCTCTCTCTATAAAAGCAGCATTTCAGTCATAACATTTCCCATTCATTTCATTCATCACAATACTATAATAATTTATTTTATTTACAAATTAAGACCATGGAGCTACAAGTAATTAAACTCTATGCTTAAAACTGCATCTAAAAAAATCGTCCTTCTCTCTGTAAAATACATGAATATTTCAATCATATTAGGTATGCAGACTGCATGAGCTAAATACTTTTGCGTTAAAGAAATACAGCAATTGTTATATAACTCATCCTACATATTTTGCTGTTCACATTTTACATAAGTGAAAAATAGGCTTCATTATAGAAATAATCACATTTGGATAATCATTTAAACCCAAATATATTGTCATTGCGTTGTTTCAATATGTAGATGCTTAGAATTTAAGCAAAAATAAAGCGGTTTTAGGACGAATACAACACTCAATATGAATTAAAAAGAACTTTAAAAATCGTGATTTTGAGACAAGATGGATGCCATATTTTATTTTGAAGTGGGTCACGTGATCTTTTCATATCATGGTCACGTGATCGCTCCATATAAGAGGTGTAATTATTATTTTAATTTTTATTTAAAAAACTACTGAATATATTTTGCTGAACATTTTTTTAATAATAATGAATATTACCTAAAATAAATAATAATAAATTGAAATAATTTGAATATTACCTAAAATTTGTGAAAAAATTTGCGAATTTTAAATTCGCTTATAAAATGTTTGAAAAATTAGGTCTCATAGGGTTCAATGTATTTCATTTGTTCAACCCATGTTCAATCCAAAACTAATTGAGTGATATTATTCATTTATATTCCCGTAGGTCGTACAGACCGTCTGAATAACATACTAAAATTTCATTTTGATTAAGTCATTTTTACGGCAGTTATCGTGCTAACGGACAGACAGACGGATAGACAGACAGAATAAACAACGTCATAAACACTTTTCAACTTTGTTGTAAAGTGTTAAAAGTTACTCTTAATTGATGAAAATCAGTTATCCGAATATACCTATCATATTATTTGGACATTTGTACTCAAAAACCAGGAAATTTGAAGTTATTAAACTATTAAACTGTGCAAAGAAGGTTTTTCAACTTAAAAGTTTATATCCTATGAAATCCAATGCGATATATTTCGCATTTTCAACTTGGGACTTTGTTTGTGACAGAAATAATAAATTATTTAATTATTATAATACATTATTTAATACAGGTATGTCATAAACAAAACAAATAAGACTGAAAGCAATGAATAAACTTATTGATTTTACTGTTGTTTTGGTGTATAAGTTGTTTGTACAAATAGTTTTATTGTACAAGTAGTCTTATTATATGTGCAATTCTTTTGTTGTCGTTTTTCACGCAAAATCAATCCTCCTCCATCGGACTAGAACAACTGCCAAATGTCATTGTAATATAGAGAAAGAGAAGAGAAAAAGATATTTTACGTCTCTAAATGAAGTCATATTCTGTCCACATCATATTTTTACATTTCTAGTATGTACTAAATTAAATAGGATGGAGGACTTGTAAGAGAAATATAAAGTTGCTTTAATTATCTGTCTAACTTTACTTACTATAGGCATGTCATAAACCAAACAAATGAGACTGACACCAATGAATGACCATATTGAATCTTATGGTAGTTTCATCTTATAAGACGCTATTCACGCAAAACCAATCCTAACCCATCGGAGTGGAACCACTGCCATTTATTACTGGAATATAGCGACAGAGAAGAATACATTTCACGTCTCTAAATGAAGTCATATTCTATGCACATCATATATTTCTATATCTAGAATCCACTACATTAATTAGAATACGGGGATAAATAAGATTAAAAATTTTAGACTTAATAAAAGTCATGACCTTGTTGCATGAATTTATAACATTTTTATTTGTAACAAACCTTGGCGTTATCATAAACTTATTTAAACTATATCATTTCTGTGTTTAATTTTTTATCTAGGCGTAGTGATATGAACGTTTAACGTTATTACTTTCCTTATATACAATAATGTATAAGGAAAGTATTGTGACGGGGTCGAAAATTCGAATTCGAGTTTTCGACGGGAGAGCACGTTTCAAGCATTCCTGATCACGAATCAAGCATTTTTGAAGTGATGTCAGTGTGTGTGTGTGAAAGTATGCGTGTGTGTGAAAGTGTGTGTGTGTGAGTCAGTGAGTCTGCGGAGACGATAACTGACGAACGAATGGACCGATTCGAACGAAATTTGGGACACAAATCACAATCCGTAAACACTTGAAGCCTATTGTTTTTATACGCAATCGAATGTTCAACCCCCCCACTAAATTTTCGAGGGAAATTTTGAAAAAATCGTCAAAAAATCAAAACCTCTAATAAAGTTACGCAAATAGACATTTCTTATGTAATTTTTCATTAGAAAATAATTGACATAAATTTTAGAACGCTAACATAAACCATTCTCGAGATATTGCACATTTTTCGAAAAATTGTCTGAAAGTCATATGAAATAAAAAAATATATTTCCTGTTGAGAAACATGGTCACTTTTCACATGTAATACCATGCGATAAATTGGATGACATCATTCTCGTGGATCTAGCTCATTTCATTCATGAAAAAAGATACTTTGAGTAAAACTTTTGTATTTGAACGCCAATAGTCATTTAACTGCTGTAAGAATAA
Source organism: Amaurobius ferox (assembly GCA_951213105.1). Taxonomy (NCBI): domain Eukaryota; kingdom Metazoa; phylum Arthropoda; class Arachnida; order Araneae; family Amaurobiidae; genus Amaurobius; species Amaurobius ferox. The sequence goes on along the minus strand of OX578146.1, from coordinate 29,901,210 downwards.
CTTATTTCTTCGTCCACAACGCTTGTCAAGATTTTGGCGACGACTTTGGTGGAATGTCGCCAACTTTGCCACTTTTTCAAATGTTGCTAAATTAGCGAAAAACTCGCCAAATGGATAAAAATGACGCTAAATCAATGGTGACTCATTGATGATAACGACATGGAAAATGACAACTCAATGGCGAAAATTCAATATCTTTGAAAGAATATAAATAACTACTATAAAAATAATCTATATTTTTTTACTGTAAAAGTAGTAAATTCATTACATTATATAAGGAAAGTCATGTGTTGTCCACATTAGATTTTTGTAGAATGTGAGCATGAAAAGAAGAAATTTCGTACGGTAGGATTTAAATAGATTTTTTAATACGATAATAACGCTGATGGTGTTTTATCTAATATTTTTATTTTAGATTTTGTATTGTGTTATTTACGTTTTCAATCGATTTAAATAAAATTCTTTTAGATTTTTAAAAATTTTTAAGCACTCCTTCGCTTTTACTTTCCGTTGAATAAATACATTGTATAGGGAATGTTTCGGAAAAAATGTTGGAAATTTTTAATATAATTTTCGATCAATCTACACGTCTCAAAAACCGCCGGTTACGACTTCACTATTTTAGAGTCACATTTGTGTATGCGTGCGTGTGCGTATATTCATGTCTGTTTGTGTGTATGTGCATATATCTTTACAATTCATGCCTCACCCCTAATCCAAAACCTATGCAAAATTATTTTTACAAATTTGATGGTTATGTCAGTTATCGGTTATTCTGGTGATAATTAGATTTTGGCACAATTTGGAAGCATTGATCTTTTTACGAAATGACTGTAAAAATTGTCAAATTCTTAAATAGAAGACTAGCTATGCTTAAATGCACCAATTATGTTTCATAAAGCAATAAGTCGCCGAATATAAATGATGATGTTCCATACCTGCAAAATGTGTATAACTGAACAAAGTGCACTAATGCGTCCTTTTATGTGATTAATGTGATTATTATGCATTATTTAGTGAGATACATTTTAAATTACGGAGCATATGTAGAAAATATGAATATGTAGAGAAAAGTGTGCTACGTACATCATACTTTATGTTTTGGTTTCGTAGAACAAAGATTGCTTAATTATCCTTATGATAATTTCCTTGATATACAATACATGTATCACATATTAAACCTTTTTGAGGTACTTTGCAGCGTGAAGTACCTCAATTTAGAAATACAGACTCTAATTTAGAAATACAGATGGTAATATTTCAGTAATTCAGTAGTTAACAGCGTCGACTAGCCAATAGCGACAACAGTTCTTAGCACTTGTCCAGTTTTTTCACGAAATATTAAGAACAGAAAAACTAAAAGAACCTATTAGAAATACATGTCACAATGCATACATTATTTTTACTTTCCCCACAATGCATAGTATTATGCAACAAAAAGATATCACGGCGACCCATCAAACTATCATTAACTCCACACAACTGGAAAACGAGAAGGCACAACCTCGGACTAACGTAGTTCCCACGTAATAGTTCCTTAAATGGTATCTTCAAATTTAGGCAGCAAGAATACTGAAATTTCTAAATTTTTATGATTTTTTTAAAATTTCATTCGGAAATTTGGGAATTTTTCTTACATTCGAATGATTTTAATATCAATAGGTTTTCAGCATTCACTGATTGTAATTTTTGTACCAATATACTTTCGAAATGCTCCATTCGTTCGTGATATATCGTCTCCACCGACTGATTGGGACACACACTGACACAAAGACATCAGCTCAAAAACGCTCAATTCGAGTTCACGGATGCTTGAAACATGCTACACAGTCGAAAAATCGAGTTTGATTTTTCGATTTCAACACACTATTTTATGCATTATACTATGTATACAGGGAAAGTACTAAAACGTATTAAAAAGTTGCAACCTAATTTAAAAATGTTAGTGTCCTTATTTTCTACAGTTTTAAATACTAGCTGCATACAATATCCCCATTTCTTTAACATAATAAATCAGCATTATTTTTTAATGCTTTTTGATTTTATTAAACATATGTCCGACGAATTGGGGCCTTTCCGAGGATGCAAATTTTTCATCAATATAAACCTTTATTTTTATTTTAAAATTTAGTTTTTCACAATTATTTAAAGCGAAGCTTTATTTTTGAAACTTTACATTGTATAATGTTGCTTTCATTATCTACCAGTTTTAAATATTTTCTTGTGATAGTAAATATTGATGACAATGACAAAGTAGTAATTTGCTAGAATCTAGTGTGTATAAATTTTATGTAATCATGATAGCTAAAAGCGTATAACACTATCTTAACTATATCCGTAATGGTTGCATACTAACTATAATACATGAAGGGTAGGACGTTTCCATCCTTTCCCGATAGCTGTAATTACGTTAATCCGAGCTTAAACAGAATCATTAATTTTGTGCCCATTCTTAGAGCTGACAAGGAATTTTAACAACGTTATCGAACATGAATTAATTGATGTACAACTGCAATTGTCAATAAATATTTTCGGCTGTACTTTTTATTTTTCTTTCGTTACATAGTAAATGCAAAAGATAAGTATTTTGATGTGGTTAAAATTTTGGTTTTGAAATTTTTATTGATTTACGCGTTATGAACATCACACAATATGAATCATAAATTGTGTCAAATTACTTTTGAATTATCTTGTTTGCAAGCTCATCTGTGGGCATGATTTATATATTAAGCAGGGATTTAATGGGATTTGGTGCAATTATTTCAATCCATGAATATGAGACATTTGGTTTCCTGATTGAACACATGGAAAAATCAGTGTCTTAACCAGGCTGGGGCCAGGGTGTGAGGGGGAGTTAGCTCCCATGGAAAACTGCTTTCTTCAATTTTTGATAGAAGTTCAATAATCGTAATAGAATTTTTTACTACGTTACAATATTTTCCCTACATATTATATCATATGGAAAGTAAAATTGAAAAGAAAAGTGTGTAGGGAAAGTAAAAATTATTGCAATGTAATAACATTTTTTATAGAACTTTTATTTTATAGGACTTTTATTAGAACTTCATTATAACTTCGCCGGAGACTTCCGTAACTCGCTATGTTAGTCGGGGGGCTTCGCCTTCTATTCTCGCTGGCGTTCAATGATCTCGTTTCGCGATCTATGTCGGACTAATAGTTACCCAGACCTAATACGCCCATTGCGAGTTCGCCCCTTGTTTTCTGGTAATCACTAACTTCAGCAGCTTCTCCAGGTTCTTCAACCCGACCTGCGCACATGATCGTCCTAGAATGTCACTCGGCTTGATCAGTTAAATCTGTGTCCATACTGAAAAAATATGTTCACTTAACAAGTGCATAAAAAATAGAGTAACTGATAAGCTAAATTGAAATTTACAAAAAGGGTCCCGTCTTATAAAAATTCAACTATGTAGGTACAGTCATCCAAAAACTTCCGAACACCATTCGTTTTTCAGCTTCCTCGGGTCTTACAGTGAAAACAAAAAGTATATTTGCACACGGAATAATTTCTGCTATAAATAAATGTGCATCAAATTTGGGCAAAATATCGTTTTTATATTTAGTTGCTCATTATTTTCAAAAATTTAAATGGCAACACCTATTTTTTTATGCCATCATAATTTTTCCAATGTTATGAAATCGTTATGAATCCTACCATTATCCTACATAAAATTTATGTGCGATTCTGGCCGCAAATACGGAAGATACATGGAAAAAAAAATATCCGTGATCCGTCTCCATATTTAAGATAGTAAATTGAAGGTCAAGCTTACTCTGCAGATACATCTGTTCTGTTTCATTGATATGTCACATTACTTACAAAAATATTTTATAGAAAGTCTTGTGCAGAGCCCGTAAAATTTAGGGACAGAGTAAATGACAAATTACTTAGCCTGTTTTAATTATACATTCTATAAAATATCTTCTTCTATTGGCTCTAATGTTTCTAGGACAATAATGCGTGTCACATCAAAACATTGTATGACACTAATACATATTTTTCGTGCCAGGTACAATTTGTTTTAGACTTAATAAATGGAAATAAAAACTTAAAATACATACTAATATAGATAGAAAATTCCAATAATATTATGGAACATAGAATTTGCATAACATTATGTTTTCCGCAATAATCGTTAGGAATTGGCAAGTTAAAAGTAATTTTTAAAAAAATATATTATTAATTTTACTTTTAATAAGATAGCCCAACCATGATGTGCTACTAACCACATGTCCCAAGTATGCAAATTTCGCCTTTTTCTAAATATTGTTCGTAGGTATTTCTCAAAATGCTGAAGATGCACACAAAAAGTAAAGATACAATAATAAATATATACTTTATTAATTTTGCAATGTCATTATTTATTGTTGTTGATTTTGATTTTAAATAATATTAAAAAATATATATTTTATATAAAAATCATTTATAGTATGATACGTAAAGTTTTAGAAAGCGAAACCAAGATTGCCATATTTCTAAACTGCATCAAATTGGTCATTGCACTTTATTAATGAATCACATTAACGCTAATGCCGTTCCAGAAGCATGTCGAACTACCTGACATGGCAAACCATTAGATGCCGGATTAACAGAAGTTAACAGCTTTTATCTTAACCGTTACCCACTTTGAACAATATTTCGTTTCATAACGATCTAGAATATTTTATTCAAATTATATTTCTTTCAGTAATAACAATAAAAACATTCCATTATCATCTAATAACTATACATTTCAAATAGTCACAATAGTTAAAAACACACTATCATAATCTTATCACCAGCACATTAATCACTGTAATGCCCGAAAGTAGGAAAATGGCACATTATCCCGACAACTGTAATTAAGTTAATCAGTACTTCACGTGATCATTAATTCTGTTCCCGTTCTGCAAAGCTGGCAGTGAATTTGGGTCTCATTAGCGGACATTTTTCTCATTATTGTATGAATGAAGCTGTCAATAATTTTTTGTACTAGTAGTTCTACTTTTCCATTGTAATGTATAAAGTATTATATCCTGAAATACAGGGTATCCGAGACTCATTTCTCTTCCTTAAATAATATTTTAATCACATCCTGAACCCTTACAGAACCTCTTTTTTGCCCGTCTCAGAGTTAGCATATATATTTGTACATTATCAAAATGTCTTCGAGCTGCCTCTCTCTCTCTCTCTCTATATATATATATATATATGTATATATATAGAAATTTAGAAATTTATAATATATATACTCGTCAAAAGTGAAATTCCAACAACATGAAGGAATGAACGTAGCCATATGCCAATGGTAGAAGATCATCATATGCAAATGATTAAGTTTTCGAAAGTATCCAATCACGTAACACCAAGTTCCGGGGCCAGCCATTAAAGAGTGATAAAACCCAGCAGAAGGCTCGTCCCTGATATGCTATCAGCGACGATTTGAAGCAGCCGAATTTTCGAAAAAGTGAAGTAGCGATGCTTCGAAGTCATCAGCGAGCTGTATACTAGCAGTTAACGGCTGGATAACAAGGCCGCATCCAGAAACTGCTTGACGAGTGTTTGTGGTTGCGTGCAATTGCCAAGCATGAATACAATCCAGTGATGTCTGACACAATGAACGCAGGAATCGATAGTATGACTCGCCGTTTAATGGCCTGTATAGCTACCTGTATAGTGGCCTGTAAAGCCCGTGGAGGCCATAGTCTTTGCTGAAAAATAGGTTATAATAGGTTATAATATATATATATATATATATATATATATATATATATATATATATATATATATATATATATATATATATATATATATATATATATATATATATTTATATATATATTAAAATAATAAAAACGAAAGTGCAGGAGTGCAAATCAGTAAACACAATATGAAACCGCGGGCAATATAATTTCATGTATTTAATATCAAAAAGAAACGAAGAAGAGCTGGAAATGTAGAGCACTAAGAGGTCAGGACAAGGAAAATAAATTAATGAATAGTATATCTGACAGAAACGTCTTCAGGGGCACATTCTAGACAAATATACTAAAATCCGTTGTTTCTATGATTGCATAAAAACACGTGGTTAAAATTTTATGCAATCTATGCCCAACAACGGAATAGACGAGATTAACAGAAAAAGGACCAAATAGGACAAAATTCAACTTAAAAACATAAAATACCACATAATCATAAAAAATATAGCGCACAAATGCACAAAAATGCAAAAAAAGGTCAACTCACAAGTTTGAAGGCCTCCAGTCTGAATAATCTTCATGGGAGTCCACCATGTTATCCAGCTGGAATGCTTACCATGCAAAATACCGCGTTGGAATGGACCAGACCAGAGAAAGTGTAATTAGTTATACATATTTTCGGTGAGACAAACCCAAGAGTTCAGAAACTAACCGAGAAGCGACCACTACGATCGAAAACATTTAAAGTATGGAATACACTGTTTTTGGGTGCCGTAGCTTGTTTTTGCTTTATTTCCCTTTATGTATATATATATATATATATATATATATATATGTGTGTGTGTGTGTGTGTATAATCTTAATCTAATACATTGTTGATTAAGCAATATACAATATTTATTCATCCATACTGAAAGCATGCACACAATATTTTTACAGTTATTCCGTGAAATCGATATGATAATTTTACGACCTCTTCTTTTATCCCTGCACATTTGTGTCACCAGTCGTAAAATGCACCCGACCAGCTCGTAAACCGATATAGGACCCGGGTTATGTCGTTGTCTAGTTCATTCATAGGACTAGAGTCTCAGATGCATCGGGCGAAGTAAAGGAAATTTACAGACTGGAATGGGAAATATTACTAAAAGCATAAGATTATAATGCGCTCTAAATTATTTAAAGAGAAAATATATAGGTACTAACGTTTACCTTACATAAATTTTATAATCTATGCAATGTTTCTCAAATATTTGGGTGCGGAATATATATTGCTATAATATATTATAAACTTTCTAATTATTATTCAGTTATACTAACATATAAATTTACACTATCATACTGCTTAACAATAAGCAAACACATTTCAAGCTGTTCATTTAAGAAAGTATTAGAAAATCGTATCTAATAGTTAAGTATGTAAGACAGTCTGGTATCTATGAGTTGAAACCTTTGTAACGAATTTTCTTATGCTTGCTATCTTCGGGAAGGGGTTGAAAGTTTTAAGTTTTCTGAATATTTCATATTTTATAACCAATTAGCACAATTTATATAAAACTATCACATGTCACTCTCGAGATATTGCAGGTTAATATTTAAAATACAAATAAAATTAAAAATATACACATTATTATCATACGGATAAATATTTCGAATGAGCTTCATAAATGTTTTAACCAGAGATGGATTTGCAGTGAGAGTCATGTATTGGAAACATCAGATGTTTCTACTTGAAACATCAGATTTAATTACATATCGCACATAATGTTAGCAGTTGATTAAATCTGAAACTTATCAGCACATTTTCCTTATCAAAACATTTTCTAATTTACTAGAAATCTTAAATTAGAAAAAAATGCAATTTCTTTTAGATTTCTAAATAAGATTACCCAAACCGCTTCTAAATACTATTGTCTTATTTTGAAATTCCCATTTGGGTTCTTTTGTGATACGCAATTATATTTTTAATACCTATGCGAACTGTCAAAGTTGATCTTTAAATAGTTCGCCAGGGCAAATATCATTAAATATGGTTAATGGACGCATTAATGATGTTTATCCAAACGGTTTTAACAGCTCATACTACGTTTGAATTTTTGAGTGGGCTGAAGAGATTGCCGTAGATGCGTGAGGTGTTTTTCTTTTAATTTCAGATTTATTTTAAATGGTATTTTTTTCTCAAAATTTAAAATTCTTGTTTCAGCAGATATTGAATAATTTTGAAACACTAAATCTAATGGAGAATTAATGCTTATCTATATACCTTCCACTCTGGCATTCACCAGGTATCACTCTAAAGTTAAAAGACGATATCTCGGGTTAAACTTCTCATTCGAATGATCTGATTATCGTTCCATGCTAATAGTTCCGATTTCATAACCGATAAGAGTGAGCTTTTCATTTTGAGAATAAATATTGCGTTAAATTTTCATAAGGAAGTATTGAGTGACTTGAACTGGAGACGAGTTTAACTCAGCGCTTTTATGCTCACTATCACGCTTTATCCTCGTTACTGCTTACTAGGTCTTTCAAGTTTTCACTACAAAATCAGTGCTTTAAAATCAGTGCTACAAAATCAGTGCTTATTCACATGTTTATGTGAATAAATAGTTTCCTATATTTTATGATTTATATATAGTGTGAGCCAATAGCTTGTCAGATGAACACGTACATTTTGCTCAAAGGTGGAAATAGAAACAAATATTTAAAATTTTATTAAGTATTTAAATGTCCATTTATTGATTTAAATAATAAATGAATGCCAAATCATTAGATTTTAATCGTCATTTGATTAAAATATCCATCAGCCATACATATAATTTAAAAACTAGAGCGCTTTTAGGTATCATCATTTCCTCACTGGCGCTAAATAAAAAAATCTGATATGGGCAGCGCATGACTTTCCCTGCAGACTTATATCCACTTTCTCTTTATTTTAATTGAATTTAATTCACTTTTATGTCAATTTTCGTTCTCATTTGGTAACTGGATTTATTTTCAAAGGTGTTGTAGAGAAAATACGCAAAAACTAAAATATCTCGAGAACGGCTCATCCTAGTGTAATGGGGTTGGTCTTATTCTTGTCTTCGTTAAAAATTACGTATAAAACGAGCATTTAATGGATATATTTGAATATATGTAGTTTTTTAGATTTTGATGAATGTTATTTTTTTCTCGAATCGTACCAAAATCTAATCAGCACCAGGGTGACCCACAAGTGACTCATCTACCCAATTTTGTGAAATTCAGTCCATTAATTTTTTAGCTAGAGTGAATACAGGCTTTTGCGGACTATTTCGCAAAACAGACGGATTCTTTTATCCCGAATCATACCATCAGCATTAGTTTAGCCCACAATTGACTTACCTACCAAATTTTATGAAATTCGCTCAATTAGTTTTTCAGTTAGAGTGGATTCAAAATCTGCACCGACAGACAGACAGGCAGACTGACAGACCGACAGACAGACTTACAAACAGACTGACACACATACACACACAAATACGTCGCGCTAAAAATAGTTTTTTCGTGTTCTACAGGTCTCCAAATGTGTAGATCCGTCGAAAACTCGAGTTGAGCGTTTGGCATTATTCCATAACTAACCCTATACATTACCATGTATTGTAGGGAAAGTAAAAATCATGCCAACATGCGTAAATACTATCCACTACCCACTACCGGCAAGTTGAACTTGCATATTACAAAATTGACATCATTACTAAACGCGTTTAATACATCCACACAATATCACCAGAAACATATTTAAAAATTACAAAATTATAAATACAAGAAAGACAAAAAGTAATAATCCAGTTTAAGTACAAATATACAAAATCTGATGTGGGCAGCACCTGACTTTCCCTGCAGACTTATATTCACGTTCTCCTTATTTTAATTAATTTTAATTCACTTTTAATTCTATTTTCGTTCTCATTTGATAACTGAATTTATTTTCAAAGGTGGCGTAAAGAAAATACGAAAAAACTAAAACATCTCGAGAACGGCTAGACCTAGTGTAATGGAGTTGGTCTTACTCTTTTCGTCGTTAAAAATTACGTATTAAACAAGCATTTAATGGATATATTTGAGCATACGTAGTTCTTTGAGTTTAGATTTTGACGATTTTTGCGGGCCATTTTGCAAAAAAAGGCAGGTTATTTTTTTCCGAATCATACCAAAATCTAATTAGCACCAGGGTGACCCACAAGTGACTCATCTACCGAATTTTGTAAAATTCGGTCCATTAGTTTTTGAGTTAGAGTGGATACAAACTTTTGCGGGCCATTTCGCAAAAAAAGGCGGGTTCTTTTATCCCGAATCGCACCCAAAACTAATCAGCACCAGACTCGCTCATAAGTGACTTACCTACCAAATTTTGTGAAATTTGATTCATTAGTTTTTTAGTTAGATATGTCTGCACAGACAAACACAGACAGACACACAGACAGACACACACACAGACGTCACGCTAAAAATGATTTTTGTGTATTCTAGAGGTCTTGAAACGTGTAGATCCGTCGTTAACTCGAGTTGCGATTTTCGACATGATTCCAATACTTTCCCTATACATTACCATGTATTGCAGGGAAAGTAACAAGTAAAGAATTTTAAATACTTTACATTTTAGGGGTAACATTGTAATGGATTGACTCGCATGAAATCGAGAACGAGTCGTCAGCCGTAACTTAAAACATGGAAAGATAGTAAAGATAGAGGTGCAATATAGATAAATAAATCCGTTATTGACCTTATCCATTTATTGATTTGTACGTAGATTTTATTTAATTTCTGAACTATAAAATTTTTCAGTTGAAAAATTATTTAAAAATTACAATTATTCTTATATATATAAGACATAAGCAGAATGGTGGTAAACAGATACGTATCCTAATGAGTTCATTGTACATATCTGTTTTTAAAAGAGTAATAATGCAAATTCTATATGAAGAATATATTTTTTCAGTATAATTTTATGACGATTTTTAAGGTTACATTGTAGGGTTAATTCGTTGGATATTTTCGTCTCTTTTGATAAATATGTTGACTCTTCTAACAAATGACAAATTAATTTTGTGAATAATTTTACTTTGGCTGCAATACATGATAATGTATGGGGAATGTATTGGAATCATGTCGAAAATTGCAACTCGAATTTTCGATGGATCTACACGTTTTGGGACCTCTAGAATACGAAAAACTATTTTTATCGTGAAGTATGTGTGTGTGTCTGTGTGTTTGTATGTCTGTCTCTGTCTCTGTGCAATGTATGTGTCCATTATATCTCAAAAATTAAAAGACCAAATATCATAAAATTTAGTAGATGAGTCACTTGTGTGAAACTCTGGTGGTGATTACTTTTTGGTCGATTCGGGATAAAAGAAAAAACGCCTATTTTTGCGAAATTGCCTGCAAAAATCTTTTGTATCCATTCTAGCTTAAAAACGAATTTACCAAATGTCACAAAATATGATAGATATGTTGCTTGTGAGTTACCTGGTGCTGATTATATTTTGGTATGATTCAGAAAAGAAGAACCCGCTTCTTTTTACGAAATGGACCTCAAAAATCGCCAAAATCTGAAATAAAAGATTGCATATGCTCAATTGTATCAATTAAATACTTGTTCTATACGTAATTTTTGACGAGAAAAGGAATAAAATAAACCCCATTGCTCTAGATATAACGGTGTCGCCCAGGCTGTGAAGTGGATAGCGTTGTCGGCTGCTGTCGGGTGGGCTCGAGTTCGAATCCCGAGTAAGGCATGGATGTTTATCGAGGCAAGTCAGTCTTCAGCCTTCTGGGTCCTCATCTAAAAAATGTGAAGCTGCACCCCCTCAGACCTTAGTCAGTGATGCTTGTCCTTAATAAACTTTGTTCTCTTGTCTTGTCTTATTCGTTCCTTCCTGCGCCACTGGTCCTGTGTCGGCCTTGATATCGATTACAGAAAGTCATTTGAAACAACAACAAACATATATAACCGTAATTGCCATATTCGAATTCTTTCGTATTTTTACTGCGCCGCCTTTGAAAAAATGTCTAGTTACCAAATAAAAACGAAAATTGAATTAAAATTGCAAATTTACTGTTATTTTGTGCGTTTAAACTCAGTTTAATGGATTATTAAAGAAATAAATAGAAAATGAATTTGAATCTGTAGAGAAATTCATATGCTGCCCACATCATATTTTTACTATTGTATTAAAAAATCTGTACAAATGCAAAACCGGATAATAAATAGTACACCATAAATCAAAAAATCTTTTGCCACACTGAGACGAAGGTTACATTATTTATTTGCCTTTTCTCTAGTAATAAGAACAAAATTCAGTTGGTTCTAAAGCTATCTAGCAGTTACAAATTCACCTTGATGTCGAACGAATATGACATTGAAATCATAGTTTGTATGTTGTCATGAATAATAAGTTGAGCACATATTGCGTTTTTGCAACACATGGTTTCAGGTCAGAAGTTGCGTCAAAACAATCTTGAGCACTTCGAATTTTATTAATGGCTTGCGTGACTAAAGTATTATTTTGCATCGTTATTGGATCGATTGGCATAGAGATACCGGAACAAATCTAAAATTCTTATTTTAAGAAGTTTTGTATTTTCGAAATCATCTTATAACTTGTGCTGACGCGCGACAACGAGCGAGAAACCACGAAGTGACGTCCACGGTCGATGATGGATGATCAGTTAATTTCATTATTGCTTTCAACTTTTCCAGGTTAGTTTAGCAGAAATGCAAATTTGAACTCAGTGGGCAATAAAAAGTCATCATATTTGAAATATTTTTATGGGTAATATGTGTTAGAATTTATTGAATAAGACCAGTTCAATTTGACTAAAAGAGCTTGCAATTCCGTACCAGTGACTCAGTTGGAAACGTCTTTACTCGCCAGTACCGAAATATGCGGTTCAAGCACTGGCTGGGGCAACGTGATTCCTTATAATGGCACCACATAGAATTAAATATGCTGATGAATGCAGTAATTATCCGGACCTAAAAGTGACGTTAGTGCGACAAATACGAATTCAGTGGACTCTGATATATTCAACGTCAATTTTAAATCAGGATACCAACGAACACAGATTATACTAATATGGTTAAAATTATTATTAGGATATAGTAAAAATAGCAAGAGGTGTTCAGTCACATAGTTGTCAATCTGATAGTGGAGATCAATCTGATAGTAGAGATCAATCTGGTAGTAGATAAATTAGATTGCAGAGTTTACTTCGACGACAAGAGCATGCAGTTAAATCCCATGAGCTCATTTGGAAGAGCATCAGTAGTCCATTAGGGAGATCCACGGTACGAGCTGATGTGTCTCTACCCCCAGGAACCAAGAATAAAACACTCTCAGAACTCAACTACATTTATTCACACAAATTACTTACAAGTGGAGCTTATATATAGCTGCTGTTGTAGAAGAGTTTTGTCCGGCATACTAGGCTGACGTCATTTCGGTGACATAATATATTTGCATATGCTACACACCTCCGTCCTCAAATGCAGTCCTTAGGGTTACCGGAAATAATGCAGAGCACTTCTGAAATCACCAGTGCAATGGATCCTTTGCTTTGACTGAGACTACTGGACATGGGATTATGGTTTCCGATTCGGGATCATGAGTCTCGACGAGCTTTGGTACGATTGGCGAAGTAGGGGTTTGGGGCTTCTCACTGTTCCTAATTTCCATCTTTCCGCTCTGGAACAGTTTCTTGCTGCCACTCTGCTTCCCTCTATAAATTCACGATAATTAGGTTCCTTGTTGCCACTGCTGTGTATTTACATTTGTGTTCTAAATTATTCGGATATAGTTTTTCAACAGAACTGGTTTCTTTCTTTAATTTTTGTACTTTACGTAATGCAGACCAAGTACTGCTTAATTTATTAACAGAAAATGTTCGATGCATTTCTTGCACATCCCGGTTGGCTGCTTCTCATCCTAAAGCAGTGGATTTCGCTATCTCAAAAGTTAAATTCTGGATTATGAGTAATTTCTTTTCGATGGTCTCGTCTTTAAGACCCATTACTAGTTTATCTCTTAACATAACTGATAAATTAATATCGAATTTCCAGTTTCTAGAAATATTTTGTAATCCAGATACATACCTGTATTTTGAACGACGCTTCCATCCTCTCAATACACGATGGAAAATCTTCATATGTGGAACAATACGTATCGATCTGGCCAGTGGTAATCCTCGTCGTTACTATTATATCTGTACACCCAAGGAACCAAGAATAAGACACTCTCAGAACTGAACTAATTTTATTCACCCACCTTACTTACAAGTGCAGCGTATTTATAGCTGAATTCGTAGAAGAGCTCAGTCGGGAATACTGGGATGAACTCATTTTGGTGACATAATAGATTTGCATATGCCACAAGAGCTCCGCCTAGGACAGCAATGATCTTTACAAATAATATGGGTTAATTCAAAAATTGTATTTATTATACAAACGGAATCTAATATTGCTATTTTTTTTATCCATGAAGCCCATAAACATGTGTCGTGATATACTGAGATATGTTTTCACAAAATATATTTATTTCAATCACAAAATTATCTATGCTTTATGCTGTTTCATTTGAACAGTTTTAATTCTTCTTATGTATAGTAGCAGTTTAATGTTTTTTAATATTCGATCAATTTGTGGCCTTTTCCAACTCTTAACTTTTTTAATATCAGCAGACATATTATGTTTAAAATAAAAAAGAATTGTAAAAAAATTCGTTGGACTAGCTCAATGGTTCAAAAACATATCGTGCCACAATATCACAAATATCATAGATAGTGTAACTGCCTCATAATTGTTGATGCTGAACACATATAAATCCGTCAAAATCTGATTTTTCACCAACTCACAATATTTTCCCTATATATACATATTATGTATGGTAGGTACGTAAGAGATAATTTAGTATGCATTACATAATAAAATTATCTAAACCTATTTAAATACTCTTATCTTATTTTAGAATCCCCACCTGGTTTCTTTTGCGTTATCCCATTATTCCTTTTTTCCGTTTTTCCGAACTTTCTCAGTTGATCTTAAAATTATCCGCTGTAGCAAACATCATTAAATATGCTTAATGGACACATTAATTTTGCTTATCCAAACGGATTTAACAGCTTAAGGGACACTTTAATTGAATTTCGAAGTGTGCTGCAGAGATTGTGAAGTGTCTGTTAAATAAGCAGTATCTATTTTTTTCCTCTTCAGGATTTTGTTTAAAATAATTTGCCCCCAAAACTTACATTTTCGTTCAATTTTATAGAGATAAAGGCTTTTAGAGCTGAACTGGGGAACACAAACTAAGGTAATTACTTGACATTTACACTATTAGTGTATCAGTTTGAATGTCAGTTTGTGCCTGTAAAGTGACTTCGCTAGAACACAACATAAAGGGATTAATAACGGTATCAAACGGTTTCGTATGTAAAATCCGACATCCTTCCATAATAATTAAGGTGGTAGCTCGTCTACTTCAAAATATAAGCAATAAAATTGAAGAGACATATCATAGATAAAGAGGGCATTTAATCAAATAAAATCATCCTGTAAGACGTACAAATGTTAAAAGGCCAGAGCAATTTCGGGTATCACTATACCCTTCATCAGTGGCTATATGAAAAATTACCGCAGAAACAAGCTCATACGTAGACGTACGTAGATCGGCAGATGTAGATCGGCAGACAAATTTGCATAAATCAGCTACGGGGTAATGATAATATAATCAGGCTATTGAAGATTAATCAATTTCAAAATTACAATAGTAAGTGTTATAAACTGGAAATTTAAAATATAAACAAGTATTAAATACAAATACAAAGAAAAGACAATGAAAAATGTCCAAATTGTAGCCAAGCATAAATTACAATAAACTGAAATGTTACAATAAACTGAAACGTAACTATGTAGAGGTTTAACTCGCCGCCCAATCTGCTGCTCTGTCTTCGGATGAGCCGGAAGGTCTGGGTTTTTGACATTCGACGCATAGAGGCGAGAACGAGTCGCCAAGCGTAACTTAAAATGTGTACAGGATCAAAATTACAAATGGAATCACGGTAGATATAAATAAACAGGTATTCACAAAGAAGAAGAATACGAGGGTTATTATTATTTATTGAGGGTTATTGGTGATATACGAGGGATATAGAATTAAAAGGAACTTTTTTTTTCAAAAAAGGACTAAAAGTTATTATTACTAACACATTGGGTAAGAGCCCTCTAGAAAGTTTACCATTCTTGAAGTCACGAGCATGTTCAGCTAATCGGATACCAACAGTACGTTTAGTACTACCAATGTAAAACTTGCAGTCATTATCAGGAGTTAAAAGGGATACAACGTACACCCCAGCATGGCATTTAATGTTATCTCTATCCCTAAACTTATCAGTACGAATGCGATTGAATAAGGTAGTAATATTTGAGTGAGCTGGTTTAAATCTAAATTCATGACATATTGAATGAGGGGACGGAAAATCTTCGGATGATACGGAAGACTGGATTTATACGGCATAAAGCCAACAACAACAGCAACAAATTTAGTGTTGCAACATATGGCTTTATTGGAATCTAATCCATACAAATAGAGATCTCATCACATACAAAAGAAAATAACAAGAATAAGCAAAACAGCAAACAGGGGAATACAGAGAACACCGTCAAGCAAAAGAAAAGATTCCAAGGAAGCACACTGCGAAGAGGTGGCAGACATTCTTTATTATTCCATAAGATTCCTAGCATCCTAATAAAGTTTAATGACATCTCCCTGGCGCTGGGCATCCCTATCCAGTTGTCCGAGATGCCCTACGGGCGAAAATTGCCTTGCGACGAGATCCCATAGCCAACCGCCGTTACTCATTTAACACCACACAGGAGGCACTTGTGACTTCAGGAAGGTCACGGACGCTAGTAACATTGGCTCCCAACATTGCTACAAGTTTAGTATCTGGTTGAATAAATTGACGGCGAATATGAGCGAACATTTTACAAAATAAACTCAAAGGAATAAGTGGCTTCATTGCCAAGATTAGACATAAAGTTAATTTCATTAGTTAAAGCCGAAATAGACGAGCAAACATTAAAAGTACGATTAAAATAAGCGTTAAGGGAAGCTTTTTTAGAACATACAGGATGAGATGAATTAGCAGGCATACAAGAGTTCGAAAAGTGGGTTTACGGAAAATAGAGGTATGAAAACCAAGTAAGGTCAGGGCCTGTTTATATTATCATTACCCCGTAGCTGTTATATGCAAATCTGGAATTGTTTTAAAGCAACGTCTATATTTGTTTATCTGTAGGGAAAATTTCGTGTTGGACACACATGGTTTCTTTTATTTAGGGATTTTATAGAACAAAGAAATTTTTCAGTTCAGCTGTTTTGCATCATATTAGAATTTTTTTTTCTCGATTGCACTAAAATTGCAATCATGCACAGACGCTTATCTTAAAAATACAAATCGAATTCCGAAAGTGCAAAAACTTTCCAATTAACGCACAGCAATTGAACAAAATTTTACAACAATTATAGAAGGATTACAATTAACATATAAAACCTACAGAAACTTTTCAAGTAACACACTAAAAAGTAACTACTAGTAAGTACTTTGCAAAATCTTTGTATTAACAAAATAATTTATTCAACAATAATTTTGAATTAAAATTAAATGTACCATTTTCATACAGGTTATTACATAAATTTGTATAAAATATATATATGCTATTGCATAATTTTAGAATTCCCATCGGCTTTCTTATCGATGCGACATTTTTATCTTTCTCTAGTTTTTTTAAATCTCCCAGATAATCTTCAAATAGTTCACCAGGGCGCGAATATCATTAAATATTCTTAATGGACATATTAATAATGTTTATCCAGTCGGGTTTAACAGCTCAGACGATAATTTAATTGAATTTCCTAGAATGCAGGACAGATTGTGCAGATAAATATGCGGTAGAGTTTTTGTCTTTGATTCTATTTAAAGTATATTTTTCTCTGAAAGTTGAACTTTCGTTTAAATCGATATTGCTTTAGTTGAAATTTATTTTTACTCAAGGAAAGTTAAAGTTTTGAGTACAGCTGGTTATTAACACGTTAGTAAAGTAGCAATCATGGTGTCAAGTAATAGTAAGTGTCGATATTGGTGAAAAATTCTATGAGCCATTAGATGGTTTGGTCTGCCAAAATTAATCTGCAGGCCATATCTTCCTAATTGTATTCCTATGCAAATTGTGGAAAAAATATAATAACATATATATTACCAATTTTAGATATACGTTATAAATCCAAATTAAACGATCATAGTTTGAGTTTGAGACAATTTATGATCAGCCAATAGTTCATAAGTAAAGGGGGTACGGTACGCACACCAATTATTTGGCCCTATTCATCAACGATCTCGACCTCTGAAACATTACTTTGCATCTCATGTTTAAATTACTGAAAATTTGGTCATGTTTTAAAGGCATTATCACTAAAAATTGAAAACCAGTAAAGGGGAGGATGAGGGAAGCACTCGTAATTTTTGTTCGATGACGTTTAGTACGGAAATCGACCTGTAAAACAACTTCAATACATAACTTATTTGTAAAAGTTTCGGCTAATGTTTATAATAGTCATCATTAAATAAACAAAGGGAAAAGAGGCAGTATCACGTACAACATTTTTCCGATCATCTCTGGAACCAACTATGCAAATAAAATTTAAAATTGTCACGATACACTAAAATTTTAACTAAGTGATTTAAAATCAAGAAAATGTATAGTCGCAGAATGTGCACGTTAGTCAAAAGGGGCAGAACAAAATAATATTTTTCGGCCACGATCATTTACGAACTTGGAATATTAAACGTAATTTTGTAACACATAACAAGATTTCAGAAAAAATTGATAACTTTTAGAGGAGTTGCCGTCGAGCAAAATATATCAGTAAACCAGGAGGTACGCGGCAGCAACAATAAATATCATACTGCACTCAGCGACGAGCTCAGATTGTAAAACATTTATCTTCAACATATATCTAAATAAAATAAAAAAATTGAGTTATGGAGGAGTTATCTTTTAACAAAGCATACAGACTGACAACACCAAATTATGTTCAACTCAAAAATATTAAACTTAGTCACTTCAGTTTTACACTTTAACAATAAATACATGTTCTTTTCCTAAAGATACTTTGCACGAGAAAATATGTATTCCGTTTCTAGCAACCGATATTAACCCAATATTGGCATTGCTGTGGGAATACATCCAATGAAATACCAATATATAGCCATTATTTGGTAAATTTTGGCAACCATTATTAGCTCAAATTTGGCATTTTATTGTAACACCAGTAGTGGCTAAATAATGACAGCCGATATTGGCATTTCATTGGAATAATAATGTTGGATAGATATTGGGTCAATATTTAGCGACGAAAAATATATTCGTGTCTAAAAGTGGACTCGGGAAGTATAGAATCTTGAGAAATTATAGCGGAAGTTCTTGTTCTTCGTTCAGGATTCTACGAAGTAACTTTGCCAGTTTTAACCCATAAAATTAACCGCATTAAAATGCAACCAAAGCTTATTCCTTTTTATAAAATGTTATTCGCTAAATAATTTAAAATGTGTGACAAGATGTTGAAATAAAGTAAACACAAGATTATTAATAGTAACTCATTTTAAAATGTGTTAAAAATAATTTATCTTAAAATTTAAGTTAGATCCTGAACACACAAAATATTATGCCTTATATTTTCCTAACCCTAAATGAATAAAACATATATATATATAGATAACATATATATATATATATATATATATATATATATATATATATATATATATATATATATATATATATATATGTAAGTATATATATATATGTAAACAAAATAAATATAATAATAAAATAGACTGTCAAGACATGATTTTTCTGTTTTTCTATTTCCATTATTTTTAAACAAGACGTAAAAGGAAATACATATATTTTGGTTATCTTTGAATAGCGTATATAAATGCATATAAACTGAATAGTGTAATAAGGTAAACTTGTCCTTATCAAAATTACTACTATAGGACTTACCTATGATGCCGACACTAAGGGTGGAGCATGTAAGCTCCTGGTTCTCAAGCTGGAGAGACAAACACACAAAATATCAATAAATACACTTATCTAAATTTAATCAATTTTGCTTTAATATTTACTTTCATATATATACATGTAGAGAGATCTTGATTATTAAAATTATTCCTAAATCATTTTGGACACATATATCATTAACAACATTTGATCAACACATAGATTTACAACACATAATTTAAAAGACACATATATTTAGAACACATTAATTACTATACCGAAAATCTAAGTAGTTCATTTAGTTTAACTATACAAGCTCGTTATTGCGATAGGTTCGTACGACCTTATTGTTAATTATACGATAGGTACTATGAATTGTGTGCCTTCCTTAATCACTATAACAGATGAAACATATCCATACCTTATGTTTGTTTGTACTTCGATAGTTGATGGAGCCAACATTATGCTGGAAGCCTGCGTATAATATTTTAATACGCCACTATTTCACTGTGCTCATATTTAGTTCACACATCGCATTTTTGCCGATCCGCGTATCTTTGCGCGATCGCAGGAGATATTTTTGAATACTCCTAACAAACATTAGGTGCATCTAGGACGCTGTCGAAATTGAATCTCTTGGAAACTTGTAGAACATTCTGGAAAAACACTTTTTCTTTTCACCTTGTAGTGTCATACCACGTCTTTTGATTCGTTGTTGTGATGGAGGGGATGCACGCTGTTTATTTATGTTTGCATTGCCATTGGTTCCCTCTGCAGCATTTAAATAGCTCATTAGCTTGGTTGTCATCCGTAATTGAAATTACAAAATGTTGTGCACGCAATACGACAAATAGCTGTATTAGTGGTGATATTTTAAAAATTAATCGCATTTTTTATATAGTGTGAAATATTATATTTTTGTTTTCCATATGTAGATTGTTTAAAGAATGACATGGGTGGAAAGAACAATATACGGAATGTTTTCTATATTTGCAACATTGGACATAAAAGCATTAAACAATTTGCTAAAATATGTTATTAATCTATTTTTAACGCTTTACAACAAAGTTGAAAAGATTTAGGACTTTGTTCATTCTGTCTGTCTGTCTGTCTGTCTGTCCGTTAGCTCGATAAGTGCCGTAAAAATGACTTAATCAAAATGAAATTTGAGTATGTTGTTCAGACGGTCTGTAGGACCTATGGGAATATAAATGAATAATATCACCCAATTAGTTTTGGATTATCCCGGGTTCAATAAATGAAATACATTGAGCCCTATAGGACCTAATTTTTCAAACATTGTTTAAGCGGATTTAAAATTCACAAATTGCTTCGAAAATTTTAGGTAATATTGAGATTGTTCCATAAAATATATAAAAAGAATCAGCGAAATATATTTAGTAATTTTTTAAATAAAAATTAAAATAATAATAACACCTCTTATATGAAGCGATCACGTGACCATAATATGAAAAGATCACATGACCCACTTGAAAATGATATATGGCATCCATCTTGTCTCAACATCGTGATTTAGGACTTTCTTTCATATTGAGTGTTGTATCCGTCCTAAAACCACTTCATTTTTGCTTAAATTCTGTGCATCTACATACTGAAACAAGGCAATTACAATATATTTGAGTTTAAAAGATCATCTAAATGTGATTATTTCTACAACGAAGCCTATTTTTCACTTATGTAAAATGTGAACAGCAAAATATGTAGAATGAGTTGCATTAGAATTGCTGTATTTCTTTAACACGAAATTATTTAGACCATGGAGTCTGCATAGCTGATATGAATGAAATATTAATTGATTTTACAAAATAGCTGTTTGCCAAATTGTACTGAGAAAGGAAGTTGGATATTCTGGATAATTTTGATTGACAAATACAAAATTGTTTTCAGTGGAGGAGGACAATAAATGAATACAATGCATAATATAAAACGCTTTATCATTATTTTTACTTGTAAATATTTTTCGGAATTTCGGGTTTTAATTTAATTCATTTTAATAATTATTTTTACTGCACATTCAAGGTTTCGAACGAAATATTACGTATATGTCGAACAAAATATCCCGATCAATTCCATTAAATTGCGACTATTCTCTGTATTGTCTCTTAATGAGATGAAAGTTTGAATTACAAAGGAATAAACTGTGTACAGATTTCTTTAAAATTCTTCATCTTAAGTTCTTCAATTTGTATAATTTCATTAAAATACATTGAGTTAATTTCCCTTACATATAAACACTATGGCACAAATTCTTCATGAAATATGATTGTGTGATAACGCTGAGTGGTGAATCACACTGCAGATATTTTCAATATAAAATATTAAATTTTCAATTTTTGCTGTTATCAAGTATAAATTGAATTAATTGCAACAGCAATGAATTAAACTATTTCTTATCGCTGCCTTTTCCCCACTATTTTTGTGAGCTTTATAATAATTTAAGGGTGTCCAGAACATACAATTTTTGAAAAATAGAATCGAATGACATAAATATTGCGTAACACCTTTAGCTAAAATTGTAAGAATTTAAACATTTTATGATACTCTATAAACAGAATTCTAAGAATTTGATATTTCAGAAATTGCTTTGTCGAAAATTTCAATGTTTAAATTGATATTACTCTGGAAATTTTAGAGATATAATTGTGGTACACAAACAAAGAAACTTAACGTTGGAGCTTATCATTATTAAATTACTCAGAATGAACATGGTCGAAAATTGTGAGTCGTATGCATATTGCATTGTGTCGCTTAAAAACTCACCATTATTTAATTTGTGCCAGTTCCTGGAATAAAATATATTAACATACTATACTACCGTATAATTGACTTCACCCATTTTAACTTTCAAATAAACATTTTTTATTAAGAACATTATACACTTAGTTAAATTACAATAACTATACTTATATATTTACGAAGGAGATTGGGTATGTGGGAGCAGACATACTAATATTACAACAGGATTATGATCTTTTATAATAGTTGATTTTGCACATACATTTGTTATTGTCTTTACACGTTGAACTACATGAAGGATTTTTACTGTTGCCTTTTGGCATTGTAGAACAAAAACTCGCTATTTTTCACATTGCCTCTTCGGTGATCATTGCTTCAGTTTTATATAGCACACTACTAATACAAAAACTTTATGTCTATACATACTCTTGTCTGAATTCTGACTGCACCATTTCTGCGCGGAATGAGTAATTTGCCGCATATTTTAACATAAGTACACTAAAAGAGTACCTTGATGCATATGTGCCACTTATTGAATGAATATTCGAATCTTGCCTCTTGAACCTTTTGCTTGTTGCTATATCGTTTTTGTGCCTGAGATCCCAATACACTCACCGTATCTCAGTGGTTGACCTCAGAGCGATGTGATAACACTTCCTCATTGGTTAAACTTTTAACCAATCCCAGGGTTTCATGTTTAGCTTCTAGTAACTCTTATGGTTCCACCACATCTGTACTTGAAGTCCCCTCATTTATAGCTTATCTGATCTCCCGGGTCAGGGATGTTGTAAATTGGCGTCAATCAGTCTGGGCCCTTTGTATGCTTGTCAGAAATCATAAATATTTATATATCACAAAACCTAAACCTCCTGGTTTCACAATAATTATAAACTTTCAGACGTAATTCGTCTATAATATTAACGGGATTTATAGATATAATTTTAAATTTTAAATTTACTGTGTTTGATACATAAGTCTCTCATATAATTTTTTCATTAATTTTTATTTTTATTTTTTTCTTATTCGTATACAAAAATATCATTCAGTAATAATAAATAAATAAAATTGTTAATAATAAATAAATTAGTTTGCGTGTCTAAAAAAATCTTTATTTTATAAGCAGAGTGTTTTAATTAATAATTATAATTGTAAAAACTTCAATTGTTTACGTTAAAAAGTTAAAAAAATTATATTTTAATTATTTTAATTTATTTTAATTATCACATTGACACCAAGTAAAAGAACAATACATGTGCTAGAAGTTTTGAAAAGCTATTAGTAAATAAAAGAAATAAACTTTCAAGCCTCAGTCATCCTTAGACTAAAATCAAAACTTCATAATAACCTATAGCATGCACATATTCTGTGATGAGAGCTCTATTTGTTTATATTATAAAAGAATGTTGCTCGGTACCAGTCTATTATAAACACTTGTTCGGCCGCGGTTTCATTGCCTACATGGAAAAGACCTGGAGTATTCTTTGCCTAATACCGACTCGGTTTTGCTAATCGTGTGAGATACTGTAGCGGAAATCCCGAATAATGTTTTGTATACCCTATAATATCACTACCGTCGCTGTAATCGCTGCTATCATTGCTCAAAGAACAATTAGAACACTCTGACAAAGAAACCAGAAAATTTTCTTAGCTTTCATTATCAGTATTCATTCTGTCATGGGACTTTGATCAAGAAAACTAAGAATTATTTAAATCCACAAGGACACGCGGCAAATATTCACGTCGTATTGAATCCATTAATAAAACTGCACATCTACGCTTTAAAAGTTACTGCAAAAAACAGCGCTGCAAAAGCCTATTAATCGGCTAGCAGTTGATAAACTTTATCACCTAAAAGTCTATTTTTAGGTTGGCGGTGGATAAAGTGCTAAAGATACGGTGGGACTCCCAAATCAAGGTGAACTATCGGAAAAATTGCTGAAACCGTTAGAATGAAAGCGCAATCTAGTATTCAAATAAATACAAATAAAATCATTCCAGTTGAAGAAGTGCATTTACGTATATCGTACTTTAGTGTAAAAATATCATATGCGCAAACACCTTTCACGTAATTTCGCAGTCATCGCACAGGCGTGTCTTCTTTTCATGAAGGGTAAAGTAGATTTGTGTTCATTGTTATTCATTGTGCTCATGATAGTCTTGTTCACAAGCCGAAATGACCTCAAAATATGCTCAGTAGTGATGGTGGATGATGGATTGAATACGTCCTTATTTTATGCAATGCAGTGTTATAGAATTGGCGATGTTTCAACGTTATTTTTATTGTTTATCTTATTTTATGTATTAGTCCAAACACATAGGCAAATGCGTAAATATCAATTATAAGTTTACATTTTGGAACCATTATTGACATTTGTATGTGAATTCACAAAGCTCAATAATTTATTTTACCTTATATTAGGTCTATACTCAGCCAAATGTTGAAATATCAATCATAAATTTACATTTTGGAACTATTATTGATCTTTGTGTATGTGTTCACATACAAAGCTCAGTAATTTATTGTATGTAATAGTACACAATCATATACAAATGCTTAAATATCAAATATAAATTTACATTTTGGAACCATTATTGACATTTGTATGTGTGTTCACATGCAAAGCTCAATAATTTATTTTACCTTATGTAATGTAATAATCCATACTCATAGCCAAATGTTTAAATATCAATCATAAATTTACATTTTGGAACCATTATTGATCTTTGTGTATGTGTTCACATACAAAGCTCAATAACTTATTTTATGTTATAGTACACAATCATAGACAGATGCTTAAATATGAATTATAAATTTACATTTTGGAACCGTTATTGGGATTTGTATATGTGTTCACATATTTCTTCAGTTTATATAAATCGGTTGTGTTATACCAAGTACGAGTAATTTGATCTAAAAGTGTAATTTGTTTGAAAGTTACTAGAATTTAAAAAAAAATGAAATAATAAATTTTACCACATTAAAAATAGTTAAATGCATTTTTACATTTACAATACTTTTCAAAACATATATAATTCGTGTTTTTTATAGTTAAAAAATTTAATACAGAACATGATTTTGTGAACAAACATCTATATATACTAATTGCCAAGTGTCCGTCTGTCTGTTTGTCTGTCCATCCGTCTGTCCGTCTTTCCGGCTGTCACGCTTTTTTAGGCACTTCCCGAATAGATAGAGAGTTGCAATTTGGTACACGGCTCGATCTTTTGATAAAACCACCTGGAAAAATCGAATTTTCCGAACACTTTCTCTAGAGGGGGTGCTCCTCACCAAAACGATCGAAAAGTGAACTTATACGAAAGCATGCTTTGCGATAAGATAGAGACTTCAAATTTGGTGTATGGGTAAATCGTTCGAAAGGAAGAAAGCGTGCAATTTCAGATTTCCAATGTTTTCTACTTAATGAGATGCCGCACACCAAAATACTCGATTTATCGAATAAATGAGAAAATGCTCCTTTAAAATTTGATAGAGGCTTGAAATTTGGTATATAGGCTAATCATTCGACGAAAACACCCAAGACGAATATAGTTTTTCAAAAATATTCGTTGAAGGGGGTGCTCCAGAGAAAAACGTTCGAAAAGTGAATTGATAAAAAACCATGCTTTGGGATGAGATAGAGATATCAAATTTGGAGTAAGGGTAGATAGATTAGAAGGAAGAAAGTGTACTATTTCAGTTTATCAATATTTTCTACATTAGGGGGTTGTTGTTGTTGTTGAAACCCAGACCGTCCGACCTACCAGAAAGGTGTAAGCTACATTAGGGGGTGTCACACACCAAAAATGTTCGATTTTCGTTATAAAGGAAAAACGCCCCATTTAAAACGTGATAGAGACTTGATATGTAGTATAAGGGCGAATCATCTGGTAGAAATCAGGAGAAAAATAGAGTTTCATAAGAAGAATAGAGTCAAAGTCAAGTTCAATCAAAAGAAAAATGGAGTTTCTCAAAAATGTATATCTAAGGGGGTGGGTACTCCACACGAAAACATTCGAAATGTTGAAATGCTGGAAATGCATGCTTCGCGATGAGATGCAGACTTCAAATTTGATGTACGGGTAAAAAGTTGGAAAGGAAAAAAGTGTGCAATTTCAGTTTTCCAATATTTGCTATTGTTGGGGGTGCCGCTCACTAAAATATTTAGTTTGCCGAACAAATGAAAAACGCCTTCTTTGCAATGTGATAGAGGCTTGAAATTTAATACATGGGCTATCTATTTGACAAAAAAACCAAAGATCATTAATGGGGTGCTACACAGAAAAACGTTCGAAAGATGAAGTGATAGAAAAAATATTCTTCGCGATAGGATAGAGACTTCAAATTTGGTGTACGGGTAGATAGTTTGAAAGGAAGAAAGTGTGAAATTTCAGATTTCCGATAGTTGCTACTTTAAGGGGTACCGCACACTAATATGTTCGATTTTCTAAAAAAAATGAGGCATGCTTCCATTTAAATGTAATAGAGGCTTGATATTTGGTATATGAGCCAATCATCTAATAAGAAACCCAAGATGGAGTTTTGTAAAAATGTTCATGCATCGGTGTGCTTCACAGAAAAACGTTTGAAAGGAGAAATAATAAAATATCATGCTTCGGTATGAGTTATCTTTAATGTGGTGTACGGGTAAATAGTTCGAAAGGAAGAAATGAGTAAATTAAGTTTCCCAATATTTTCTTCTTCAAAATATTCGATTTGCCGAATGAATGTGAAAAGCGAATTATTTAAAAATTTACATTATTCAGGGGTTGCATATTGCGAGACCGTTGATTTTCAACGGGTATTCGACAAGTTAAATAACTAGATCAAATTAATTTCTCACCCTAAACGGTTCTAGGGATATATCACGTTTCTAATCAAAATTGAGAAACTATTTAATTTAAGTAGTTTTGGTATTATCAAAGACCTGGATGATTTATAAATACTTAAAATTATTCATACATAATAAAGGAAAGTTTTTGTGTTTCTATGCATGTTTGTGCAGTCTATAGCGGGAAATATATTCATTGTATGATCAAATTATATACACAAGTGCTTTACCTCCCAGGATGATATATGTAAGACCAGAAATTGTTCTCACATGAGACACTTTTATTTGTGAAATTTATGATGCCCAGAACGGCAAACAAAGCTGTAGTCTGGCTGGCACCAAGGTTTATGAGGACTTGAACTTAACGGTCAAAAGACTATAAATTTAGGGGTGCAATACCAGAGGGGCTGAGCTGGGCCAAACTAAATGTGCAATGGTGCAATTGGGTAAGGGGTAACCAGTAAGCGCCAATAAAAAGTAAAGGCGGAGTTACCCCCCCCCCCACCCACCCACAGAAGGAACCACAGCCAAAGAGAGAACGAGATGAGATTGAGACAAAAAGACATGCAAATGGAGACGAAAAAAAATGGAGATCAGACTTTGATGAAGGACGAATGGAATATCAGACATTGGAGAAAACAGTTGGATTTTGACTTAGGAGACGATTATGAGTTTTGACTGAAATAAGATGTGTGCAACGACTGCGACGTTATGACTTGGGCGGAGGCGTGCCTGCCATTATGATAGAACGACAATACTAAAGAAGCAGAATATTGCGTGGAAGTTCCCAAATAAGGGAGATCTAGAATCTATTCAGTGCAACCAAGTATTTGCAAGCATTATGGTCTATTGCAAAGGCCAAAATTGAAGATATGTGTTCCTCAAATATCCACAGGTTTTTAAACACGTTAGATATATGGTTAAGGGTTTCACATGCTATCTCCTCTCACATGCTGTCTTCCTAAATGAATAATGAGCATGTAGTTATCGTAATTGAATTTAATAGGTATTTTGTGTCTTTAATAAATGTTACTGTTAAGTTTAAATTGGTCTAATCTTTTTATATTAATTAATAATTATTTTCAGGACTCACACAAAAGGTAAAAATAATTGGAGGGTTTATTGCGGCACAACAACATAGCACTGTATATTAAATAATAATTTCACTATATATGAATTTACGGTAATATTAAAATAATAGTTGTACTTAATAAATGAATGTTTTTGTTAAATATAAATATTTAACCTTTTTTTAAATGCGTCCCACAATATACTTTCGAGATTTTTCTTAAATTCTACGGAGTTTTTTAGTTTTATGCTTTAGCACGATTTTGAACACGTTTTACGATTTCATACAAATCGGTTCCTTAATGACAGGAAATATTATCACAGAGTTTCCATCCTGACACCATCGGAAAGATGAAATACTTTCTGTTCAACGAAGTTTGAACCTAATCGTAAGACAATTATTTGATATTTATTTATTTATTGTTTTTAAAATACATCGAAATTTGCATTTATTGGTTATCTAATACTTATTTCGCCTCATCCAAAAAACTTAATTAGCACAATTTTATAGTTTAGCAAAAAGTTGTTTGTATATCTTTGCATTCTAATTTTTTTAATTAATATGTAATTTAATTTTTAGTGATTTATGAAGTGATATCATAAAAACCACAAGTACATTTTTTTCCTGTTTCCCAGCGGTATTTGCCGGCTACTGCTTTAGGATTTGAAGATAAGATTTAAGAATTGAGAAGCGTTACCTGTAAACGTTTTATTTAAGTAGCGGGTGCTTATTTATAAACTTTGAAATGCCGATTAATTCGTTTTAGTAAAATTAGATTAGACCTATTATTTAGTAGTTTGTGTAACACAATATTTGTATTACATGTTACATTCCAATTACGGATGCCAACCTAGCCATTTCGAAATTCCAATTGCGGATGCCAACCTAGCTAATGAGCTATTTAAATGCTGCGGAGGGAGCCAATGGCAATACAAACATAAATAAGCAGCGCATCCCCTTCTTCACTTCAACGAATCAACAACGACACTACAATGTGAAAAGAAAAAGGTTTGAGAGAATGTTCTAGAACTTTCCAAGAGATGCAATTTCGACAGCGTCCTAGACGCACCTGAGGTTTTTTAGTCGACTTAAAACTCTTGAACGAGTCAGCATCATGTTTTCTTGGGTTTGTGAAAAGTGTCTATAGAATGTGAGCAACAAAATGGTAGCGAGTGCAGTTAGATGTGTAACGGTTTTCCTACATCATTGAAATAGCACGAATATGCACGTAACACAAAGAGAAAAGGTAACCAACTTTCAATTGTCACTATTAGCACGGAAGGCACACCTTTACGATTATTAAATTAATTGACTACCAGTTCGTATGAGTAGATCATATGAACGAGTTCGTAATATTGAACTATAAGAACTATTCTTTATCGACTGTTTTAAGGAAACTGTTTTTAAGAAATTTAAGTTATTGTGTGTGTAAATATATATATAGATATTAATGTAATATTGTCAGTATTATGTGTCTTTTAATAATTGATTTAATTATAGCATAGTTACTCCAGATACAATAGATATCTATTAAGTAAAATATTAAAATAAATTGAGCAATTAAGCATGTGTGTTTCTTTATGTTTTGTGTGTTCGTAGTCCGAGCTTGAGAACCGGGAGCTTACATGCTCCACCCTTAGTGGCGGCATCATAGGTAAGTCCTATACTGGTAATTTTTGATAAGGACAATTTTACCTTATGACATGATGTCGCCGCGCGAATTGGTGCCGTATGTGGTCAAGCTCGGAGAGAATCAATTGTCATAAGACAAAGTAAAAAATATAAGTAAAAGGCAAAATTAAATTTAATAATGAGTTTGAATATAATATTAAATTTAATAATGAGTTTGAATATAAAAGTGAATTTAATAATAAGTGGAATGTAATATTGAATTTAACAATGAATTTAATAATGAGATATAACTCAGTAGAACGATAAGAAAATGCATGAAAATGATAATTTAAATATGTATTATATGATTGTATATATATGTATGTATTAGCATAAATATTTAATATAGAGTCAGAATTGTATGACAGTGTATCAAATCATGGCGCCGAATAAAACTAGGCAAATAAGTAAAAGATCGAGGCAAGATGCTCCAATTATCGATAATATACAGCAGGAGGTACATATAAATAACAGAGTAACAGATAGTTCGGCAAATAACGCGATCCAGATACAGATGCCCGCAAATCAAGCGCAGCAAAATACATCGTTGCCAATTATGCAGATGTTGCCATCATTTGATGGACAAAAAGAAAATAATGTCAATTTCTTTATCATACAATTTAAGGAAATAGCGGAGTTAACATCATGGTCCGAACAAGAGAAAATTATAATTGTCAAATCAAGATTAAAGGGAAAGGCTCAACAATTTCTAGCAGAAAATATTGCCCTGCAAAAGGAAAAATCATATGAAAAATTCATGGAGTTATTAAAAAACAAATTTGAAAGGAAACAAACATTAGTGCAAAAACACAACAATTTTAACAATCTGAAACATTTACCAAATATGACAATTAAGGAGCTTGCACAAGAAATCGAAAACCAGGCGATAATTTTTCTAGAAGTAGATGAAACAATGGACGCAAATGTAAAAAAAAATTACAGAGAAAATTAAACTCACCAAATTTTTACAGATAGTCAGAGAAGATTTAAGAACAGAAATAAAAAAAAAATGACCCGAAAACCTTTGACGAAGCAGTGAAAATAGCTGAGGTAATAGAATCCGCATTGGAGGAAGATAGTGATTGTATAAATAGTATTGAAATAGAAAATAAAATAATTGAGAATGTAGAAATAAATCATGTAAAAACTGAAAATAATGCAGAAAAGCCGCCACAGAAATTCTGTATAGCGTGCGGTCGCAACAATCACTGGATGTCAGAATGTTTTACGCTGCAAAAAGTACAAAATAATTTAAAAAGGGCATTCACAAATGAAAACAGCAGTCAAGAAACCACCAATTATCAACAAAGACCCACTAATCAAAATAATTATGCACACTATAGTAGGGCGAATTTCAGAAGAGGTAATTTCATAAATAACCGGGGAATACGGCGGCGTGCAGGAAATAACAACAGACAATTTCAAAGTAATAACAGAAGATCATACCAGAATAATGGACCACATTATGAAAGCAATCATAGGCAATATCAGAATAATGAATATTTAAACTAAGAAAGGGGCCTCGAAATAAAAGACATATAGAAAGTTATAAGGCATCAAATAAGGATTCGAGATCCCATAAAATTGCAAGCAAAATTAATAAGGATGCACAAAATTTAAATGAACATTTACTGAATTCAACATATGGACAGAGTGACGCATTGCCAATGATTAACATAAATTTAGAGAACATAAAAACAGTGGCTCTCATAGATAGTGGCGCAAGTGTCACTTTATTATCAGATAACATTTTTCAAAAAATCAAAAGTAAAATTAAAATTAACTATATATCTAGACAAGTAAAAATACAGACTATGACCAAAGAAAACATTCAATTTTCAAAATGTATCAGCTTTAGCTTTAAAATTGAAAACAAAAGATGCAAAAATTCTTTTTTCATAACTAAACAATTAAATAACACCCCTTATGAAATAATTTTAGGATTTGACTTTCTCAAAAATCATCATGCCATAATTGACACAAATAAATTAATATTAAAGTTTGTCAAAGAATACATATCTATACCATTTCAAGACAAAAATCAGAAAAAAGCACAGCAACCAGAAAATAATAATACAAGAGTTGAACATATTCAATGCTTAAATGCAAGCTTAGCGCATAAAATTAAATTACTACCTCAAGAAACAAAATCAATAAAATTAAAATTAAATGAAAACCACTTTGAGGATAAGGAGGTATTGTTAAATATTACAAATTCATTAAAAGATTTACACGCTGAGCATTCTTTACATTATGTAAATAATAGAAAATTTATTTCTACTCTTTTAACAAACAAAACAGAAGAAGAAATTCAACCTAATAAAAATATGATAGTAGGTACGGTAACACCGCAGTTTGAAATTTGTGAAGAGAAACATGATACTGATAAAATTTTACAGATTAACAATATCGAAAGCTTAAATGATCCACAAAAAATGGACATTTCAGCGTTACGAAAAACGGAATTAACACCGCAAGATTTTAAACTAGATCACTTACAAGAAAATGAAAAACATATATTGCTAAAATTACTGTTACAAAATTATGATGTATTTTCGAAATCATACAAAACGCTGGGAATGACAGAAGAAATAGTACCGGAATTTAATTTACTACACCAATACCCAATTCAGTGTAAACCTTATCCCTTGCCAAAAATGTTAAAACCTGTACTAGAAGGTGAAATCAAACAATTGTGTGAAGCTGGAATTATAGAAAAATCTACAAGTAATTATGCGTTCCCATGCTTATTGATAAAGAAGAAAGCCAGTATTAATAGTAATGATGCCAATAAAGAACAAAAATATCGTTTAGCCGTAGATTACAGGCTACTTAATCAGATTACTGAATTACTGCCCGTAAACATTGGTAAAATTAGCGACATTCTGCACAACATCGCAGGCCACAAATTATATACTGTAATTGATTTAAAAGCCGCGTTTTTTCAGATAAAAATCAAACCTGAATATGGGTCGATACTCACATTCGTAACGAAGGAAGCCGCCTATAGCCCTAATAGAATGCCTTTTGGCGCAAAAAACTCATCAGCCTATTTCTCATTACTAATGATGAAATGCTTAGGAGATTTAAAAGATCAGAAAATTGAATTTTATTTAGATGATATTGTAATTGCCGCAAATTCATTCGAGAAAATGTTGGAGAAATTAAAAACGGTATTTTCGAGATTAGCTAAATTTGGTTTAACCATTGACCCTTCAAAATTACAAATGTGTAAAGAGAACATTAAATTTCTAGGATTTAAGATAAGTAAGGAAGGCATAACACCTTCAGATGATAATGTACAAAAAATAACGAATTTCCCTGTGCCAACGACAGTAAAAAAAGTAAAATCATTTTTAGGTTTATGTAATTATTTTAGGCAGATCATACCAAATTTTTCTGAACTATGCAATCCATTAATTGAGTTAACAAAGAAAGATAAGAAATTTATATGGACGGAGAAATGCGAAGAAGCGTTTGTAACATTGCAAAACGCGATTTTATCGAAACCGGTAGTCAGAGCAGCTGATATGTCAAAGCCGTTCTTTTTGTCAACTGATTGTTCAAAAGTAGCCGCGTCAGGAATTTTACTTCAATCAGTGAATGGAAATTTTCATCCTATCGAGTATTATAGCAGGAAACTTTCAGACAGTGAAAAGAAATATCCGAGCATGAAACTAGAATTGCTAGCAATTCACGACGCTATAATACATTTCAAAGATTTTTTATATGGTACGCATTTTACGGTATTTACTGATTCTAAAGCTTTAACGCACTACATACACTTAGAAAATCAAAATTCTGATTTAATCGCAAGATGGTTATTAAATTTACAACAATATTCTTTCGATATAAAATACATTAAAGGACAAGATAATCCCAGTGATTTTATGTCGCGAGATAAAGAAGTGATTTTATGTAGAGAGATAAAGAAAATTATTAACGGACTGAATGTAAAATCTAAACAGCCAATATATGTAAATAAATACTATAGAGGTGTAAATACAGGATTAATTATGATAAAGACTGCTAGATATATCAGAAATCCTATGCAAAACGACAGAATTCTAATACCTCACAGTCTAAAATTTGCAGTTATTGAGTTAGCTCATACACCACATTTTGGAGTAGAAAAAACATATCAAATTCTGAATAGAAAGTATTACTGGAAAGGGGCATACATTGATGTAAAAAATTTTTGCGCATCATGTGATGCATGTTTATGTTACAAGAATAAGGCTATAAGACCTATGGCATTACAACGTGTCCCACGTCCATGTAAACAAAATCACACGGTGGCATTAGACATTGTAGGGAAGCTACCGAGAAGTAACGGACAGCACGAGTACATCATAACGATGATAGACCATTACTCGAGATTCCTGGAGGCAGTACCCGTGAGAAATATTACAACTGCGAGTGTATTACAGGTCCTAACGAATTGGATTTCACAAAATGGCGTTCCTATGTGGCTGCTGACCGATAATGCTCGGCAACTGAAAAGCGAGGAATTTAAAAAATTCGCAGAGCAACATGGTATAAAACTCAAATATACATCAATTTACAAACCCAGCTCAAATGCAATTTTAGAAAGAAGTCACTTGGGAATAAAAAATTCTTTGGCAGCAATGGCTGACCAAACATTTAATTGGCACAAAGTCTTGCCATATGTCAAATTATTTCATAATGCGACACCCAGCGCAAATATAGACCACAGTCCCGCTATTTTGTTTCTCACCAGAGATTTAAAATTACCCGGAGAAAATAATCTGGAAATAGCGGACCCTGATGACAGTCCGATATTAACTCAAACTGAATACGATAATGACGTCAGTGAAGCACTTACTTTAGCGGAAAAAATTAATAGATATACAAAACGAAAACAAATTCAAGCCCAAAGTCGCCAAGAAAGAAGTTTTAGAAGAGTTAGACAGCAGAAATTATTAAAAGGCCAAATTGTTTATTTAAAAAACCTCAGACCCACCACAGCATTACAAAAAAAATTTCAAGGACCATATCGCATCGTAAAGGTGATCCGTAACAATAATTACGCTATCACACCTATGTACGATCCAAATAAAAAATGGATAGTTGTTCACGCGAATAAATTATATAAAGCAGAACCGCGTAAAAAGTATTTACAAAGTAAACAAACACGGCGAACTGTTGACAGAAGTCAATCGCATGTAAACAAAGAATATAACGCCAATAATCCAAATGATGGGAGTACTAGACGTTATAATCTAAGGACACGCAAAAAATAGTATTCGAAAGCAAAATAATATAAAAAGTAAAAAAAAAAAAAATTTAAAATTGTCTGCTAAATTAAGTGGAAAAATTAAAATATTATAGAGCAGAAATAAATAGTAAGTGTATGCAAATAAATGCAGCACAAGGTGTAGAGCCAGTGAATTCAAAAATAAAATTTGGAAAAGTTTTACAGTATGTGTAATATTATACAATAATGTTAAAATTAATTCAAATGATAGTCTGCAAAATAATTTTTTGGTATTCTACAATAGTTATTGAATATTTTGGAAGTTGTTCTGCAATAATTGGTTTTTACGATTCTACAATAAAATTAAAATTAATTGGAAAGCATTCTACAAGATGTGTAGCAGTCTAGAATGATTTTTAAATTAAATTAGATGGTATTATAAAATATATTAGTTTCCTACAATATTTTGAAATTAAATTGGAAAGCATTTTGAAATAATTTTGGTAGTCTACAGTAAATGTAAAAATTAAGTTGGAAGGTAGTCTACAAATAGATATTTTTGGTTAATGTAAAGAAAATGAATATAATTATAATAATAGAAAATTTATGTAGATAGAGCAACTTTCAAAATTAAGTGATAAATAAGTAAATAGACAACAAGTGTGTTACAAATAGCATAGTGCCACAATATGTGCAAAACATAGGGCAGCAAAAGTATA
Source organism: Amaurobius ferox (assembly GCA_951213105.1). Classification (NCBI taxonomy): domain Eukaryota; kingdom Metazoa; phylum Arthropoda; class Arachnida; order Araneae; family Amaurobiidae; genus Amaurobius; species Amaurobius ferox. Next base: position 29,865,164 of record OX578146.1, on the reverse strand, counting down.
TGGTTATTTAGTATGTATTGTGTATTGTATATTATGTATGGTATATTGTGAAAACTGTAGTGTTGAGGAAAAGTGTGTAGTAGTGAAGACTTAGTGTGAGGATAGGCATGATAATTATCCAAAATGCACGGTAGTCAACAAAATCGCAAAATTAAATAAAACTTAAAAAAAATTGTCTGGAGGAAGGCAAGTCCAGCGGATAGGAATTTTTAAATCATGGATTTTTCTGCAACAACAGCAACAAAAAAAAAGAACAGTAGGAAAGTTTATCAGCGGGTTGACTGGTTAGCAGTAATGTTGTCAATAGGTATCAACGTGTACAACGTAAAAGTATTAGCGCCAGCCCATTTTATTAAAATTATCAGCGTTTCATCAAGTAGCAGTACAGCAAAATTAAAAAGTTCTAGATTCCCGCCCCTTTTATGCAAGTAGATATTAAATAAATGAACGGACAATGATAAAAGATAAATAATTTATATGAAAATATAAGTAAAATAAATAAATTTAATCTTAGAAAATATAAGTAAAGTAAATAATTCAGTGGACGTAAAAAAAAAAAATAAAAAAAAAAAATAAAAAAAAAAAAAATAAAAGATATCTGAAGTATAAATAATATGTAATACAATGATGATTTCAGGAAATTAAAATGTTTGAGAACAAAATAAAAACGGAGACTCGGAAAATTTTGAAGTGAAAGAAAATAGTAAATAAATGTTTTTTCCCTTCCAAACAAAATAAAAATTAGTCTACATTATAAAAATGGACATTGTCAAATACTATGTAAGTGGGGATAAGAGCAGGGAGATTCGGACCTACGAACTCGTAGGGCAGTTATAAAATAAAATAAATATGAGGATAATATTTTTTGTAAAATAAATATGAGGATAATATATTTTGTAAAATTAATATGAGGATTTTGTAAATATGAGTATAAAATAAAAATATAGGTAATAAATAAACATTTATGTATGGATACATGTTATGAATAGAGCAATAAATATCAGAAAAAATATGTAGAAGTGATAAATTATACATACAATACCCCTCAATGTTCTAAAATAAAATAAACTAAGGTGTTAGAAGAAAGAAGGAGAGAGATAATTAAATGTCACTTACTTGCAATTTGTCGTGCTTGAAAACGAAAGGTGGTAACAGTCAGAGTGGGCATCAAAAATACAAGTCTTCCAATGAAAGAGGCTTAAGATCAAGGTAGACATTTCAATGATATTCTTCCCGATATCGTTTCTTTTTTCTTTTTGTCTCTTTCATTTTTCTTGTACGGGTCTTGAAAAAATTGTATAACATAATTAATAAAATGCAAAATAAAGTCATGGAACATGGTAAATGCAAGTATATAATATTCAAAATCATAAAAGTATTAATTAAATACCTCATAAAAAGCTGACAGAATAAAAGCAAAATCATAAATAAATAAATAAATAAAAGTGTGAAGTCAAAATAAACACTCACAGATGATGTAAATAATAATTAGTAAATTAATAAATATATATTGCATAAATAGTGTATACAGACCTTTTACAAAAACACGCAATCTGGAAAACAAAATAAAAATTAATTACATAAGTGGATTAATAAACTTGAAGAAATAAGAGTAGTGTCCCATCCTTCACAGTCAGCGTAACAGCTCCATATATGGCCATTGTACGGCGAAAGCTAGTCACCTTCAAAGTAAATATCCAGGCTAAAAATAAACATCGGAGAAAATCTCCCATGCATAGTACGAGAATAATACAAAAAAAAGTTCTATTGTAAGCATACAATCAATGTATCAAATTTTAAAATTATAATTGCAGGCAATTATAGTTAGTTAAAAATACCGGCCGGTATATAAAAATAAAATACATTTAGGAAAATGCAGAAATTGTATGTAAATGATAAATGAATTATTTAGTATTAGTAAAAAATTAATTCATTAATTAAGCATCACTGGAAATAAAAAGAAATAACAGATAAAATTAAATATGAAAGAATTATATTTAAATAAATAAATATGTAAAGTTATGCTGAAACGGGAACATAAAGCCAGTTATATCAATAACATAACAAAAGCATGGTATATTCATAATACTACACATAAAATAATATATCACGCGTTGTTGCAACAGGGGATAAATAAATCCAATAAATTAAAAGTACATGAAATCAAAATAATAATTCAACAGTCAGATCTGTGTTAAGGTCATAAGATAATAATAATAAAAAAAATATATATATATCAAATTAAATAGAATTATTAACAAGATAAGTAGAATAAATATAAGTAAGAATACAAAAAAAGAACTGGAAAGAAAAAGTGTAAATAAATTCCTTAAAATATACAGCCAGAAAATCCCACGTCAATGTTAGCGCGTACATTCACCACCGGACAGTCTAAAAGCCCGCGCTTGAGAAGAGAATACCGCCAAAGTTGCACGATAACGTGCTCGTGATAATTCCATGTGACAATATAGTGTGCCTTCCGAACAGTCATAATTTCTTCATGTACACCAATATATGTGTTACCAAGTACGATGGTGTATCTTCCGAACAGTGAGTTCCTTCATTTTAGTGACATGTCGGTTGTAATGCACCGATATATGTATGTCAATGTTACAATATAGTGTGTCTTACATGCGATGATCTGCATTTCTATGACAGATATATGTGCAGTGGATCAAAGCAACATTTCCACAGTGGCCGCAATGTGTACACATATGTATTCAGTGCAATGTTTACCGTGTGCTGAAATTTTCTCTCTGCAAGGGGGGATATCATGTAACACAATATTTGTATTACATGTTACATTCCAATTACGGATGCCAACCTAGCCATTTCGAAATTCCAATTGCGGATGCCAACCTAGCTAATGAGCTATTTAAATGCTGCGGAGGGAGCCAATGGCAATACAAACATAAATAAGCAGCGCATCCCCTTCTTCACTTCAACGAATTAACAACGACACTACAATGTGAAAAGAAAAAGGTTTGAGAGAATGTTCTAGAACTTTCCAAGAGATGCAATTTCGACAGCGTCCTAGACGCACCTGAGGTTTTTTAGTCGACTTAAAACTCTTGAACGAGTCAGCATCATGTTTTCTTGGGTTTGTGAAAAGTGTATAGAGAATGTGAGCAACAAAAAATGCTAGCGAGTGCAGTTAGATGTGTAACGGTTTTCCTACATCATTGAAATAGCACGAATATGCACGTAACACAAAGAGAAAAGGTAACCAACTTTCAATTGTCACTATTAGCACGGAAGGCACACCTTTACGATTATTAAATTAATTGACTACCAGTTCGTATGAGTAGATCATATGAACGAGTTCGTAATATTGAACTATAAGAACTATTCTTTATCGACTGTTTTAAGGAAACTGTTTTTAAGAAATTTAAGTTATTGTGTGTGTAAATATATATATAGATATTAATGTAATATTGTCAGTATTATGTGTCTTTTAATAATTGATTTAATTATAGCATAGTTACTCCAGATATAATAGATATCTATTAAGTAAAATATTAAAATAAATTGAGCAATTAAGCATGTGTGTTTCTTTATGTTTTGTGTGTTCGTAGTCCGAGCTTGAGAACCGGGAGCTTACATGCTCCACCCTTAGTGGCGGCATCATAGGTAAGTCCTATACTGGTAATTTTTGATAAGGACAATTTTACCTTATGACAGTTTGAACTAGGTGTTTATTAAAATATTAAAAAATAAAATCACAGAAATTACAATATTTCTGGAATAACTTAAAAGCTAGTATTTCTATTTTACTCGGTGACAAGTCTAATCCTTAAAACTAACATAAGCCTAAAGCAACATCCAAGACAAAGTTAATAGTGTCAACTGACTTCGAATACTAGAAACACCTTTCTTCAACAAAGCTAGCTAGAAACACATCATTCATTCCTCAAAACACATCGGTAACTATTGTTAAAACAACAGTTTGCTAATGGCGAGATCAGAAAAACAGGCAAAAACCCTAAAGGAAAGTTCGAGTAGAATACCAGTAAAAAGCTACAAAACTTCCTCGAAAAAGCAGGCATAGGTAATTTCGCCACCTGTTATCTTATAAGCAGCTGTTTTATTTATTGTAAGGAAATCAGTCGTTTATCAAACTATCAGTGAATGGTAAAATACTAAAAAAGAATATGAACATTCAACAAAAAGTTTTAAGGTACTGGTTCAGTGATAAAAACTAATCCACTCATAGTCTTAAAAATTAGCTCATTAAGAAGTAATTGTGGGATCGTAACGAAACTTGGCATGAAGGTACATATCAGGCAGATATGCAAATGATTAGAAATACAGCGTGATTGCGAATTGCGTAATGTCACCACAGGGCTTTGAACTACGTTCTCCCTGGCGAGGAAAAAGTGTTCGCAGAGGATTTTTACCTATATTTAATCTATTGCAGAGGGACGATTTTTTATTAGGGGTGACAGGCTCAGTACGCCATCAGCAGACCAATATCCGAGAAGACCGTCGCACTACCCGATACGCACAGCGCCAACTGCATCATTGTCCGCCATCCGGACACAGGCAGCACCTTCACTACGGGCCTCTGTGTCTGTCCGTACCATCATGAGGCGCGTGACTGAAGGACATTTGGTAACGCTGTGCCCATTATGTGTGCTGCCAATGACATCCACCAAACGTTGCCTTCGTTTGGAGTGGTGTCGCGCTCGACAGGATTGGACCGCAACCGAATAGAACCAGGTCGTGGGACCACTGAATGAAACTTTCAGCGACGAATCGAGATTCAATTTGGGCAGGGATGACAACGGTGTACGTGTGTGGAGGCCCTGTGGTGAACGCTTCAATCCTGACTTTGCTTTACATCGGCACACAGCTCCCACAGCTGGTGTGATGGTATGTGGTGTCGTCGCATACAACACCCGGTTGCCTCTAATATTAATCCACGGAACCATGACATCCCAGCGGTACGTTCGTAACTTCCTTCAGCCACATGTGTTGCCACTCATGGTAGGGCTCCCAAGAGGCATTTTACAACAGGACAATGCTCGGCCACACACAGCATGGGTGTCACAGTAATGCCTCCGCCACATTACCACCCTTCCCGGTCTGCCCGATTCCCAGATTTGTCACCGATTGAACATGTTTGGGATCACTTGGTTCGACAAGTTGGACAGCCTACGAATTAGGTCGAACTGGAGGCGTGCTTACAACAACTGTGGAATGACATGACGCAGGACACTATACGGGAACTGTATGCCTCAATGTCCGCCCGTATCGCCTCTGCATTCACGCTATAGGTGGCCTAACCGGGTACTAGAACCTCCAATAATTGATTTTCATTAGTTTTTCCTGTAATAAATGATCCTTTTGCTTTGATTTTATAATCACTTATATCAATGTTGCACTTACATATATAAAATTTCGTTCGATTCAGACAACTCTTTTTTGGTGACCAAGTTTTATGGCAATGAGTGTATAAGTAGAACTAATAACATAAAGTATATTACTAAATTTAAAAATGCAACTAATTAGTTGCCCTATAATTTCTAAATCCGGTTATTTGCCTTTTGTGATTTAGCAGGACATTTATGTTTGCAGTTTTTCTCATAGAACTAGTGGTTTGAGTGCCTTTTGTTGGCCTTCACTTTCCATCTTAATATTTTACCATTCCTTAATTATACCCTAATATTTGTTTTTCTTCAGGTTTTTACTTCTCTCGCAGTCTGTAACCTCCCTTCATTTCTTCTGTCACGTTTGCTGTCCTAACACAGTTGTCAATTTTGTGTTTAACGGGCGAAAGTTGATCTTCTTGCTTATCCGTTTGAAAAACTTTCTTTCTAGCTATTTAAACGCGTTGACACTTTTAATATTGTGATGGATGTTGGTTTAAACTAAGTTTTATTGCATTAATTCGAGTGGAGCATAGTCTAAGATAAGTTTGTAAACTATTTATCTTTTCAATACCAGTGAACCTAAAATACTTTACTTGAAGTTGTCTACAAACATTCATAAAATTTCTTTCCGTGGCGAGGGAATGATTCGGCAACTTCACGGCACTTACAATTTTGTGGAGAAATTTTATGTTGCCGATCGTAAAAATTGGTCAAATAGATCGTAAAATAACGTTGAAAATAATTTCATCCTTGTCCAATGCTATAACATAGCTCGGATAGCTTTGGCGTACATCTTTGCAACGAATGGTAGAGGGGGAAATGCTCTGGCATGATAGCTTGTTATTGAATAAAATATTGGTCAAAGATAAGCAGTGAATATATTTAATTTGTGTGTTGTAATAATGGTCAAATATAAGTAATGAATATATTTAACTTGTGTGCTGCAAAATTATTAATTGTATATTCTGTATAAATAGTTTTGAAAAATGTTAATAAAGAAACAAACTATTCTTACAAAGTATTTATTACTCCGTCAGCAAGTTATGGAGTGTACCCTCATCAGGCCAACGGTATCCCTCAGATACATTATCATTATTAATCCATTAAATTATAATGTATATAAATAAAATTGAAAATTTGTGTGTCTGCCTATCTGTCTGTCTGTTTATCCAATCATCACCTGATAACGGCTGAACCGAATTTGATGAAATTTTGTGGATAGCCTTAAAATAGCCCCACATAAAATGTAGTTTGTTTCGAATTTCTACGACCAGTGGTTCTCCAGATATTAGTAAAAAAAACAACTTTCGTTTGTCTCATCATAACGAGAGGAAGGCTGGACCGAATTTCATGAAATTTTGTGAGTAGTTTTAAAATAGCCCCCCCCCACACACACCTTTAAATTTAGTCTAAGTTTCGAGTTTCTAAGACCGTTGAGAGGTTGTCGAGACGGTTATCGAGATATTCGCGTATATAAGTAACGGTTCCCAAACAATTTCAACTCTTTTATTTTGCATACATTGATTCAATTCCATATTTTTTGTAAATTTGGTTATAAAAAGGACCAGGATGTCTTATTCTTCAGATCTGCCTGTGAAGATAATTTTGTATAGCGAGAACAGAAATTCTTAAACTTATTTTTAAGAGCATTAAATTAAATATTTTAACATAGTATTTTTATTAGAAATGCCATTTAGTATACTATAGGAATTTGCACATGACTGTGAACTTTAAGTTTCTTTATATTACATACACCGTACGAAGAACGGGTATGCTGCTAGCCTATATAAATAAAAAATCTGATGTGGCACACATGACTTTCCTTATATAATAAAATGAATTTACTACTGTTACAGTAAAAAGATAGGTTTTCTTATAGTAGATACTTAAATTCTTTCCAAGAAATTGAATTTTCGACAATTAGTCGTCATTTTTAATGATTTAGAGTCATTTTCGTTAATTTGACAACATTTCGAAAAATTCGCCAAGTTGGCGATATTCCACCAAATTCATCCCCAAAATCTCGCCAGGCTTTACTGACGGAGAAATAAGTTATTCTTAAAGCAGATAAATGACTATTAGCGTTCAAATACAAAAGTATTACTCGAAGTATCTTTTCTCATGAATGGAACGATCTAGATCCATGAGAATGATGTCACCAAATGTATCGAATGGTATTACATATGAAAAGTGAACATGTTTCTCAATAGGAAGTATATTTTTCTCTATTTTGAATGACTTTTCGATAATTTTTTTTTAAATATGCGCAATATCTCAAGAACGGTTCATGTTAGCGTTCTAAAATTTATGTTAATCGTTTTCTAATAAAAAATTACATAAGAAATGTCTATTTGCGTAACTTTATTAGCGGTTTTGATTTTTTGACGATTTTTTTAAAATTTTCACTCGAAAATTTAGGGGGGTTCTGAACATTCGATTACGTTTAAAAACGATAGGCTTCCAGTGTTTACGGATTATGATTTTTGTACCAAATTCCGTTCAAATTGGTCTATTCGTTCGTCAGTTATCGTCTCCACAGACACACACACACACACACACACACACACACACACACACACACACACACACACACACACACACACACACACACACACACACACACAACACACACACTTTCACACACACACATATACACATACATCACTTCAAAAATGTTTGATTCGTGATCAGGGATGTTTGAAAAGTGTTCTCCCGTCGAAAACTCGAATTCGAATTTTCGTCCCCGTCACAATATTTTCCTTATACATTATGTATATAAGGAAAGTAATATGTAAACTGCTGATCCGGTGGTTGAGCGGTCAGGCACGCGTTTCCGTCTTATCGTTGGATTGCCGGGTTGTGTGTTCGAATCCTGCCAGCGGGCATGGAGGTTGTGTTGTCGAGGCAAAGTCAGAGTTCCGCCCTTGAGGAGCCTCAATAAAAAGAAGTGAAGCTGCAAATTTCTCCCCTTCCGCATGGGACCAGGGGTCTAATGGGCGTGGGTCATAGGCGCTCCTTCACCACGGGGGAATAAGTAACAACAACAACAAATATGAAAATTTGTCTGTCTGTATGTATGTCTGTCTCATAATCCCGGAAGAACGGGTGAAGCTAATTTAATGAAATATAGTGAATAGCCTTGAAATAGCAACATTTAAATTTAGTCCATGTTTCGAGTTTCAAAGACCAGGGGTTTCGGGATATTAATTAAAAACTAACAATTAACATAATAATAAAAATAAAAATTATATCTCTGAGTTTTTTATTACGCTTAGTAGTCACTTCTGAAAATCACAGGTTTGAAACATGATTTTAATGGAAACTATATCCCCATTGTTTATTTTTCAGACTCTTACTCAACAATCAAAAGTATTAAGAAATCAAAACGGTTTTTTAATTATAAACATTTTATAAGGAATATTTTTTCTTATACCATGTTGCTCAGCAACGCAATTAAATAAAATGTGTTTGTTAACTTCTATTATATTTTCGATTTGAATAATATTGGTTAAAATGGAAATAAATGGATATAAAAATATATCTTATACATGAATGGTTTGTGGGTTTTCTTTTAATATATTAATTGCGGACTGCGTACATTTTTTCATTGACTTTTTCTAAGAGTTTTCAAACTTATATATTATATTTTGCCAATAAACTCATATATTCTGTTTAGCCAATAAACTTATTTAGCCGATTGTTAAAAGGGAATAAGAGTAGAACGGGTGTATCTTTTAATACAATTTAAAGTTTTCATTTAGTATATACAAACAGGATCAGAATGTTTTATACTTCAGATCTGCTAATTCAGATCTATGAATTTGTCGGGATTTCGCTAACTTGACAACTTTTCTTAAACGTTGCCAAATTAACCGAAAAGTCGTCAAATTGATAATAGCGACGCTAAATCAATAAAATTAATTCTGTTTTGTTAGAAGAGAGTACTGAAATGATGTTTCGGTAGCATTTTTTTGTCATCTCAACCGTCCTACTTAGTAACATATTTAGCGAATTTTTAAAATGTCGCCAAATTGATAAAAATTGTTGTAACTCCATAAAAATATTTTGAATTTGATAAAATTGACCTAAATAAATGAAATCAATTGTATTTTGTAAGGGAATAGTATTAGAATGATGTTTCTTCAATTTGTCGCCAAGTGACACTGTCAGTTCTTCAATTCCACTTGGCGGTAAATTTGGCGGCTTTGTAAAATGTCGCTAAATTGAAGAAAATGTCGCCAAATTGATTACATGATGCTAAATGTATCAAAATGACAACGAATCGATGAAAATTTAATATTTTGCATAATTAAGTACGATTTTATAGATAATATCTGTCGTTTTGTGAGAATTCAAAAATATTTTTTTCTACATTTGTTTACAAACTGGAACATGCTACTTTATTCTTCAGATCTGCCTGTGAAGATAATTTTGTATATCGAGTCCAGGGATTCTTATACATTTTTTAGAAGAATGAAATTAAATATTTTAACAGAATATTTTGAATAACAAGGTCATTTAGAATACTATAGGAATTTACACATAATTGCGAAGGTTAAGTTTCTTTATGTATTCGTCAGACATGTTACCGATTGTACATGTATGGGATATGGTCACGTGTCAACTAGACCAATACTGTGGACCCGGATCAAAGAAGCTTGGCTGGCAATACCCCAAGAACACATTTAAACTCTCTTTAATTCAATGTCGAGATGTCAAAATGCTCTTATTTCCGCTAGGGGAGACTTCACAAAATACTGATTTTGTTTCAGCAATGTGGTTGTATTGGTCTGAAACGGAAATCATAGTTTTGTATCACCATCACCATTAGTAATATGTGGCATAAATGTCATTCTAATTTGGCCATTACATCATGGTGTTGCAATTTTCATACACATGAGTGTAATATGTTGTATACTATATGTAAGTCCGTAGATTAAAATGTAGTTTTTGAATTATGTTTAGCGATGTTTTGATTTGTGAATCGCTAAATGCAGCACACAAATTCCGAATTCAATTATTGACAAAATCATAGAGCAGTTGAAGAACGCGGCTCAATCAGGTGTATTTCAGAGATACTCAAAAATACATCGGAATCAGACATGTATCTCAGAGCGCATAAATAAATTAAATAAATAAATTATTGATTTAAAATATAACGATTTCGATCTAAATGAATTTATAAAATATCCTAAAAGAAGGCATATTGCCCTAGTCTATTTATTAGGGAAAATGCTAGACATCTGCTTGTGTTTATTTGTCAATGGTTATGCAAATTCAGATGAAACGATGAGATTTAATACGATCATTAGAATCTTCATATATAGGAACCTTAAGATTTTAAGTGAGATAGAACAACCAATCGGAAAACAACAAATTTATTTTACTTTTTTACTTATAATAATAATAATAAAAACGAATTATATTAAATAATTGCTTATTTAAAATTTTACAAAAGAAATTAAACAAATTGTATTTAACAAAGTAAATAGAGTGCATTAACTCCACATTACCGCGCGGTGTGGAGTCAATGCATGAAGGTTGCCGGACATTCTTAAGCAATGCTACGGAAACAGAGAAATTACCATCCGAATTTCTTGCGGAAGAGAATTTAGGCTAAGAGTATTATTAATGTAAGGAAAAAGTTTAACTAAAGTTGTTTAATATTTGTGATAGGTTTACATCCGATTATTTTCATTTTCTTGGTCATCATAGGAAACGTAAAACATTACACGCAGAAAATACATCTAAAACGTCATCACCTGAAATTCGAATTCCGGGATGCTTAAATTGTGATATTCCGTTAAAAACTCAAATTCAAATTTTTGACCCCGTCACAAGACATTATACTATGCATACAGGAAAAGTAAAATTACAACTACACCACATATATTACACTCCGGCCACACAAAAAGCTACTGTAAATCTTCGGGTCAGTCGTGTGGTCTGGGTCTTCCACATATATTAAATCGTTCCCTAAGGTGAGGCGGGCGGTCTGGGTATTCAACATATAATACACTCGTCAAAGGTGAAATTGCAACATCATAAGGAAGTGCACATAGCCATATGCAAATCATAGTACCGGTAGAATAGAGAGTCATTTGCGAATGGTTAAAAGAAGAAAAAAATAAAATCAAAAGAAAAGTGTTTTTTCAGAAAATAATGTGGCCTTCACGGGCTGACATACCGGCGAGGTATACTATCGATGAGGTTATCTCTGCCAGAGGTAATCCATGCCAAGCAGGTAGTCCTCGATGCACATGACATCTGATAAATGTCCGGACGTGTTAAATGGGAGAGAGATCCTGCGAGGCTGTCGACCTGGAAAGATTTTAATTCTCTTCAGACCGTTGAAAGTTCACCGTGTGGTGTGCGGTGTGGCATTGTCTTTCAGAAACACAGTGCCTGGGACGGCCTGCCCTAGTGGCCGAACAGCATGCGTTACAATTTGTGTGACGTGGCAGTCCGCTGTTAGATTACCTGCAATGTGCATCAGAGATGTCCGAAGATCGAACATGATACTCGGGGAGGGGCCAGTGTGACGCTCAGTGATGGGCAGTGATGGGTTCAGTATTTGGGGTTCTGTGATATGGGACTATCAATTGGCGTTCCCCGGGAAGCCGCCACACTCGTCTATGGCTGTCATTCTTCCACATGCAGATGCGAGATTTATCCGTAAAAACCTCCGGTGCCATTCATTGGCCCTGTTGCAATGACAACGACACCATGCCAGAATTGTATCACGTGTGGAGCAGCTTCAAGCCATTGGGTGCCATTAGGCACCCAATGGCTAGAAGTTGCACTTCATGTAACATGTAAGAATGGCTTTGGTGCACACAAGTGCAACCATTGATGGTGGCAGACTGTTTCAGATGTCACTTGCCGTTGCTAACGAGGCTCAACAAACCGTATGGCGAATTTGCTGGTCTGTGCGTTCTGTCGTGCGCCACTTGTCTGTCGGGCGCCACCTCTTTTTAAATCCACACTCTATGGCGTGTTCTCTAATGTTCCTAAATCCATCGTATCACACATCGCTGGATGATACTCACATCGGGCCCAACGCACATGGCAATTGCTCACATTTTCAAACCCACGTCACGCAGCTCTAGGATATGGGGCCATTTCCAAGTCAGTAACTCTCCCTTTTAAAAGTACTGTGATTTGCATATGTCTACATCAATCCTTCATGATGTTGAAATTTCAATTTTATCTATTATATGTTCATAATTTGTCACAAGACAATATACTATGCATATAGAAAAAGTAAAATATTAACTACACATATAATATGTTTATAATATTTGATTCTTGAAACGTGAGTTTCAGTTATCACAAATTGTAAAATTTCTATAAAATTAAATTTCAACAAATCAATATACAAACGTGTATGCATTAAATTATCCACTCAGAAAAGAAATAAGATGTAGGCATTAACGGGGCGAGAACGAAATTTTCTTGTTCAAATTACAGTCATACACACTTCTTAGATAACCTGATAAAACAAATAAACAAAATAATGTTGTTCTCCTTGAATAGAGCTAACCATGTGCTAATTATGAGTACCCCCGCTTCGTCATTCTCTTAGTCAGATGTAGTAATTTATTTTCAAATAAAAGATTAAAAGTTCAAGGAAATCAAGCATTACAAGAAAATCACCATCTACATGGAAGATGATATTGGATCTAAACAACTTTTCATTTAACATGTATAAAAATATTAAAAAAAGAGAATACCGCTTTACATTTCCAACCATATGCTATGAAAGTAGGTGTGGTCTAAAATTGAAAATACGTTGAGTCTAGAATTGAAAATACGTCGAGTATAGAATTGAATACGCCGTATTATTTTTTGTTAAGGAAATATGTATGTGTTACATTTATTTTTTGTCATTTTAAAAATTTAATACCTCCCTTTGCTATAAATATATTTATGAACTTAAATATCCCTTGAAAATTGCGGGCAATATAAGAACATTATTCTTATCTCAAAAATACAATAGAAGTTCATTTAATTATTTTAATTTATTGTATATAAGTAGGCGTATTATGTTAATAGTATTGAAAAGATCAATGTTTAAAGTACATATGCGCTTTTTTTTTTGTAATTTTATAAATAATAGTAATTTTATAAATTTTATAAATAATAATATGAAATGTTGAAGTATGGTCACTTTTTGTGAATTTTTCGCTTTTCAAGTATACATGCCCCCTTAATATAGCGTAGTAAACTTTACTGATGAGTCCTATTTTTATTGACTTGAACCTTTTAAGAAATTTTCATGGACCCTCGCTCCCTAGCCATTATTATGTTACAGTCGACATTATTCCACGACATCTCGTAAACTTAACAACATAATATTTTTCCCTTTAAATTAAGAAAAGTGTTTGTAATTAATAATTTAATTAAATAAAAATGCCACATATTTCTCTGTATTATTAAATATCAAACAAAATAAAAAATACCACATATTTCCAGTTATTGTTAAATATTTAATAAAATATGATTATTAAATAATTTTCACTGTTTTGCAATATTTCACACATAGCCATTCCAAAATAATGTTTGTGCATTCCTGCATATCTACCATTTTAATGTAAAGTTTTATAAATATTAAAAATTTGAATTGTCACTTTAACCCGTTTTCAACCAAGAATTTAATTTATGATTAAATTATTTGCCACTATATTATTGGACCTAGGAATTTATCAGAATAAGGAATTTTTAATATTTACTTCATAGTTTTGTAGGAAATGCCTGCCCTGTGTATAGGCCATTGGCTAAATACCTTGTCATTTTCTTGCTGCCCTTTATGCTAATTGAATTTTATTAAAAACTTTCCTTAAACTTAAAATTATTAGGAACTATATTTTTACATAAAATAACAAAAATGTATAATTGTGCAACTCATGCGAGTTAGAAATATTAACTATTTATCTTTTCCCAATATTTTATACCATAACATTTTGTTTAGCCAACATTTTCTCCCAGCTCTCATTCGTAGCAAAGATGTGCGCCAACGCTATCAGAGGCATATTAGAGTATTAGACACGGACTGAATGATTTTCAACGTTCTTTTAACGATCTGTTTGAGCTATTTTTACGATCGACAACATAAAATCTCTCTACAGAATGGTAAGTGCCGTGAAATTATCGAATCATTCCCTGGCCATAGACACAAATTTTATGAGTTTTTGTAGACAAATTCAAATAAGGGATTGGAGGGTCTGTGTTATTGAAAAGAGAAATAGAGCTTGGTTAAAAAAAACAAAATAATTATCTTAGTCTATGCTTCAGTCGACTTTATGCAATGAAACTAATAAAAATACATAAAATAATGAAATTCAAGTATACACACAACATTTCTTTATAGTAAGATACATAATAAAATATTTATTCACTTATACAGTCTTACCTTACTTGACATATGGACATTGGTTTTGTGTTGCATGCCTTACGCCGTCTTTATTTGGATGCAGTTTGAATTATATGTCGGATATTATAGTAAGTATTAGATGTATGCAAGGTAGTATAAGTGATCTGGATGGTTTCTTTCCATTTTTTTCCACTTTATAGTTGTAATATGCGCTTGCAAAATATTAGTTGTAAACATGGAATTGTGTATTCCACCATCAATCTATATCACATTTTTGTGTTTTATTTGATGACGATTGGATAAATTTTCGAGCAGTATACCTTTAGTTTTATTGGTAAGTTTAATTTCAATCGTTCCCAGCAACATATTGTAAACAAGGTCGTTTATTCATCTATGACTATATTGTATTTCTCGAATTTTAAAGATCATCGTCACTATTTTTATCATCACTGTTAGCGTGGGCTTCTCGTGTAATAATATGTACGTTATAAGAATCTTAACCCTCATCAGGAAGTTACTATAAATATAACAGTGCCACAATAATGGTTTTGAAATATCATTCTCAGTTTGGTATTTTGCTAGAAATATACACTTTCATTGTAAATAGGTGATGTGAATAATATATACCATTTTAAATAAAAATATTGAATATATATGGCCAAAATTTAAGCAACAAACGGAAAAATCTGCTGGGGGCAACACATGACTTTCCTTATATAATGCAATGAATTTACTACTTTTTATTCTTATAGTAGATACTTATATTCTTTCCAAAATATTGAATTTTCTTCAATTAGTCATCATTTTAATTGATTTAGAGTCATTTTTATCAATTTGGCAACAATTAAAAATGTCGCCAAATTTGCGACATTCCGCCAAATTCATCGCCAAAATATCGCCAAGCATTATGGATGGAGAAATAAGTTATTCTTACACAAGATAAATGACCATTGGCGTTCAAATTCAAAAGTATTACTCAAATTATTTTTTCCATGAATGGAACGAGCTTGATCCACGAAAATAATGTCACCAAATTTATCGCACGGTATTACATATGAAAAGTGAACATGTTTCTCTATAGGAAATATTTTTTTTATTTTATATAACTTTTTGATAATTTTTTTGAAAAACGTGCAATATCTCGAGAACGGTTTATGTTAGCGTTCTAAAATTTGTGTCAATCGTTTTCTAATGACAAATTACATAAGAAATGTCTATTTGCGTAACTTTATTATTTTGATTTTTTGACGATTTTTTCAAAATTTTACTCGAAAATTTAAGGGGGTTCTGAACATTCGATTGCGTATAAAAACAATAAGCTTCCAGTGTTTACGGATTGTGATTTTTGTACCAAATTTCGTTCGAATCGGTCCATTCGTTCGTCAGTCATCGTCTCCACAGACTCATTGACACACATACACACACACACATACTTTCACACACACACACACACACACACACACACACACACAGACATCACTTCAAACATGTTTGATTCGTGATCAGGGATGCTTGAAACGTGCTCTCCCGTCGAAAACTCGAATTCGAATTTTCGACCCCGTCACAATACTTTCCTTATACATTATGTATATAAGGAAAGTAAAAATTAGCATATTCGGCGTAAAAAAAAATGTAGCCGTAAAATTTGCATACATGATAGGTCAACGCATGCGGAAACTGTCTTAATCCAGAAAGAACAGAAGATGTCTTACATAATTCAAGAAAATGTCTTAATCCAGATATAAAACGACTTAGAAACACTTGTTTACACCAAGATATAGAAAATTCAATAGTTAAGAGTGAGTATTTTCATTGAAGACAATTAAAATTCAGAAACTGAAATATGTTAAATACTATTTAAATGCATCATTAAAAATCAATAATTTAAATAAGGAAGATCAGAAATATGCATTCTTCTGCATCATAGCACAAGTGTACTTGCACAGTGGACTCTATGGTGCAAGTGGACATAAAAAATGGTGAATAACTCTATTACTTGTTATAGATTAATGTGCAACATCATCCATTTTGCATATCTCGAGCGGGAGAAGTTTAAGGTGTGTTGAAGGTGATAATGGCACACCAATGTTTCAGGCAATGCTGAATCGATTGTCTTCGAAAATTACCCACTTTCCTAGACGTATGTTTTCCAAATATGACTTTCATAATTAATTATTAATATTAAAATATATTTTTAGATGAAAAATAGTATACATTTTGTTTTGGTCATTCAGTATCCCGATATCAAATAGAAATTAGTTTGATTGACTAATTGTATTGCAAAATATAAAAGGACAAATACAGCACCAAACAAATACAGATGTTTTTACATACTGTTAATATCTACCGATAATGTTTTTAGAGTTATATTATATATAAAAATTGATTTCAATCATTTGGTACTTCTTCCACTTTATCAAGATTTTCTATTTGTTACTGTATCAAGAACACTGCATCAAATGAGATGGCGGCTAATGCAAATAAACATCTGCAACTATCCACATCCCCTCCAGGTAACGATTGCGGGTTATTTGGCAATGCTTTGTGCGCTTTAGCATGTCAATCAGCTATGTAGAACTGCATAAAAGTTGGAATATGTTAATGTAAACTTTTTCTATCAAAATCCGCCCAGCATGAATATCATTTACAACGGATTGTCCAATTATATTTTTTTTTCAATCATGAACCTGGAAGTTTTTTTTTCTCGTTCAAGAATATTAATTTGGTCTTTCGAAGGTATATTAATATATACTTTTAAAAAAATACAATGCATATCGTCTGCTTTTTTAATCCGTCAGACGATATTTACAGGGCTCTTTTGTATCAATTAAAGATCATGGCGTTCTCCATTCAATAATAGTAAAACTACTAAACCTTACTTTAAGTTGTCTACCTTCACGTATAAAAATTGTATCTGCAACTATGAAATATTTCAATAGTTTCAAGTGCAGAAAAACTTTATGTTGTCGATCGTAAAAGTATCTATAACACATCATAAAGGGACGTTCAAAATAATTTCATCAATGCCTTGTATTATCATATCGTTCCAAGCGTGAAGGCATATTCTTATGTTATAGATGAGAGTTGGAGTTGGTATGTGAAAATGTTAAAGTATAAAATGTTAAAGTCAAGAAGAAAATATCTTATATATAAAACTGACTAACTTGTCTAACGTTCTTTTTTTGTTTGCATGCCCTCTAGAAACTCTCAGATAGCGTAGAAGGCTGAATGGCACACGTATAGTATCGGCTACGATGAAGAATCTAATGGTATCGGAATTCCGATTTCTCCCTCACGGGTGGAGAGAAAGGGCCTTATAAGATTATTTTCAAATCCTACCAAATCCCCTCTGTTGACTAGAAGGCTAAATCTTGTAGTATGACTTATATGCACACTTATAGTATAGACTGTGGTACAGAACCTTACGGTACGGGATTATTTATTTAACTCCCCCAGGGGGCAGAGAAAATAATCTGGTGAGTCTCAAATTATTTTCTAACGCTTCAGAAAATACCCGATGATTTAGAAGGTAGAAACTTTGCACAATTATAGTATCTACTACAGCACAGAACTTAATGAATCCGGATATTCGGTTTATTCCATGGAGGCGGATATTTTTGGCTATTTTTCAGTGTATTT
Source organism: Amaurobius ferox (assembly GCA_951213105.1). Lineage (NCBI taxonomy): Eukaryota > Metazoa > Arthropoda > Arachnida > Araneae > Amaurobiidae > Amaurobius > Amaurobius ferox. Next base: position 29,846,780 of record OX578146.1, on the reverse strand, counting down.
CCAGAACCTCAAACAAACTGACAGTGACTTAAATAGTTGAATCTTTGTCCATTAGCCTACAGGATCGAACCTAACGGTGCCGGAATTTTGATGATTTAAATATGAGAGAGAGGTAGAGTCCCTAAGATTCCTCCAGAACCCCCCACTGGGCAATTAAAAGACTGAAACTTGAACTCGGGGCAGAATATAACTGGTTCGAATTGGTCTAATTTGTGATTCCCAAGTGTGCGGTACCGCTGCAAAAACGGAAACTCCAAATTATTCAGAGCTAGTTGTGCTATCTTTAAAGCTTCTCGATATGTTAAAGACAAGGACATTCTCATAGATGTCAAAATTAGGCCCGTTTTAAAAACTATTCAGAAATAATCACATGCATTTTTATAAGATCTGGGGAAACTATCAAATGCTACAATCGATAGCCTGAAGGTCTACGACCCACGGCTATTGAAATCTTCCTTGCGATCAAGAGCGCTTTTTCGCAGGAATCCGGAGGTTCCGTGGGTTCTTACAACGCGGGAGGGGGCCCAATATCTGCAGCATTTTTGTCCTTTTACAAATAATTGCCTTTTGACCTCCAGTTTAATCTTAATCTAATATAATGCTGCGATGAAAATTGCTCATTTTCCCACAACACCTACTATGAAAAATCTGTAATGTTATTCCCATTTAATTTCAGCATGAAGCAAGAACTGGAATTTCACCACCCCAGGGACTCCAAAATACAGAGTTCCTTAGTCCAATGAAATAAGAGGGGATGCTTAAGTGTGTGTAGTATGAGAGCAAGAAACTAAGACTTCGGCGATATTTTCTGATGCAGCAAGGTGCTTAAGAATGCGAGAGCTGATAATTATCGGTGATGCGTTCGCAAAATGGTGGCGTTATAAATTTCAGGAATTCCTGCACTCCCACATAAATATAAACATCCGTAGAAATACCCACACACAAACTTATTTTTATTATGGAAGATTTTAGAATGCAAGCAGGGAATGACTACTTCATTTGAAAAATTAAATGAATTAATTCAATTAATCCCTTCTTTAATTCACCGGAAACGCCGAGTACATTTTCTAGTGTCGGATGAAATATCATTAGTGATAATATATTCATTTAACTCTAAAGCAAATATTATTCCAAGGATATAATTTTTAAAAACAATATGTGGACTTTTATATTATTACTTTTCCAAAATATAAACTCATTTTTGTAAAAATTGCAACACCATGAGCGAGTCCTGCGATTGAGCTGAACCTTACAGAAAATGCAAACTAGGGTTTAAAATGCAAATTATTAGAATTTTCATTAGAGTCACCGCGCATGCGTGGACTGAGCAGCGGCCTCTAAACTGCTGTTTTAGGCATAAAAATAGATAATAGGAAGTTGAGTATAGTCTAGGATTGTCCGCTGGCGGTAAACATTTCTTGAAAAGTCACTATGATTTACGATGACATAGGGCGCCATATGAATAAATTCTGGAGTTTCAAAGGAGCGGCGCATGATCGGACTTCATGAAGTAATTTGTCTTATCGTGTAATAGCTGCTCGTATAGTGCGTAATGTCACGGCAGTGATACGAGTGTGGAAGCAGTGGGCTGAAGAGAACTGAACAAGTCGTAAATCCGGCAATAGTAGACGAAATGCTACATCAGCAAGGGATGATAGACACATTACCGGCATGACAGTGATGGACCGTACAGCTTCATCTAGACAGTTGGCAGAAAGTTGGAACACTGTTACAGTTGTAGCCATTATCTGCTCCAACAATTCGTCGACGTCTGCTGCACCGTGTACTACAAACAAGAATTCCTTTGTGCAGCATTCCCCTGACGCAAAACCATCGACGCCTGCGACTACACTGGATTCATCAACATAGACACTGAATGCCGATTGGCAACAAATCATATTTTCCGATGAATCCCGCTTTAATTTGGGGTACAGTAATGGCTGCATACACGTTAGACGCTATAGCGGTGAACGCTACCTTCCGGAGTGCTTTTTTCAACATCATACTGGAAGAACGCCAAGCGTAACTGTCTTGGGCGTCATTGGGTATTTTGTATGACCTAAACTGCTAAGAGTCGTTGGTAATCTCAACAGAAACAGGTACACCAGAGAAGTTCTTCAGCCCAAAGTCGTACCCTTCCTTCAACGCATTCCTGGAAATTTTTGGCAACAGGACATATCCGTCCGCATGTTGCTAAAAATGGTCAAGATTTTTTTCAGCACAACAGATACGGTTTCCTCCTTGGCCTTTCAATTCAACTGATAAAACTGCCTATTGAACATGTCTGGGATTTCGTCATCGGCATCTTGCTCGTAACGCCGGTCCCGTAGCCAATGCAACTGAACTTTCGGTTCGGATACAAGCAATCTGAAATACTCTTCCTCAGGTACAAATTCAAAATATGTTTGATTCGATGCCACGTCGTATAGAAGCACTTACTGCAGCGGATAGTGACTTCACCAAATACTGATTTTCTATATAGATTATTTTGTTTGCTTTGCAAATTTAATCGTTTATTTGAATCAATACAGTTCGTTTGTGGAATACATTTAAGCCTATTCTGATGATTCCTTCATAGTGTTGCAATTTTACAAACAGAGGTATATATTATATAATACATAGGGGAATTATTGTGAAGGGCTAGAAAATTCGTTTTTGAATTTTTTATGCAATTGCACGTTTCAAGCATCTTTGAATTCGAATCGATCCTTTTGAGGTCATGTGTGTATGTGTGTGTATGTGTGTGTGTGTTTTTGTGCGTGAGTCTGTGGAGACGATATCTCATGAACAACTGGAGCTGTTCAAATGAAATTTGGTATAAAAATTCCGATCAATTAATACTATAAGCTTATTGATTTTAAACACAGTCGAAACTTTGGAAGACCCCCAATCATCTTATGGAGTTTCCCATTAAAAAACGATTGACATAAAAATAATTTAGCATGCCCTTTTCCCGAGATATTGAAGTCTTACATAAAGTTTATCAAAAAATCACAAAAATTATTAAAAAGTTAACAATGGAGAAATATATTCACTTTTCGTATGTAACATTATGCGATAAATTTGTAAAAATCATTCTCTTGGATCTAGGTTATTCCATTTACGTGAAATGATAATTTATATAATTATTTTTTATTTCGAAGACTCACAATTTGCCAACGGACATTTATATACAGGAAATGCCCTTCTCTCCGTCCGTGTGTACTACTCGACGAAAAATTTGTCGAACAGCGAAATATCGCCTATATATAGTTTAGCGAGATATCGTCCCAGAATGATGAAAATATCGTTAAAAACATATAGAGTTCTCGAGATATTGCAATTTTTCATAAAGTTTACCAAAAAATCACTTAAAATTATAAAAAAAGTTAACAATGGAGAAATATGTTCACTTTACGTATGTAACATTATGAGATAAATTTGTAAAAATCATTCTCTTAGATCTAGGTCATTGCATTTACGTGAAATGATAATTTATGTAATTATTTTTTATTTCGAAGACTCACAATTTGCCAACGGGCATTTATATACAGGAAATGCCCTTCTCTCCGTCTGTGTGTACCACTCGGGGACAAGTTTGCCGAACAGCGAGATATCGCCGATATATAATTTAGCGATATATCACCCCAAAATGATGAAAATATCGTTAAAATTGCTAAAATAATGCTAAATTAACTAAAATAACGTTTAATCGATAAACTATTTATTAAAATATTTTAATATGGGTAGGATGTTGTCAATTTTCATGATTGTCAATTTAGAATTGCTCGAAATATAAGTTAATTGGATACATCGAAAATGCTTTACATGTAGTCACTCTGAAGAGTAACTATACATGAAACACATTAAAATGATTGTACTTATAGATCAGTTTTGTAGCTGTTAGAAAAGTAAATTCAGTGTATTATGTAGGGAGAGTAATGCTCTGACGACAGCAGATTTTACTTTCCTTATGCTATGATACATTTACGAAATATTTATTTCTGCAGAAAACAAGGAATGCCGATTTGATATAAAAAGAAATAAAATACTTACCCCACAAGTGGTGTTAATTTGGGAGAGTGTTCCTCATTCAATTCGATGGATAAACAACAATCTTATTGCATGGAATATGTCCTGAGTGAATGCGTTTAGCGACCTCGCCGTTTCTCTTACATTTGCATCGCGAACTTAGTTAATACATGGAAAGAATGGATTGTTCTGTAAAGAATGGAACACTTAGCACTCTATATATTTTCATAACTAAATTGTGTTTCGCTTTGATTAGTATTTAAATTATGTAATAAAATAAATTAGAAAACTATTAAGTTTTGTGGAATTGCTTTCAATATCTCCTTCCTAAATTATGAGAAAAGTACTCAAACATTAAACGATCTAGAATTAACCTTTTTTAAAAACATTTTCGTATTTCTTTTTTAGGATGAGATAGAGTCAGTAAAATCAAATATACCACCAAATGAAATATCATATTTATAAAGAATTGAAAATTTGTTCTGTCTGTTTATTTCTTTACATCATTCCTTATGTTACTGTGGATAATGAAGTTTCTAGGCCCATGCTGAAAGGAATTATATTAACAGACGAGAGGAATTAAATTATTAATCAGGCGTTTGGTGATAAAATTACGTGTTTATTTTACTAATGGTCAGGTACTTGATACAGCCATTCATTCGTATATACATTACCTAAAATCGTAAATCAATTAGCCAAGACTTTGCCCCGGTGCACCAGAGGGTACGGGACACACTCCATCCTTAAAGGACACCACAACATCCATGACCGTAGATGGGACACGAATCCAAAAAGCGGTATATATTTTTCTATTCATTTCAAAGCCTAATTTTGGCATGTGATTACAAAACACTCAGTGTTTTATAAATTAGTTCAGGAAAAATGCCAAAATAACCTATTTAAATCTTTACCAATGGCTTGTATTAGAGCCTGACAGACAGGGGCTGATTCTCTTGAAAAGTAAAGTTGCAATGTTTGTTTAATAAGTTCATTTTGATTAACATTTTATAATTAGCTCAATTGAAAATTGACGCCTGTGTCTTGTTGATTTTCAGTCTTTTACGTTCCCGGTGGAAGGGGCAATTTTAAATATCCGCACTTTTCATGTCGCCAAACTGACCAAAATATTGCTAAATAAACGAAAATGTCACCAAATTGAAAAAAAAAATTACCCTTTAAATTGATAAAAATGATAATTAATTGATGATAATTTAGTGTTTTTCAAAATGATTTCAATTTCGTTGATAATCCTTGTCTCTCTGTGGAAATTATTAATTCAATATTTTAATGATACTTTTATCCATCTATTCGTCCATAAAACTTGGCAAAAAAGATTTGGCGATGAATTTGGTGGAATATCGCCAACTTGATAAGTTTCTTTAAAAGTCGCCAATTTTTTCTAAACATCGCCAAATTGATAAAAATATCGCCAAATTGATAAATTAACGCTAAATTAATAAAATTAAGTGTGGTTTGTTAGTATATAGGACTGTAATGATGTTTCGGAAGAGTCTATCTTTCGCAATATAAACTCAATATGCTTTTATATTCTGATACTTATGCACGTGCTTTTTACGAAGCAAAATCGGTAGGTAAAGAATATTAATATATCAGATGCACCGCCAAAAATAGAATACTGCTATATTGCAAAGATATGACTGCATTTACATTTCCAGCATGTGGTTTCTTAAATCAAATATTTTGTATATTGTTACGAATGCGTTAAATTCTTTACAGCGCCATTCTCTCCTCTCCCCGAGGAGAAAACAGATTTACACGCAACCATTGTTATTTTTTAAGAGTCCTTGATCTTAGCTACTCATTGTCGCTTGATCTTAGCTACTTATTTGGCGAAATAGCGCCAAATTGGTGAACGTTAGTGATTTTCGGAAACTACCTGAATTCTCTCAAAACTTTTCATTTTACACAATTTTCTAGAGAAAGCATTTAAGAGATTTATCATTCGATTGAACGCAGTGGTCGTAATTAGTGAATTAAAAATCGCAGAAAGTGTATTCAAATGTATATCATAGACGGATGTATGCAAGGGAGGTACACGTGATTGCAACACCGCTATAAGAATACCGTCGATGTGCATTCCGAAATAAATGGGGCAAAATGGGGAAAACGACAGAGTTATCACCATTTGGAAAAGTCTTATTCTGGAGATCCGTTTGGCAAGAGCCACAATTGCCAGAACAGAACAGAATAACTCAGTGGCTTTTTGAGCTACTCAAAAGGTGAGAGATCTATAGTGTATAACAGTTGGCGTTGTCTAATTGGCGGAACTGTGAATCAAAAACCATCAATCAAGTCCGTGATAGGCGACGTCTGAGACGAATTGTACGTCAGACAAGCGAACCTAATGTATAGAAAATGGCGGGAAACTTTAATGAAGGCTTATCCCAACCAATCTTGACCCGAACAATGCGCAAGGAGTAGTAGCCAATCGGTGTAGCCAATCACATACCTATGCGGAAAACTCTCATTGCAGGGAAGAACCTGAAAATGTGTTTACAGTGGTACTGGGAATGCACACTTCAATACCGGGCACGCCAATATTTTTGCCAATCACGTCCAACATGCGATATTACACTTTTCCCCACATGCGACGGATATTTTATGGAATATAATGATACCATCCGTCATGTAAGAACCCTGCAACAGTGAGTCACGGAGCATGTCGCTGACTTCCACCATCTCCCAGGATGTTTTATTCTCCAAATCTACCTATGAAGATGATTTTGTATACAAGAACATTATATTAATATATTTTAAGATAATTAAAATAAATATTTTAATAGAATGGTTTGAATAACAATGTCATTTAGAATACTATAGAAATTTGCACATAATAGTTTATTTATATTATGTATGCCGTTCAAAGAACGGTATACTGATATCTTTATAATAAAACTAAAAAATTAAAATTAGTGAACATTGTAATTCAAAAATAAATCCATAAATACATGTTTTGCCATTTATATTACACAAACTTTATATCATTTGAATAACAGGAAATAACTGATCAATGAGAAATGAGATAAAATACGAACATGTGAAGTGATGTTAATTTGGTAGAGTGTTCCTCATTCTGTTTGATGTATAAACTGCAATCTTACCACATGTCACGTATGATGAATGAATTCGTTTATCGGCCTCATAATGTCGTTTTCAATCGTATTTCAAACGTTACTTAATATATGAAAATTATGTAGTTTTAATGGAATTATTTACTGAACGAACTGCTTTTAATTATATGTATCATTTTTGTAAATTACTGTTCAACTTTACCTAACGTGTTTTAATTTCAAAATATTTTAATTTCAAAATGTTTTAATTTTAAATGTATTAATTTTTAATGTTTTAATTTCAAATGTAAGTTATAAAGGAATGAAAATGATATTTTGTTTATATTTTCAAAACATGCTCCAAAAGTATTCATTCAATATTACGTAATAAAGGACGACATATGTCTGTATCTGTCTGTGTGTATATCTGTGCAGTCTGTGAGACCAGAAATAGATCTCACTTTAAGTGTTGTGTTATGGTGAGACAGTTTTATACTAGTTATTTATTGATCTAGAACTTCGGACAATACTGACAGTTTGGATGGCACCGAGTTTTACAACCCGTGAACCTAAAGGTCAGAAAACCACAAATTTAGGGGTACCATGACAGAGGGGCCGATCTAACCCTTACGAGAATGTGGAATGGTTCCATTGGTTAAATAAGTAACCAAAGGAAAAAGAAGCTTGTGGCGTCACACTAAATACGGCAAATGAGAGCAAAGGAGGAAAGTGACACCCCCGAAAAAGAGAGAACCACAACTTGTGACTGAAGAAGGCCACTGATCAACGACTAGAGCAATGATAATTTAGTACGACTTAAGAGCAGTGATGATAGAATACGACTTAAGATAACTTCGACATTATGACTTGTGCAGATACTGCAGAGATGACTTGATATACTAAGAGAATGAAATAAGTGCGAGTGTTGGACTCAGCAGTGCAATATGATCGACGAAGTTACGAGTGGATGCATTACACTACGAGCTGATGCGGGTAATAAAGACGACATCAAATACGTGCTGCAAACAAAGTCCAAGACAGATTTGAAGGTATGTGTCCATTGAAAATGATATCTGGTCCTGACTACTATTTAGGCGTTTCCTTTTTGGTCACATATGTCCCCTCCGCTGAAATGATATAATTAAATATTGCAATTGATTTATTTAAGTATTTATGTTTTTAATAAATGTTTTTGTTAAAGTTAAAATGGTGTAATCCATTTAGCATTTTATTAATTCCTTTACAGAACTCACACAAAAAGTAAATAATTGGAGGGTTTATAGCGGCACAAGAAAGCAATGTACGATTAAATAATAAGTACACTAATACGAGAATTTAAGGCCATGTTAAGAGATAAAGATAGACATGTTAATGATAAAGTAATTGGAGGGTTATTGCAAAACACAACGCACAACGTAATAATAATGATAAATAATGTTACTCATTAACATAAGTTAAGGTCTATTTTTTTTATTAGTTCCCACATTTGAACGGAAACGCCTAAATAGTAGTTAGGACCAGATATCATTTTCAATGGGCACATACCTTCAAATCTGTCTAGGACACATCACGTATTTGATGTCGTCTTTATTACCCGCATCAACTCGTAGTGTAATGCATCCACTCGCAACTTCGTCGATCATATTGTACTGCTGAGTCCAACACTCGCACTTATTTCATTCTCTTAGTATTTCAAGTCGTCTCTGTAGTATCTGCACAAGTCATAATGCCAAAATTATCTTAAGTCGTATTAAATCATCCCTGCTCTTAAGTCGTATTCTATCATCACTGCTCTTAAGTCGTATTCTATCATCACTGCTCTTAAGTCGAATTCTATCATCACTGCTTTTAAGTCGCATTCTATCATCACTGCTCTTAAGTCGTATTAAATCATCATTGCTCTAGTCGTTGATCAGTGGCCTTTTTCGGTCTAAAGAGTTGGTTCTCTCCTTTTCGGGGGTGGCACTTTCCCCCTTTGCTCTCATTTGCCCAAAGGAATCGTTCCACATCCTCGTAAGGATCAGCTCGGCCCCTCTGTCATGACACCCCTAAATTTATGGTTTTCTGACCTTTAGGTTCACAGGTTGTAAAACTCAGTGCCATCCAGACTGTCAGTATTATCCGAAGTTCTAGATCAATAAATAACTAGTATAAAGCTGTCTCACCATAACACAACACTCATTATGAGATCTATTTCTGGTCTCACACAGTCTGTTAAGGGAAATCTAAGCGTCTTATGGCCATAGAATCTGGTATATAGGTATACAAGATTCACACAGGCGCACCTTGGCGTACTTTTTTTAGCATCGAAAAACTTATGGGGTAAATGAAATAAAAGCGATGCGAATCAGTAAAATCTTAGATGTCACGCGTTTTCATCCGGGGCATAATTTATCCCTTCGTTTTGGGGACTGCACATGCCATATATTTCCAGAAAATTCATTTCCTTCTAAATCGTATTTTCGTTTTGCTCAGCCGCACGGGGTGGGACCCATTTTAATGTTATAGACGAGGGGATAATTTAAGGATGGATTCGTTGCACCAGTATTACACTGATTGTGTGTAATTCACCTTTATTTATATGATTAGAATATTTTGTTTTTACTTTGTTATATATATAATTTAATTTATCCCTGCTTGAAATCACGAATATTACCGCTTGTGTTTTCTACAATATAATGTTATCTATGAAATAGATATACAGTGCGTCCAGTCCATTAATAAATAAGGCATATAACTCGAGAATTATTAGGGTTGACCCAACTACTTCATGCAAATTTATAGGAAAGTTCAGATAGCGTTATACGATGAGACAATTTTAGTGAGGACGGCCACTTTCTTTACGGGGGGGGGGGGAGAACTATATCACTCTCTTCCTCCTAGAGGTAAGGGAAAAAGTCCATTAAAAAGCTGCAGAGCGTTACCAAATTATTATTAAGCAATTTCGTCCCACTGCAAAATAACGTTCTAAATAACAAATTTAAAAGATGCAATTTTGAGATTAAGCAATGTAAGTAAACTTACTCTGAAGAAAAGACGCAGAGATATATTTTACACGTATGCAAACATATATTGCATCTATAAATCTTCGACAGTATCTATAAATCTTGGATGCAACATCCTAACATACAACAATGAAGCTAGAAGGAATGCTTCTAGCTTCATGCATGCAACTATAACTTCACTTGTTTATTTGAAATCAATCTAGAGCGACTTGTAGAACCTGTTCCCATGCGGAATGTAAAATCCACTCCAATTAGGAAAACCCTTTAATAAATCCATCAGCACTTAAGGTGTGTAATAAGGTAAACTTGCCCTTATCAAAACTACTACTATAGGACTTACCTATAATGCCGTCACTAAGGGTGGAGCATGTAAGCTCCTGGTTCTCAAGCTGTAGAGACAATCACACAAAATATCAATAAATATACCTATCTAAATTGACCAATTTTATTTTATATTTTAAGTTATAGATATCCATTTTAATCTAGATTAATAATACTATTCATAACTTCATTATTATAATAAATCTAACACTGATAATATTTCATTGATACATATTTGTATACATAATATAATTGACATATATTTTTAAACAGTTTCGTTTAAGCAATCGACACTCAAAATAGTTCTCTTAGTTCAAGATATAAGAACTCGTTATTATAATAGAGACTCTTACGAACTGGCTGTTCATTATTAGAATAATCGATAAAAGTGTGCCTTCCGTGCTAATTAGTGACAATTGAAACTTAATTACCTCTTCTCTTTTGAATTCAGTACTTATTCGTGCAATCTCTATGCTGAACGAAACTGTTGGACATCTCATATCTGCAGCACGCTTCCATTTTAGCGCTCATATTCGATATATTTTTGCACAAAACCAAGAGACATGATGTTAACTCGTTCGAAAATTTGAACTCGTCTGAGCTTTTTGGAACACAGATTTGGGGCATTTTTTCTTTCCCCCATTGGTTCCCTACCACTGCCACAATTTGTTGTTGCTGCAGAAGGGGCTGACCACTATTTATGTATGCTTGCGTTGCAATTGGTTCCTCTGCTGCATTTAGATAGCTTATTATTTTTCTTGGCATTTGTAATTGGGGTGGGAACATATAATACAAATATTGTATTACATGATACAACGCGACCGGTACGCACAAACGACGAGGAACATTACAAATGTGACACATTTGAACCCGTAGAAACTTTCTTGTACAACGTATCAGCTTTTTCTATTTATTTAACTAAGCTCTATTTTTTTCAGAACTAGAAATTATCAACGATTACTCGGAGTTGTTTACAAACACACATAAATATTTTAAACTGCAGTCGGGTATAATTCGATAATTTTTGACGGCAATTGCCGTTGTTCAGAGGAACTTTATGTCTTCGATCATAAAAATATCTCAAATAGCTCGTAAAAGGACGGTGAAACAGTTTTATCCGTGTCCAGAACAGACATTTTATTCTGAGATTGTTAGTATAAAGCAATGCTATGAGATGTAAAAATAGAAAATTATTCATAATGCAACATATCGGAAAATAAAATACATATTAGAAAACCACGTATGTGGTGTTGCATTAGTGAATTTTTACATCTGTAATTAACAGAAACAGACAGCTATTTAACGGGGATTAGTAGACTAGAGAATAACTGAGAACAGTAATTCTCTAGTGCTAGTCTAAAAAAAAACGTGCTTTGCGCATAATCAATAATAAACAGGATCACAACGAACTATGTAGCGCATATAACGAAAAGAAATCATACATACAGTATTGTGGCAATTAATTGAGAAATGTCATTTTTTTCGTTTTATCACACGTAAGCTTGGGAAGAAGCACTCCAAATTAGCTCAGAGTTCAAATTGCAGTTATTATCAAAGTAACAGGTGTTCGTATACACCTGGTAAGTAGCAGGTGTTCAAATTCCTCCGCCAGGTGTTCCGCAGTGGTAGTTACTCAGTTGTTGCGGGGCTCATTAGCGTCATGGATATCAGCGCGGAAACATGTGCTAAAGTGATTGCGCTTTGAGAACACACTTCTAAGACGTTCAAGGAAATAAGTAAAATATGTGGAGTGAGTACAGCAAGTGTCGGGAGGATCTGGAAGCGGTTTCACTTCGGGAATCAGTGGATTTACATTTGCAGTGCAGCAAAGTTTGGATCAGAACTCACAATAGAGCTGGGACTAAGTCGTTCAAACGGAACATGGCTTAACGACATCTCCCAATTAAGTAGCGCTACCTATTGTGACAGAAAAATATGATAAGAAATCAACTGGAGTGTAGCTCAACTCGACTTTCTCATACCAGAATGATTTTTTTTTTCATATATAACTTTTTTTTATTTTGAGAAATTGGTATCGTGTATCCAAACGAATACAACTACAGCGTGCTACCCTTCACTTTAAAGGCCTTGAAAAAATTTCGATTGATATCATACTTGACAATGTACCCCGAAGGGTTGTAACTTGACATCCAAGGTGGTCTGATAACGTTACAAACAAAACAAAATATATCGCTACTATTATTCACAAGAATTGAAACTATTATGTCTCGTGATCATTGGGACATTGATAAGCCATTTATGCATGATTTTATCAAATTTTGTCATTTGTATGCATGATTATATATTTTGTCATTTGTATGAATGATTGTGTCACATTTTGTCAATTGTATGCATGATTATGTCAAATTTTGTCATTTGTATGCATGATTATGTCAAATTTTTCATTTGAATGCATGATTATGTCAAATTTTGTCATTGATATCCATGATTATGTCAAATTTTGTTATTTGTATGCATGGTTATTAGGGTGGAGTGAAAAATATAGGAGCAATTTTTTTTAATTCGAAATCGGTCAGTGTGCAAAAAGTTGTCCCGTAGGACAAAACGAAAGTGTAAAAAATCTTATATCACTGAGGTCAAAATTTCAGGCGCCCCATGGAGATCAAAATGCACTATTTCAGGCCAAAAAATCCTATTTTTGTTCGGACACGAAAAAAACTTTTTTGTTTCGATTTGGAAATCAGCCAGGGTCAAAAAAGTTATCACATGGAATGAAACAAACATGCGTAAAATTTCAAGTCTCTGAAGTCATATCTTCGTGAGCTTCACAGAGGTCAACGATAATTTTTTCAGCTAAGAAAAATACCAGTTTAATAAAAAAATCGCACATTTATGAAATGTCCTTTATATGTGTTATTAGACTATAAGAAACAGCTATTGACCCAGAAATTTGCGACATATGACTCTCTTTACCTTGACTCCAAAAACTTGTAATCCTTAAGGGCCTTTGTTTTAAGTTTTCTATTTTGCAAGCATTCACGTAGTTTTGTATGTGTGATGTGATTGTGGTTATGTAGTGTGGAGTGGTTGACCAATTTTCAGCTGCTGATCATCCAACTGCATTAAAGCAAACTCAAATGAGGGCCAAGCTTCAAAATCTGCAAGAGAATGTGTCATCATGATATTTCAAATTGAGGAGCTGCTTCCATTGCAATTGCACTTTTGAAAGATGTTTGAATAATATACGAAGGCGAAACAAATCAAGTTATTGATCGTGGTAAAATTCTCAGAGAAAGAAAATCATTTCGTAATTCTGCAAAAGACATGGTAAGTGAAAATGCTGAACCTCTCCTCGATTTATATGTGATGGGAGAAGGGATGCAACCATACTTTAAGTGACAAAAGCATCGAAGTATCAATAGACGGATACTCCAAGAGCATTACATCCTGGTGCGAGAACCAAACTTTGTCTATCTTGGACACATTACAGTTTCATCTGGTGAAGCCAAAGTTATGTGGACGGAAAGCTCACTTTAAAAATCAACAAATTTCTCTTGATTGTATGGTCGTTGTAGACTGTGGTGGAGCAATTGTAAATACTGGCGTGAAGGGGGGGAGTTATACATCTATTGGAACTGATATTAAATCCACCATTGCAATGCTGCATTTGTCTGTTACACGCAAATGAATTGCCTTAGCGACATCCTCTGAAAAAGCTGGATGGAGAAACTAAAGGTCCCATTACATTTTCTGAGCCTATCGGAAAAGCAATCCAAAATTGTGAAAATCGTGCAGTGAAAACATATTCTCTAATTAGAGGAGATAATTTTTTTTTTCGAAATTACAGATTTGAAGTTGAACTACGATGAAAAGTATTTGTATGATATCTGCCAAGCAGTTTCCAACGGGGTCTTCCCTGATGGCCTTGCATCCATGAAACCAGGACCAGTTGCACACTCTATGTGGCTTACATCTTGTAGAATTTTAAGATTATTTGTTGGAACGGAAAATTCACCTGAAAGCCTCATTACACTTGCAACATTTATAATGAAAGTTTATGCACTTATGTGGTTTAGCATATAGAGAAAACCACTCTAGGTCCGCGGCACATTTGGAATATGATCAATCTTTCCAGATACTTGAAAGAGGATTTAAAGATATTATTGATCCAGTAATACAAAGAAATAATTTTTCCTTGCACCAAGATAATATTATTCTGTCAATGCCTGTAGATGACAAAGAACACGTAAGGCAACTAGCTGTCAGAAGAGTTATGATAGCAAAAAAATCTACGAATGTTTTAAAAGGATTGATAAATTTTATTGTTCTGGAAATTAATTTCAGTGCAAATGATTCACTGAAATTATCGACTGGCAAACATCCTAAAGGTATGAACCACCTCTTACTAAGAGTATTTAAAATGCTGAATTATTATCAGCAATATCAGAAAATGGATGTAATCTGGAAATTAATATTCCGAAATTCCCGTGTCGTACTGTGTCAACAGAGAGATACGTTTAAATTGTATCAAAGGCAGCACAAAAAATCTGTGAAGATGAGCAACGACATGGCTTTATCCTAGCAAAAATTCTGTAAAGAAAACTTATGAATAATTTTAATACGAAATAATAATTCTCTGCTTAATTTTCTTTAACATTTATGCATAATATTTTTACCATTCAGTGTTTTTCATATCTTTTCCTGTATTACTTTCATTATATACATAATGTATAAGGAAAGTATTGTGAAGGGGTCGAAAATTCGAATTCGAGTTTTCGACGGGAGAGCATGTTTCAAGCATCCCTGATCACGAATCAAACTTTTTTTGAGGTGATGCCTGTGTGTGGGTGAAAGTATACGTGTGTGTGTGTGTGTGTCAGTGAGTGTGTGGAGACGATACCCCACGAACGAATGGAGCGATTCGAATGAAATTTAGTACGAAAATCACAATCCGTGACTACTGGAAACCTATTGTTTTTAAACACAATCGCATGTCCAGAATCCCCCTAAATTTTCGAGTGAAATTTTGAAAAAATCATCAAAAAACCAAAACATTCAAAAAAGTTACGGAAGTAGACATGTCTTACGTAATGTTTCCTTAAAAAACGATTGACATAAACTTTAGTACGCTAGCATGATCCATTCTCGAGATATTGCACATTTTCAACTACATTTACCAAAAAATCCCATAAATTAAAAAACATATTAACTGATAACAAACATGTTCACTTTTCATATGTACTATCATGCGGTAAATTTGGTGACATCATTCTCGTGGATTTTTTTTTTTAACTCGTTCCATTCACGGAAAATATACTTTGAGTAATACTTTTGTATTTGAACGCCAATAGTCATTTAACTGTTGTAAAAATAACTTATTTCTCCGTCTATAACGCTTGACGAGATATTGACGACGCATTTAGCGGAATGCCGCCAACTTGGTGACGTTTTTAAATGTTGCCAAATTAGCGAAAATCTCGCCAAATGGATAAAAATGACGCTAAATCAATGAAAATGACGACTAATTGAAGAAAATTGTAGTATAAGTATAACATTTATCTTATACTAGATATTCTAGTATAAGAATACATTTATCTTATACTAGATATTCTAGTATATATTAGATATCTAGTATATACTAGATATTCTAGTATAGATATTCTAGATATTCTAGTATAGATATTCTAGATATTCTAGTATATACATTTATTTATACCAGATATTCTAGTTATAAGAATAACAAGTATCTTGTATAAGAATAACATTTTTTTAACTGTAGAAGTAGTAAATTCATTGCATATATGAGGGAATTCATGTGCTGCCCACATCAGATTTTTTTTATTTTATGTACAACAACTGCAGTACATCTTATGTCACGAGAAAAGTATATATTATTACAAGCTAAATGCCTTACTGTTAGTTCCAAAATCTAGTTTAGGGAAATGAAAAAAAAAATTAAAAATTAAATAACTTATTTTTATTCTACCTCTGTCAGCTTTACTGTAATCACAAATCAAAAATCGTTTATTTAAAAGTCTAATTATATTTAAGATACATTCACTAAAAATTTTAGATGTTCTCTTCTGCCTCAATGACTTTACAGGATACGTCTTATAATTGACTCTTTTTAGCTAAAATCGTCACAATGAACATAAGTGCGGCGCATTAAGATGTAATTTCAGGGACTTGAAATTTAACACATGTTTGTGTGATCCATTCAGCTAACCTTTTTGACCTTGGTTGATTTCGAAATTGAAAAAAAAATCATATCCGAACAAAAAGAGGGATTTTTTTGCCAAGAAGTAGTGAATTTTGACCTCCATGCGGCGCATGAAATTTTGATCTCATGAACATAATTTTTTTCACACATACATTTTATCCCATGGGTTAACTTTTTTTACACTGCCCGATTTAAAATTCGAGAAAAAAATGTTTTCGCTACACCCTAATGGTTATGTCAATTTTTTGTCGTTTGAAAAAATATAATTTTTCGCTCAAATTTAAAAAGAAGCCGAATATAAAGATTAGTGAAAATCCATTAGTATTTGTGGCTACTATAGTGTACAAAAGAAATTAACCCCAGACATCAGATAAACATACATAGACACAGGTACATGGACATCACTTCAAATATAGTCAAAACATGTTCAGGAGGTCTTCAAACATATTTTATTGGCATCAAAATCTAGAAATCGAAGATATTTGTGAAAACAATATTTTTTCAATACTCCATGAGGAAGTAAAAATGAAATTTAAGTATATAAGAAATTGACAAGCGAATAGCAAAAATAAATAAAACAGACGATACGAAATCAACGTCCAGAATATAAAACAAGAAAGATCAATCATGCTTAAAGCATTGATTGTGAAACACTTTCCAACTTCAATGCAATTTTATTTAAACATGTCTAAAATGCAATACATTCCTCGGTAATATTTTAAAACTTATCACAATACTACATTAATTTATTATATTTGAAACCTTAAACCTTCATCGAAAAAAATTAACTTCATTAAAATAACGGCATTAAAATATAAATTGCCTGGTTTAAACATCTCTAAAATGCGATACATTCCTCGGTAATAATTTTAGAATTATCATAATACTACGATAATTTATTATATTTGAAAACTTCATCGAAAACAACTGAAATCCATTCAAATGACGTCATAGAAAAAATAACACGCCTGGCTCTCTCTATAAAAGCAACATTTCATTCATAAATAATTCCCCCATTCATGTCATTCATCACAATACTATAATAATTTATATTATTTAAAAATTAAGACCATGGAGCTACAAGTAAGTAAAACTCTATGCGTAAAACTTCATCGAAAATTATCGTCCTTCTCTTTCTAAAATCAATGAATATTTCATTCATATCAGCCATGCAGACTCCATGGACTAAATGATTTTGTGTTAAAGAATTACAGCGATTCTAATACAACTCATTCTACATATTTTGCTGTTTACATTTTACATAGGTGAAAAATAGGCTTAATAGTAGAAATAATCAAATTTGTATGAGCATTTAAACTGAAATATATTGTCATTGCGTTGTTAAAGTATGTAGATGCACAGAATTTAGGCCAAAATAAAGTAGTTTTAGAATGGATACAACACTCAATATGAATTAGAAAGAACTTTAAAAATCACGATTTTGAGACAAGATGGATGCCATATATCATTTTGAAGTGGGTCATGTGATCGTTTCATATCATGGACACGTGATCGCTTCATATAAGAGGTGTTATTATTATTTTAATTTTTATTTAAAAAACTACTGAATATATTTCGCAGAATTTTTTTTATGTATTTTATGGAACAATTTGAATATTGCCTAAAATTTTCGAAGCAATTTGTGAATTTTAAATCCGCTTAAAAAATGCTTGAAAAATTAGGTCCCATAGGGCTCAATGTATTCCATTTTTTCAACCCGGGTTCAATCCAAAACTAATTGGGTGATATTATTCATTTATATTCACATAGGTCCTATAGACCGTCTGAACAACATACTAAAATTTCATTTTGATTAAGTCATTTTTACGGCAGTTATCGTGCTAACGGACAGACAGACAGACAGACAGACAGAATGAACAAAGTCATAAACACTTTTCAACTTTGTTGTAAAGTGTTAAAAAATCTGATGTGAGCAGCACATGATTTTTCCTGCAGATTCAAATTCATTTTTAATATTTTTTATATCTCATTTTGCATTAAATTGAGCTTAATTGCAAAACAAATAACATGGATAAATTTTTGATATTATATCCAATTTGTCTTTTTATTGCATCTTCGTCTGGTGACTTAATTCACTTTAAATTCTTTAGGTCCTTAGAATTCCAAAAAACTACAATATCGCAAAAAACGGTTTATCCTACAGTCAAGGTGTCATAGTCATTCGCTTAATTGTCAAATTTTAACATGTAGAACAAGTATTTAATTTATATATTTCAACAATGTTAGTCATTTATTTCAGAGTTCCACTATCTTTGCAGGCCATTTCGCCAAAAAAAACCCATCAGGATAAACATCAAAGAACGTAACAACTAAGTTTTAAGAAATTTGATTGCTTTTTAAATTCTGTGAAAATCACCTTCATTTTCCTAAAATTAAAAATTTGATATGGGCAGCACATGACTTTCCCTGCAGACTTATATTCACGTTCTCTTTATTTTAGTTAAATTTATTTCACTTTTAATTCAATTTTCGTTCTCATTCCGTAATCGGACTTATTTTCAAAGGTGGCGTAGAGAAAATACGAAAAACTAAAATATCTCGAGAACGGCTAGCCCTAGTGTAATGGGGTTGGTCTTATTCTTTTCGTCGTTAAAAATTACGTATTAAACGAGCATTTAATGGATATATTTGAGTATACCTAGTTCTTTAGTTTAGATTTTGTCGATTTTTGTGGGCCATTTTGCAAAAAAAAAAGCAGGTTAGTGTTTTCCGAATCGTACCAAAATCTAATCAGCACCAGGGTAACCCACAAGTGGCCTACCTACCGAATTTTGTGAAATTCGGTAAATTAGTTTTTCAGTTAGAGTGGATACAAGCTTTGGCGGGCCATTTCGCAAAAAAAGGCGGGTTCCTTTATCCCGAATCGCACCCAAAGCTAATCAGCACTAGATTCGCCCACAAGTGACTTACCTACCAAATTTTATGAAATTCGGTCAATTACTTTTTTAGTTAGAATGGATACAAAATCTGCACAGACAGACACATAGACAGACAGACAGACACACATACACACAGACAGACAGAGAGACACACAGACGTCACGCTAAAAATAGTTTTTTCGTATTCTAGAGGTCGTATTCGTTTTCGTATTCGAGTTGTGATTTTCGGCATGATTCCAATACTTCCCCTATACATTACCATGTATTGCAGAGAAAGTAAAAATTGAATATCTCGAGAATGGTCTAACTTAGAATAATGGGATGGAACTTATTTATTTTGAAATTAATAACTACGTATAAAACAAGTATTTACTTTATACATTTGAGCATATGTAGTATTTTATTTTAGATCGAATATATTAGAATTGCGGGTCATTTCGCAAAAAAGGCAGATTATTTTCTTCCGAGTCGTAACAAAATCTAACTAGAATCACATTGTGTAATTTGATCAATTAATTCGTCAGCCACAGTGGATACATACAATTTTCGCGGGACATTTCGTCAAAAATTGAGGTTCATTTATCCCGAATCGTACCAGAATCTAATCAGCATCCAGAGTCGCCAACAAGTGACTTATCTGCCAAATTTTATGAAATGTTGTCCATTAGTTGAGTTAGAGCAGATACATAAAATTTTTGCGGGTCATTTTGTAAAAAAATGCACTTTTTTCCTTTTCGAAACGTATCAAAATCTAATCAGCACCAGGGTATCCCACAAGAGACCTATCTACCACATTTTGTGAAATTTGGTTAATTGGATTTTCAGTTAGAATGGATACAGAGAATTTTTTCGGGCCATTTCGTAAAAAAAGCAGATTCATTCATCTCGAATCATACCAATATTTAATCAGCACCAGGATCACCCACAAGGGACTTACCTACCAAATTTTATGAATTTCGGTCCGTTAGTTTTTGAGTTAGACTGGATACATGCATTGTACAGACAGATACAAAGACAGACAGACATACAGACAAACAGACAGACACACACACGCACACAGACGTCACGCTAAAAATAGTTTTCTCGTATTCTATAGGTCTCAATACGTGTAGATCCGTCGAAAACTCGAGTTGGGATTTTCGACACGATTTCAATACGTTCTATGCTTACATTACTATGTATTGCAGGAAAAGTAAAAATTGGATGTGGGCAGCACATGACTTTCCGTGCAGACTCATATCCTCATTCTTTTTATTTCTTCAATAATTTATTACATTGCGTTTAATTACACAAAACAGCAGCCTTAATATTTTAAATTACACTGAATTTGCACTTTTAATTCAATTTTCTTTCTCATTTGTTAGCTGGGTTTATTTTCAAATGTGGTGTAGCGAAAATGCGAAAAAACTAAACTATCTCGAGAACGGCTAGTTCTAGTGTATTGGTGTTGGTCATATGCTTTTGGTAGTTAAAAATTACTTATAAAACAAGCATTTAAATGATATATATGAGCATACGTCGTTTTTTTATTTTAGATTTTGACGATTTTTGCGGCCCATTTCAGAAAAAAAGGCAGGTTCTTTTTTTCCAAATCGTACTAAAATCTAATCAACACCAGGGTAACCCACAAGTGACTTACCTACCAAATTTTATAAAATTTCATCAATTAGTTTTTCAGCTAGAGTGGATACAGACAATATTTGCGGGTTGTTTCTCAAAACCGACGGGATCTTTTCTCCCGAATCGTACCAAAAACTAATCAGCACCAGGATCAGACACGCGTGATTTACCTACAGAATTTTATGAAATTTGGTCCATTAGTTATGTGTTGGTATTTTCGGCATGATTCCAATACTTTCCCCATATATTACTATGTATTTCAGGGAAAGATGATATATTCAGATAAAACATTCTGATGAATCTTGCTTGGCGAATAAATGCATACTAGAATTTCATATTCCATTCTTCCCTTCAATACACTTCAATCATCATCTTTTTAACAGAACATCCATGTTCACTTGAGTACAAAATATCTCATGGTTGTGCACCAATATATATGTCACAAAGAAATTAATGTACCAATTTAACTGCTACAGTCATGATATTGCTACACTCATGATGCAAATCTTCTTCGATCCTTCTCCTTACGCACTTTACGTAATCACTACCAAACCGGGAGATTTTGGTCTCATCACTCTAAATTACACTGTCCTATTGTTCCATTGTCCAGTTAACATGGGCTTTAGCCCAGTTAAATATTTTTCACCCTTGTTTGAGGGATAACAAGAAAGATCAACCATTGATAATGAAACACTTTCCAACTTCAATGCAATTTTATTTAAACATGTCTAAAATGCAATACATTCCTCGGTAATATTTTAAAACTTATCACAATACTACATTAATTTATTATATTTGAGACCTTAAACCTTCATCGAAAAAAATTAACTTCATTCAAATGACGGCATTAAAGTATAAATTGCCTGGTTTAAACATCTCTAAAATGTGATACATTCCTCGGTAATAATTTTAGAATTATCATAATACTACGATAATTTATTATATTTGAAAACATCATCGAAAACAACTGAAATTCATTCAAATGACGTCATAAAAAAATAACACGCCTGGCTCTCTCTATAAAAGCAACATTTCATTCATAAATAATTCCCCCATTCATGTCATTCATAACAATACTATAATAATTTATTTTATTTAAAAATTAAGACCATTGAGCTACAAGTAAGTAAACTCAATGCGTAAAACTTCATCGAAAAATATCGTCCTTCTCCTTCTAAAATCAATGAATATTTCCTTCATATCAGCTAAGCAGACTCCATGGACTAAATGATTTTGTGTCAAAGAATTACAGCGATTCTAATACAACTCATTCTACATATTTTGCTGTTTACATTTTACATAGGTGAAAAATAGGCTTAATAGTAGAAATAATGAAATTTGGAAGAGCATTTAAACTGAAATATATTGTCATTGCGTTGTTTCAGTATGTAGATGCACAGAATTTAGGCAAAAATAAAGTAGTTTTAGGATGGATAAAACACTCAATATGAATTAAAAAGAACTTTAAAAATCACGATTTTGACACAAGATGGATGCCATATATCATTTTGAAGTGGGTCATGTGATCTTTTCATATCATGGACACGTGATCGCTTCATAAAAAAAGGTGTTATTACTATTTTAATTTTTATTTAAAAAACAACTGAATATATTTCGCTGAATTTTTTTTTATATATTTTATGGAACAATTTGAATATAGCCTAAAATTTTCGAAGTAATTTGTGAATTTTAAATCCGCTTAAAAAATGCTTGAAAAATTAGGTCCCATAGGGCTCAATGTATTTCATTTTTTCAACCCGGGTTCAATCCAAAACTAATTTGATGATATTATTCATTTATATTCCCATAGGTCCTATAGACCGTCTGAACAACATACTAAAATTTCATTTTGATTAAGTCATTTTTACGGCAGTTATCGTGCTAACGGACAGACAGACAGACAGACAGACAGAATGAACAAAGTCATAAACACTTTTCAACTTTGTTGTAAAGTGTTAAAAAAGGCCTTTTTCTTGGAATTATAGCATTTATACAAAATTTATATAGTCTGCGTCGAACAGTCCTTACATTCAACTTCACAGAAGATTTGCGCTCTGATTGCATTCCACCTCCTGTTAAACACCCAGTTAGTGTTATATGATCTAGGGTTGTATGACATCAAGAGGTGTGGACAGAACTTGCGTGATCAATGGGGATATAAATGCCCAAAGATAGATAAATGAAATACTTGATCCCAAAGTGCAGCCTTCTGCACGTGATCTTTTCCAAGATAATGAGGCATTTATATTTCAACAGGAGTCAACTCCATGTCATGTTGATCGCGTGTGCAAAAAGTGGCTTCAAGATCGTCATATTCTACTGCTAGAATGACCTGGGAATAGCCCAGACCTTAACCCATCGAAAATTTATGGAGCCAACAGAAGAAACTTGTTAGTCAGCAGCAATTCAGCAATAAAAGCAAATTAACAGAAACAACAATGCAATTTTCGTTTCATATTATAACAGTTGCAGAACTGAAAAACTTGGTTCACTCCATGGGAAAGCGATGTAAGGACGTAATTAAGGCCAAAAGTTACCTAACTAAGTATTAACTGACATGGTGAGAATTTTTGTATATTTCATTTTCTCAATATATTTCACTTTTCTTTTTTATAAATAATGTTCTTTTAAAAAAATAATTCATAAATGTTATTGCATTTCAATCTTGATTAAATTATATTTCCATTGACATATGTTTCCATGGTATGGGTACAAAAAAAAGTGGTGTTATGAGCCATCAAACATCAAAAATACATTTTTTTGAAAATTCGGTATCGTGGGTCAAAATGATTAATATTGTAGCCTTTTACGGTTCAATTTAAAGGGACTGGAGAAATCTTTCATTTGATACCAAATTTGACAATGTACCCTCCGGTGAGGGTAACGTGGGGGACTAATGACGTCACGAAGAACAAAAAATTAATTGCGATTGTTTTTCACAAAAATGAATGGAACTATGAAATCTCCCTATCATTGAGCCATAAATAAAGCCTTTCATACATGATCATGTCAAATTTTGTCCTATGCTGGCATGTCAAAAAATCTGAAGTGGGCAACAGATGACTTTTCCTGCAGACTCATTTCCACGATATCTTTGTTGCTTTAATAATTTATTAAATTGAGTTCAATTGCACAAAATAAGAGTCATAATTATTTAAAATTACACTGAATTTGCACTTATTATTCAATTTTCGTTTTCGTTTTGGTAACAGAATTTATTTTCAAATGTGACGTATCGAAAATGCGAAAATACTGAGATATTTTGAGAATAGCTAGTTCCCGAGTAATAGAGTTGAACGCATTATATTCGCCGTCAAAAAATACATATTAAACAAAGTATTTAATTGATATATTCCATCATATGTAGTCTTTTATTTTTAGATTTAACAATTTCTGCTGGCCATTTTGCATAAAAAGGCATGTTCTTCTTTTTTAAATCATACCAAAATCTAATCAGCACCAAGGTAACTTACTAGAGACTCATCTCCTAAATTTTGTGAAATTTGACTAATTAATCTTTTAGATAGAGTGGATACAAGCGATATTTGCGTCCGATTTCGCAAAAAGAAACAAGTTGTTTTTATCCCGAACCCTACCAAAATCTAATCAGCACCAAGATCACCTACAAGTGACTTACCTACCAAATTTTATGAAATTTGGTCCATTAGTTTTTCAGTTTGAGTGGATGCATACATTGCAGAGACAGACACATAGACACACACACCGTCGTCACGCCAAGAATGGGTTTTTCGTGTTCTAGATGTCCAAAAACGTGTAGAGTTGCGATTTTTTGAATATCTCCAATACTTACCCTAAATATTTCCGTGTATATCAGGGAAAGTAAAAATATAAAATTTAGAAAGTTTCGCTGGAATTAAAAAAAAAATCTTATGTGGGCAGCACATGACATTCTCTGCAGACTTATATACACTATATCTTTATTTTAATTAAATTTAATTCACGTTTAATTCAATTTTTGTTCTCATTTGATAACTGGGCTTATTTTCAAAGGTGGAATAACTGGCCTTATTTTCAAAGCAGAGAAAATTCGAAAAAACTAAAATATCTCGAGAACGGCTAGTCCTAGTGTGATGAGGTTGGGCTTATTATTTTCTTCGGTAAAAAATACGTATTAAACAAGCATTTGAGGGATACATTTGAGCATATGTAGTTTTTTTAGACGATTTTCGGATCATTTTGTAAAAAAAGGCAGGTTATTTTTTTCCGAATAGTACTGAAATCTAATCAGCACCAGAGTGTCCCACAAGTGACTTATCTACCGAATTTTGTGAAATTCGTTCCATTAGTTTTTCAGCTAGAGTGAATGCAGGCATTTGCGGGCCTTTTTGCAAAAACAGGCAAGTTCCTTTATCCCGAAACGTACCCAAAACTAATCAGCACCAAATTCGCCCACAATAGACTTACCTACCAAATTGTATGACATTCGGTCCATTAGTTTTTTAATTAGAGTGGATACAAAATCTACACAAACAGATAGACAGGCACACAGACATAGAAGACACACACACAGACGTCCCGCTAAAAATAGTGTTTTCATATTCTAGAGGTCTCGAAACGTGTAGATTCATCGAAAACTCTAGTTGCGATTTTCGGCATGATTCCAATACTTTCCTTATGCATTACCATGTATTGCAGGGAAAGTAAAAAAGTCTATAGTTCTAGATTTTGAGATAACAAAGTTGGGTACAAAGTTTTGTGAAAATTAATGGATTACACGATATCAGACACGAGTCTGATATCGTGTAATCCATTAATGTCCATTAATATTCGTGTCTGTTATCATGTATATAAGGAATCGTTCACAGGCATCAGACAGACGGACATCACTCCAAAAATAGTCAAAACATTTCCAGGAGGTCTTAAAATATATATTTGCATCAAAATATCGAATTCGAAAATTTTAGTGAAAACAATAATTTTCCCATACTATATTACATAGTACTCCCATATACATATTACAAGTAAAAATCTGATGTGGGTAACACATGACTTTTCCTGCAGACTCAAATTCATACTGTCTTTATTTCTATAATAATTTATTAGATTGAGTTTAATTGCACCAAATAACACTAAATTTGCCTTTTTAATTCAATTTTTGTTTTTATTTGGTAATTGAAAATTTTTCCGAAAGCGGCGTAACAAAAATGCAAGAAATCTCAAATATCTTGAGAACGGTTAGTCCTAAAGTATAATGGAGTGTGTTATATTTTTTTCCTCATCAAAAATTGCGTATAAAACAAGAATTTATTGGCTACATTTGAGTAGATTTAGTTTTTTATTTTTTAAGATTTTTGCGATTTTTGCGAGCCGGTTCGTAAAAAAAGGCAGGTTGTTCTTTTCCGAATCATACCAAAATATAATCAGCACCAGGGTAATCCACAAAAGACTTATCTACCGAATTTTGTCAAATTCGGTCCATTAGTTTTTTAGCTAAAGTGGATACAGGCTTTTGCGGGCCATTTCGCAAAAAAGGCGGGTTCTTTTATCCCGAATCGTACACAAAACTAATCAGCACCATATTCGCCCACACGTGATCTACCTGTACCAAATTTTATGAAATTCGGTCAATTAGTTCTTTAGTTAGAGTGGATACAAAATCTACACAGGCAGATTGACAGACACACAGACACACACACAGACACACACACAGACACACAGACAAAAACACACGCAGCCCTCACACTAAAAATATTTTTTTCGTATTCCAGAGGTCTCGAAACGCGTAGATTCGTCGAAAACTCGGGTTGCGATTTTCGGCATGATTCCAATACTTTCCCTATACATTACCATGTATTGCAGAGAAAGTAAAAATCCGCGGTAGCTATTGACTGATAGCGCAGAAATTCGTTTGCTTAAATAAAGTGCTGTAACTTATTTTAACTTATATGTGTTCATTAACTTTAATCGTTGTTTTCGCTCTCAGTTGGTACATTTATTAGTTAGATCATCCCCTGCTCACAAACGTTCGCCAACCCCCGTATCTTGCTTTTTTGTTCAGGAGAATGGCTTGTTCCCCGACTACTGAGGTTCCGATGGGAATCCGCTATGTGTTAATTGGTTCCATTACTGCTCGCTGCCTCTCAACTGTCAAAACTAATATTTCTCATTTAACATAATTTGTGTCATTATCTTTAAAAAAATATCTCTTCTCACTTTTCTGTGTGGTATCATGCATCTATTTACTCTACTTTTCTGGCTAGTTTCATGTTTTCAAACTCGTATTGTCCTGTATTTCCTCCAGTTAATTCAGATAATACATTTTGATCGGAATGCAATAATTCTAAATGACATATATCGGAACGAAATGGGCGGTTACTGTGTACCCATGTTTAATGAATGCGCAAGTATTTCAATTGTTGGAA
Source organism: Amaurobius ferox (assembly GCA_951213105.1). NCBI lineage: Eukaryota > Metazoa > Arthropoda > Arachnida > Araneae > Amaurobiidae > Amaurobius > Amaurobius ferox. The sequence goes on along the minus strand of OX578146.1, from coordinate 29,819,288 downwards.
ATCCGCACGAAATGCATTCGTTATCCATTTTGCCAGTAATCATCAAATTAGTTTCCATCAATGAATGGCAGATTTACCTGCGCGATACAGCGAAATGTTCATAATGACGTTCATTCGGATCTAGTGAAATGAGGAATAATATAATTATCTAGCTTAACTAAATTATGCATTAAGGTATTGATTCTAACGTCAGAATTGAAATAATAATAAGAAACTAATTTTGGTAAGAAATTTATTTCGGAAGGAGGAAGCTTCAATTTTTAGATGGGTGATTTGTTTGAAAAAAAATGTTTCCTTTATACACTGATTCCAATATTTAAGCACAAGGCAGTAAATGTAACATAACTAAAAAAAATCTGATATGGGCAGCACATGACTTTCCTTATATAATGCAAAGGATTTACTTCTCTTACAATAAAAAAATAGCTTTTTCTTTTAATAGATATTTATATGCTTTCCAAGATATTAAATATTTGTCAATTAGTCGTCATTTTCATTCAGTGTCATTTTTATCCATTTGACGAGATTTTCGTTAATTTTTCAACATTTAAAAAAATCGCCAAGTTAGCGACATTCCGCCAAATATCGCTAAGCGTTATGGGCGGAGAAATAAGTTATTCTTATAGCAGATAAATTACAATTTGCGTTCAAATACAAAAGTATTACTCAAAGTATCTTTTCTCATGAATGAAATGAGCTAGATCCACGAGAATTATGTCACACAATTTACCGCATGATATTACATATGAAAAGTTAACATTTTTCTCAACAGTTAATATTTTTTTTTTAATTTATGGGATTTTTTGATAAATTTGTTTGATAAATTTATTTGATATAGTGCAATATCTCGATAACGGGTCATGCTAGCGTTCTAAAGTTTATAACAATCTTTTCTATGGAAAAATTATATAAGAAATGTCTATTTGAGTAACTTTATTAGAGGTTTTGAATTTTTTATGATTTTTTCAAAATGTCACTCAAAAATTTAGGAGGAGTTCTGAACCTTCGATTACGTTTAAAAACAATATCCTTCCAGTATTCACGGATTGTGATTTTTGTACCAAATTTTATACGAATCTCTCTATTCGTTCGTGAGATAACGTCTCCACAGCCTCACACACACACACACACACGCACACACATACACACAGACATCACCTCAAAAATATTTGATTCGTGATCAGGGATGCTTGACACGTGATCTCCCTTCGAAAACTTAAATTCGAATTTTCAACTCCGTCACAAAACTTTCCTTATACATTATGTATATAAGAAAAGTAAAAATCTGCTTTGGTAACCCCAGATTTCATAGAAAGGTAGTACGCTCTACTATAGGTATGTCATTCTGGTGCCATTGTTAGGCCACCTATATCATTCCGGTCATGAAACGTTTAATTAAGGTTTCTATGGACACATATGTGTTTCGTTTGGAACACAAAATTGCTTTGGAATAATTATGGCCGATGCAAAATATTATGTTCAATATTGACAACATTGCACAGTTCTAAATTTGTTTATTAAAGGCAAGTTCCTTTATTCAGTTATAACAAGTGTTTCAAAAACTAATATTCTGCATTCAAAAGTTAAATCAAAAACACCTTGGAATATAAATCCCACTTAATCCTAAAATTTTTACTTTGATTAACTCCAAATTTTACAAGAAGGCAGTCCATTGAGTACACTCTAAAACATGTTGCAACATCCGCTCATTTTTTTAGCTACATTCATCATTTCTGCAAACTGATAAAAAAAATGCCATAATTAAAGGCTTTCATGAAAATTTCAACTTCAAAACTGAAATATTTATTTATTTATTTATTTATTTATTTACAAAGACTGCAAGCAACAGGACGTAGTCCCAGTTTCAGCATGCAGGAGCAAAACTACATTCAAAATACCATGACATACATTAAAAAAGTTAAAATACATTAAAAAGTTAAAACATTAAAATTAAAAAAAAAAAACTTCATAAGAATACATGTAATAAAACACAAGATGTTCACAACAAATGCTCTTTAAAATCCTTCTCAGAAGAATAAAAATATCAAGATAATCAGGGAAACCATAGTATAATTTAGAAAAACTATTTATAGCACAATTATTGCCAATACTCGACCCAAACTTCCTAATGGCAAATAAATTCAAGCTTCTAGTTCTATACTGTGGGACATGAAAACCAATCCCACCCAAGACATGGGAACAGTCAACTCGGCCACGAAACAAACCCCTGAAAAAAGAACACAGAATAAAACCCCTTCTTCTCTGTAAGCTTACAACACCAAACAAACCACGCAAAAAAGCAGAAGACAATGCATAACAACTAATGCCAGTTTTCCTAAAATAAAGATATCTCAAGAAACTATTCTGGATGACCTCAATCCTTCTAGAGTGAACGGCCTGAAAAGGCCTCCAAACCACAGACGCATACTCCAGCCCAGACCTGACCAAGGCATTGAAAAGAACTATTCTGGAATCCTCATTTACAAAATCATGCGTAATCCTCCTGATGTAGCCTAGATTTCTGTATGATTTAGCACAAATATTGGAGACATGTGTGGAAAAAGAAAAATCAGAAGTATACGTGACCCCAAGATCAGCAATAGAAAACCTTCTAGTCAAAATAGCATACGAAGTTGCTAATAGCATACGAAAATAAAATAGGCACTTTTTTACGAGTAAAAGACACCACACTACATTTACTGATATTGAGATGCAAACGATTTTTGCCACACCAATCAGAAAGGACAAGCAGCTCCGACTGAATATTATTACACGAAACAGCATCAAAAATAGGACACAAAATCTTCCGATCGTCCGCATAAAAAAGGCAATTTCCAAAACAATCAGCAAGATCATTAATAAAGATAATAAACAACAGGGGACCAAGAATAGAGCCCTGGGACGCACCAGATGTAGCCGAAAAGCTCGTACTCGATGACGAACCAAAATTTACACATGAAAACCTAGAACCCAAATATGACTTCAACAACTTAACCAAATTAGGACAGAACCCAATACTCTTTCATTTATGTATCAGAATACCGTGATCAACCGAATCAAAAGCCTTCGCAAAATCCGTGTAAACAACATCTAATTGACCCCCAGCATCAATGGCATCAATTACATACGAATTAAAACAAAGAAGATTTGTAACAGTTGACCTGCCTCTCATGAAACCATGCTGATTGACAGAAATAAAAGACCTAACTTGTCTGTATATATATCTATGCAACACAAACTCAAAAACCTTGGCAAAAGGAGAAATAATAGAGATGGGCCTATAGTTATCAATACGACATTTGTCACCTTTTTTAAAAATAGGAACAATTCTCGATCTCTTCCATTCCTCTGGAAAAACATTACACCTGATGGACAGGTTAAAAATAATAAGTAAAGGATATACAAGATATTCAGAACACGCCTTAATAATATAAGCAGGAATATTGTCTAAACCCAACGAGCCAGAACCCTTAAAACAATTAATGCCATCAGAAACATCATTCAAAGTAACCAGACCAACACTCACAACACCAGAGATATCCGAATTGTAATACCCAGCCCGAAACGAATCAGCATCGAACGGTGTACTGACAATATAATTAGCACAAAAAAAATCAGCGAAAGCATTAGCAATGGATTTATCAGTGGAATACAAAGTATTATTCAAATTCATAGTTTTGCACACAGTCTTATCTTTAGACTTACTATAGGACCAAAAACGCTTAGGATTGCTTTTAATAGACAATTCAACCAACCTAACATAAGATTTATAATCACTATTAATATCAGACTTAATCTTAGCTCTAAGCACTTTATACTGAATAAGGTCATAAGTCAAACCTCGCTGTCTATATTTTTCACGAAACCTGTTCTTCAGCCTGATATTCCGTATAGTACCACGACCAAACCAGGGAGGGTAGTCACTGACTCTAGCAACCGTCTTGGTAATACATGTATCAAAAATTTGAAAAAGATGAAGATAAAAAGCACTAACCACATAGTCAATATTATTAGACCAATTCAAGAAATTCCAATCAACATTACTCAATTTTTTATACAAGAGTTCAAAATCAACCTTTTTAAAATCATATCGCACACAATCAGAAAGAGGCCTCCCAGTCACCTTGACTCTTGGAGTCTTAGTATAATTAAGAGTTATAATGATAGAGGGATGATGTACATCCTCAGGAAGCAAAATATTCTCAACACTAGCCCGTTTAATACTTAAAATACGTTCATCATATCTAGAGATAACCAGATCCAAAGCTCTGTCATTGATATTCAACACCTTGTTCAGTTGATTCATCTCATACAGGTTCAAAAAATTCATAAGTAACATTTCAGTATTCGTGTGATTAACTTCATTAGACATGACACAGGGCCTGACAATACCAGGTAGGTTAAAATCACCAACTATAATAATGTCATGATTAAAACAACCAAAATCAGCTTCAAACAGATTGAAAAATTTGTCATAGGCAATAAAATCAGAAGCAGGTTTAATATATACTACACATAAAAACAAATATTTGCCAACAGCTAGATCAATTTTAATCCACACCGATTCCCCCTGATCATCACCCATGGATAACTCTTTGAAATAAATATTAGACTTGAGTGCAATCAGCATCCCACCTCCACGTAAATCCCGATTATCCATATTTGACGTATCTCTACGTATAACAGTGTACCGGCCATCAAAAAGTTTAGAGCTTTTTATACTTTCACATAGCCAAGTCTCAGTAAAACAGATTATATCATAGTCTTGGGCCAACGTAGATAAGAACACTTTGTTAGTTTTTGTCCGAAGACCCCTAACATTCTGGTAATACATCTTAATGTCCCGGTTTGAAGAACATCCATCCTTGACCACTGGCCCAATATGTAGTCAATTCACATCATTATCCTCGAGGCCATCCGTCACACCCTCCCGGAAAACTTGTTTATCATTTAATTTGCCAAAAAAATTTAGTTATAAAACAACCTTCTGGCCAAATATCACCATTTAATAACTTCGCCATGTCATGTTCAAGGACCTCAATATGAAAAGAGGAGTATGAGTTAAACCTAGTAACAAGTCTGGTACATGTAAAACTATCAATAAGGCAGCTCTTTAAATGGGATTCGATATCAGACGCTCTCGTATCAGGACTCAACCTTGACAGAAAAACCGCTCCCATTCTGGGGCGTTTCTGAGCCGCCACTAACTTTGAACTTCTACATGATCCATTTACAATAGTCTTTATTTTCGGCTCAGCACTATATCCCTTAGAGTAGTCATTGACTATCCCCACAGAACCAGATCCCACATTATTCAAAATCCTATCACTGTTTGCATGCATATGATCACTACCAGCTCGATTTCGAAACCTACGCAAATTTGGCCATTGTTCCTTATCTCTGATGTTCATTTCAACTCCATCATCCACATTTACCTTCAAGCATTCGCCCATACTATTACTATGAACAGAATCCAAACGTTGATCAATCTCCTTCGAAACGATCCCACACTGTTTCAGATCACTGCCACTTGCCCTGTTCCTTATGAAACCATTCCTTGCATTACTATCCGAGTATACTTTATCTTCAATGCTGACCATTCTCCTAAGCAGGTCAGTATGATTATCCTGCACTTTTCTATTAAGTAGTTCAACCAGTGCTACAATTCTATCCAAGAAATCCAAGTTATTATCGGAACTGCTCTTACGCTCACCAGTTTTATCACCTACATCCAATGCCTGCTCAAAAATCTCTATCACCTTCTCTCTGTTGCACTCAAAACTTGCCCTATCCTGCTTGGAGGCCGATTTTCTTTCACAAACAGATAAAAATATCACATTTAAGTTATTGATACACTCAGAAAATGTTCTGCGTAACACAGATCCAACATCTTCCGACGTTGAAACATCAAAATTCGCCATTGCAGATCAAACACAAATTCACCGAATTCTTCCTAACTAGTCGATTATAATACTCAATATAATACTAAAACACTTAAAATACTATTTATTAAAACACTTTACTTTAAAACCTCAAAATAAAAGAACTTGAGACCGCAGCACAAAAATGACCAACCTTCATAATCGCCCTCTGACTGTTGCTGATTGATATTCAACCTTCATAATCGCCTATGACTGTTGCTGATTGATATTCAGCTAATTATCATCTGCCAAATCGTTATTACTTTCCTTATATACATAATGTATGAGGAAAGTATTGTGACGGGGTCAAAAATTCGAATTCGAGTTTTCGACGGGAGAGCACGTTTCAAGCATCCCTGATCACGAATCAAGCATTTTTGAAATGATGTCTGTGTGTGTGTATGTGTGTGTGTGTGTGTGTGTGAGTGTGTGTGTGTGTGTGTGTGTGTGTGTGTGTGTGTGTGTGTGTGTGTGTGTGTGTGTGTGTGTGTGTGTGTGTGTGTGTGTGTGTGTCAGTGGGTCTGTGGAGACGATAACTGACGAACGAATGGACCGATTCGAACCAAATTTGGTACAAAAATCACAATCTGTAAACACTGGAAGCCTATTGTTTTTATACGCAATCGAATGTTCAGAACCCCCCTAAATTTTCGAATGAAATTTTGAAAAAATCGCCAAAAAATCAAAACCAATAATAAATTTACGTAAATAGACATTTCTTATGTAATTTTTCATTAGAAAACAATTGACATAAATTTTAGAACGCTAACATGAACCTTTCTCGAGATATTGCACATTTTTCAAAAAAATTATCAAAAAGTCATATAAAATAGAAAAAAAAAATCCTATTGAGAAACATGTTCACTTTTCATATATAATATCATGCGATAAATTGGGTGACATCATTCTCGTGGATCTAGCTCGTTCCATTCATGAAAAAGATACTTTGAGTAATACTTTTGCATTTGAACGCCAATTTATCTGCTGTAAGAATAACCTATTTCTTCGTCCATAACGCTTGGCGAAATTTTGGCGACGAAATTGGCGGAATGTCGCCAACTTGGCGAGTTTTTGAAATGTTGCCAAATTAACGAAAATCTCGCCAAATGGATAAAAATGAAGCTAAATCAATGAAAATGACGACTAATTGTGGAAAATTCAATATCTAATAAGTTATATAATATATAAATATATAATAATAGCTATATAATATATGTCGAAAATTCAATATCTAATAAGTTATATATATATATATATATATATATATATATATATATATATATATAACTTATTTCTTCGTCCATAACGCTTGGCGAGATTTTGGCGATGAAATTGGCGGAATGTTGCCAACTTGGCGACTTTTTAAAATGTTGCCAAATTAACGAAAATCTCGCCAAATGGATAAAAATGACGCTAAATCAATGAAAATGACGACTAATTGTCGAAAATTCAATATCTTGGAAAGGATATTAGTATCTACTAGAAGAAAAACCTATTTATTTTACTGTAAAAGTAGTAAATTCATTTTATTATATAAGGAAAGTCATGTGTTGCCCACATCAGATTTTTTTTATTTTTTATGTATATATATATATACGAGTATATTAACATAACTATCAAGAACCTTACTCTCCATTACGGAAATCTGATTCCATCGAAACATTTAAGAAACATGCTTGCAAATGTGTTATAGTTTAACATATTCTTGAATATAATAATGAATTTGAAAATATATATTTAGGTATATTTCTTACCTTTTAAGTGCTTACTTTAAACTTAGTACATTCGGAAAAATATTTTGCATTTTACTGGCGAATATTAAATTTAATTTTATTGTGGTAGCCAATGAACAGAGAGTTGGTGCGGTCGCGTTTGGTTAATAATACTGATTGATCATAACAGGATTGTTCTACTCCTAGGAAAACCTAGAACAAGTCCCTGGATAAATGTCTCGCTTATTTAATCCATGTAGTCCATATCACTCAAAGAGAGTATAGCAGTTTCAGGGGGCCACTAGCAAAATCAGAGAAATAACACTGCACATAGACATACCAGTAGCGTAGCATGAGATTTTAGGCTGGAGAGGCTGAGCGATTGACATTTTAAATTGGGAAGTGTTTTTGTATTAAAAGTAAAATTTATATTGTAATTGACTCTGTCAATAAGTTTTATTTCCTTGGTGAGAAAAATAAAATAATTTAACATAAAAATGCAGAGTACATGAAATTGACAAGATTTTAAAATATGTTACCCATGTAAGATGAATACATACAGATATAATATTTTGAACAGAATATATATATACCGTTTTAAATATTCCCATATTTCTAAGTTAAATGAACTTTTACAAACTTTATATTGAATAGAAAGAAGAAATACATACTAAAATAATTTTAGTAAGTGACAAAAAAAATCGGTATTATAAATATAAACGGAACTAACTGAATTAACAATTCAAAAGAGTGGACTGAAAATTAGTGACAAATAAATCTTGAACGTAGGTAGCTCGAGAAAAACTTGAGGAACGTATAGAAGTTCAAATAACACAATGCATCTCTGTATTATTGAACTTTGATTCTGAACAGGGGAAGCTTAGCGTTTTAGCCTCTATGGACGCTACGTCACTGAGACATACATAGACAATATGCATATTCAACATGACATAGCCCAGCAAATTCAACATGACATAGTCCAACAGCACGTCAGATTGAGAATTTGACAAACATTTACTTTATGGTATAACAAAGTTAATATTATCCAGAATCAACCCTAAGACTTTTCGAATACTGTTTTGAGCATTGAAACTCTTAGGCATAAACGAGTTCACCCTATACCTAATTTTCATATTATTTGAGAATAAAATTACTATTATACACATAATTTGAAATTTGCATATCCCCAACGACGATATTAATATGTTTAAACCAATAAAATTCGCGAATGCGTTCTTTATTTGAGAATTAATCCGGGCTTAACTTTTAGAAATATGTTTATATAATATGTTTATCTCTATTTGGTATATAAATACAGACTTTAATATTTTAAACATGTATATAAGTTTATTTTAAATTTTTCTTTATTCTTTATTCATCTTAGAGAAAGAGCAGGTAAGCTTCATTTTTATAGGTACAGGTTATCGACATATTACTAACTTATAAGTTAAATTTCCTGAGAAATAGTATTATTTAAACGCTTATTTTTGCAGAAACTTAAGATGAAGGAAGTGAAATCATTTTACATAGCAACGTAAAACAAATCATGATCCAGTAAATGTATTATATACATTTTATAAGACAAAATATATTATATTCTTCTTACCTGAAAAATAAAATCTGATAAACAAAATTAATGTATTCATAATATTTATTCTATTTTACAAGTTGTTAAAACTAATTAAAAGAAGACTGCGGGAATCAATAATTTTCTTCAGGCTAAACCATCTGTTCAACTTATTAAATTATCTGTTTTACTATTATAGCTAAGATTGTTCATTGTTATAGCTAAGAAAGCTCTTCATTGTTATAGCTAAGAATGTTCATTGTTAAAGCTAAAAATGTTCATTCATAAGAAACTGCGTTTAATTGTCGGCGTTAACCTGCTTTTTAACATTTTAATTTAGTAATAGGTTGATTTAACTTCATATTTTTTTGTAAATTGGATTACAAACGGAACCGGATATTTTATATTTAACATTTCTGCGAATATAAATTTTAAAAACAAGAACTGAGGATTTTTGAAGTTTTTGAACTTTTTAAAACTATTTTTGAAAAACGTTATTATGTAGAAAGCTCTTAGAATTTACATATGCATTCAATCGTGAGCAGGAATATCTGCTAATATTACAATACAATTAAACTACTTTTAATTGGTAATTTAATAGCATATAGAACAATAAACTTTATTTCATTAGAAAATAAAAATCGATCTGTACGTGTATTGAATTTGGGTCCAATAATTAGTTGTCAGGTGCTTTACGATTAAACAATAATGGTTATATTATGTTAAACTGCATGTTTCTGCTTCAGAGCACTTGAACGGAGTTCTCCAAAATGCGCAATTACACATCTGGTAAACACCGAAGAACCTGTTTACTCTTAGAAATTTTACCAGCTCGTAAATTAACTTTTCTTTCGAGATTTCGCCTTTCCTTATATTGTAATTACTGAACATATAATTTTCTTCATTTTCACTCTACCACGTGTTATTTCTTTATAAAAAGTTTGCTATAATAAAATTTTCCATTGAAACGTTATTAACACGCTTAAGATGTTATACGCTGTAATATAGTTGCTTTTACTTAGCACACTTATGTTATAATTTTCGTTAATACTTATTGAATATTATATCTTATTGTTCATCAATTAAATTAATGCTAACTACTTTTTCAACCGGTATAAATGAATTTGAGTGATAAATATAGGTTTAGAAATTTAACAATGCATACATAAAATGCATCTGTATCTGTATAAAACAAAAATATAAGGTTATCAACCGGTTTCAGACGCACGCAAATCAAGTACTCTTCGGAATAAGATAAACATGGCAATAATTTCAAAAAATCATAAAATCGTCTGTAGATAAATGATGTGATTAATATAATTTTTAAAAATAAACATGTACATATTGATAATAAATATTTTGAAAATAATTAAATTAATTAATGTATTATTTTGAAAATAAAGTGTGGCTTAATTTGATTTCTTTATACAAAGATTGATTTTTTGTGCAAATTTTTTGAGCAAATTTAGCTAGGAAATTTTTGAAATATTTGTTTAGTTACATAAAATGCTATCAAATACAATATGTACCCTTTATTTTAATGGGCTCGAAAAAATCTTTCGATTGATAAAAAATTTAGCGATATATCCCCAAGGGGGAGTTAACTTGCACCCCCAATCGGAAGAATAACTTCACGAGCACAAAAATTGTATCCCGTCCATTTTTCAGTACAATGATTGAATCTGCTAAGTGTCGTGATAATTGAGCCTTAGATATACTCCTTTTATGCATAATTATGTCAAATGTTGTGCTATGATGCCATGTTTAGAAAACATACATAGCCAAATTTATTTCAAAGTTTTCGCTCGAATTTCAAATGTTATATTTAGTTCTAGATTTTAGCTAACATGCTGGATATAAAGTTTCGTGAAAATCCATTAATATTTGTGTCCGCCCTCATGTACACAAAAAATTGAACCGCAGTCTGACCGCCGGCAGACAGATAGACGGACGTGACCCGAAAAACAGTGAAAACGTGTTCAAGAAGTGCTAAAACAGATATTGGCATCAAAATCTCGAAATCGAAAATGTTCTTGAAAACAATACTTTTCCTATGTTCCATAGTAATTATATTATTATATGTTATTGCGCGTGTGTCTATATGTGTTAATTTAGCAATTCGCAGTAACTTAACTTGCTGCCAACCAGACAAATGCGAAATTCTAATGTACAATTCACGATTGTGTCTAAACCTTTTACATCATTACTACGCTTTTAATGAAGTAAAGCTATTTCATTATGTTGACAAAGCCATATACTGTCTACATATTTTTTTATTATTTTCTAGAAAGTACATTACATTAACGTACTATAAAAAAATTAAAGATTGTTTAAATCAGAGATGATATAAACACTCAAACAAAATACTAATAATTTCTTTTTTCATGGATTTAATTTTCTTTTTCAGAATGTTTATCGCAGTAAAACAGCAAAATCCCGATCGATATGTCGAGAGATAAAATGCAAAACTGGCAAGTTAATTTGGGAAAGTGTTCTTCATTCAATTTGCAAGATAAACTGTACTAGTAATACATAGCACACATTTGGAATAGGGGCGTTTATTGACGTCGCAGTTTCTCTTTATTTTTCCACTCCTAAGTTTGATAAATGTTTAGAAGATACATATTTGTTTGGTTACTTCGTTACATAAAATACGTCTCACTTATATATTTTTATTTCTTTAAAATATAAGTTAGCCATTTTAAAAATATAAAATATTTTCGTTGGAAATATGGACATTTGAAAATTACTAAAATCTGTATAAATAAAATTGATATTTTATAACTAGAATTAATAATAAGCCACTATGTCTATTTTCTGCTAAAACTACATACATATCAACTCAAGTTAGAGAGGAAGGAATTCAAAGAGGAATGGAGTCGAGGGAGTCAAGGGAGGCAATATGGCGGGATTCAATAGAAGGAATAAGAGAAGAAATTAAGGACGGCAAAGAGGGAGGAAGTCATTCATCTAAGTTCGTATAAAAGTCAATTGGGTCGCCGATTTTGAGTGAGATATTAAAGAAAATCCTTTTCTAAAATAATATATCTTAAATTTTAATAAAATTATACTTTTTGTTTCAAATTTTAATAAGTGTTATCTCTGTAAGAGCTGAAAGTGCAATATTTGTTAAAATCACAGAATAAAGCAATAAATTAAACCTTCACTAATTTGTTTTTATGTGTATTTTTAACCAAGATTTTACTGTTTAGATATAACTTATAATTTGACTTTATTAGACTATTGCATATGCAATCTACATGCTAAATCTGAATTATGTTTAATGGAAGTTCATATTTTTAAAAGTGGATAGATTACCCATGTTGCCAACATAATATTTCAAGGTCCCCATAGTACACCCAATTTTACCATATATCGAACCTTTTCATATAAAATTTATTTGCCAAAGATTCCTATTCATTCCATCCTGTTGCCTTCCCTCTTGAGCCATCAGGGTTAGAAACGAGCAAAATCAGCAATCAATATGGGTCCAGCTTTTAAAATAAAACTGTAAAAACATTTTTCTCTTGTGTTCTATCTCGTTATTTGTTTCAATTGTCTTTTGATATGCGGAGGGAGATAAATTATCCAAATAATGGAATATATATATATATATATATATATATATATATATATATATATATATATATATATATATATATATATATATATATGTATATATATATATATATATATATATATATATATATATATATATATATATATATATATATATATATATATGTGTGTGTGTGTGTATATATATATATAGAACTGCAGGATATTATGCAGGTTTTCATCGGTACAGGATTTTATGAATTTTATGAATCGGTATTACGGATTTCATGGTTATGGATTTTATGAATCGGTACAGGATTTTATGGAGGGAATTACATTTTAAGAAATACAAAACTTAAATTTTTATACGGTCCCCGTACAGAAAAATTTTCAATTAGTAAAATGTGCCCCATACACTAATAAGGTGATGGTCAAAATTTCAACATTTTATCATAAAAAATCCTAGAGATATGAAAAGATAAAAATTCTGACTTAAACCACTTTTCGATGCATCGATATGGATTCTCATAGGGGGAAAATCATGTCGACAGATCGCGTTTCAAGGGTCATACACAAATTACGAAAGAAAACAATGATTACATGAATACATAATAATTTTGCTATTTATTGGTACAAAGTATCTGCACTGTGCAGAAATAATAACTTTACACAAAGATTACAAAGCGTGTTCAAAATATTTTTCATCCATGCCAAAAATCCATTAAAGATAAGAGGCAGATATTATCTGGATATGATGCGTTTCTGCGTTGCATCATTTGGACTCTTGATGTAAACATTTACATTTTAATTTGTGTTTAATCCCTCACAAACTTTGTTTAAACATATCTATGGGACTTTTGCACGTGCATTCATTCCCCGAATTCTTTTGAGGTGACCACTCAAGAGTTGCTTGGTTTACCTATAAATTGTTTATTTTTACGAATTTTACGGCTTCGAGAATCATTTCTATTTTCTTCATATCGTTCCCGATACTCCAGTTTTCATTTATTTATGTTGCTCACACTAGTTTTACTTATCTGAAATTTTTCCGTGGCTGTTCTATGGCCATTAGTTTCAGTACCTCAATTGTTTCGTTTAAAAAAATTTCTTTAGACTTTCCGGATGCCATCATTTAAAAATTGTTTCAAACACAAAGCACGTTGAAAGGAAATGCAACTGCTAAACAACTCAATTACTTTAACAACAGGGTACAACCCTAATGTGTGTATTGCCGCTTCCACCACTCCTTTTAGAAGAAAGGAAAGTATATTTGGCTTTCAGTGGGTGTAGAAAGCAAGAAGCTAAGATAAAGTGATAGATAAGATGACAAGAGATATAGATAAGACCAAGCACAAACAGCTGGTGGTCACATTTTACAAGTGAAAATAACATTGGCAAGACAATTTAATCGGTCGCTTTACACTATATACAGGTGGTCACTTTAGGGGCGTTTTCCTATTTATTCTATATAGGTTATAGCAAAATTTTGCAAAAATGAACACATTATCCAGGCGGGCGCTTTACCAAGGTGATCACTTTAGAAGGTTCCTCTGTATATGGACCGCAGGGAAGTGCGAGCAAATTTAGACCGTAGTAAGGGCGATCCCAGATTGTGCCACACAATTTAGACCCAGTGGAGGCGGTATGCATAAGGATCGTACTCGTTTCCATTAGCAGAGACCTCTCGAAAAGACTTACCAACCCACATGTTAAACATGCTCGTATTTTTCATAAACACGGGGAAAGTTTGGGCAGAGCGAAGAATCGAACTCGGGTCGTCTTAGTGTACTCCCTTGCAAGCTAACCACTGAGCTATCCAAGTACTTTATTTTGGTTTTATTCGTGAGTATGAATAAGCCATTCTGTTTAGATTATTAATTTGCCCAAAACACCAAATTTCAATTGTAGTTCATTCAATTCCAAAAACATTGGACTTCGTATCTTGAACATTAGATCAAACTGTGAAAGAAGTCTCACCATTGCATTACGTTGTTGAGACCCAGACCGTCCGACTTACCAGAAAGATGTAAGGCAACTGTTTGGACGGCCGGGAAGTGCCACCCGATTTAGACCGGAACCAAGTCGGGGAGGCATTCACAGGGACCGTACCCTCCTTCCCCTACCACCAACCTCTCGGAAGGACTTACGGACCCACAGGTTTAACGTGATCGTACTCCGCATGAACACGGCGGCAGTTGTGGCAGCGCGCAAACCACCGAGCCACCGCGCCCGAAATGTGCCAACAGCACGCGGTGTTACAAGGTGGTCACCCACCCAAGTACTAACCGCGGCCGATACTGCCTGACTTCGGTGATCTAACGAGAACCGGTGTTTTCAGCACGGTACGGTCGTTAGCACCATTGCATTATGTAGGAAAACTCATGTGCTGGTTACATCCGATATTTTATACATCGTTCATATCATTTCCTAAATCGTCGTCAGACTTGTGGAAGAGTCTGTTTAAGTGCTTCCGGCAGGGTGATGTTGACATTTAGATGGCAGAAGACGTGAAGTTCTTTCCTCTTGCACGTACTTGAGATGAACTGTTTTTAAAACACCGCTCACGTATTTAGAAAGTGTCAATGTCATTTGCTGATTTCTGCAAATAAAATTATTTGATGAAAATACATCATCAGTTATCTCAAGATTAAATAAACGAAGACTGGCGTGTAGAGTAGAAGGGGAATAATTTGATCAGGGCAAATAAATTTAGAATTTTCATTCGCATGATGATATTAGGACCATGGTAGGAAAATCAATCTGATCTCTACGTGTACTCCAATGTTCATCACGACGTTAGCAAAAAAAGTGTATAATTGCAGGATTTTTTACTTTTTTTAAATGTTCAAATGCGTTTTTTTTGTCGTTTCATAGATCGTGTTATTGTAAGTGTCTTTCAGTAATGAACTAATTACAACGTAAAATTGAGACCTATAAAGTAAGCAGACGCACGTTTCGGAAATCTATAAAGTTTCCATCTTCAGTGCAAACAATCCTGTCGCTGAATATCTAAATTTGTGCCTGACTATGCCGGCCAAATAGAAAATGACTAAACAGCAGGAAACCATTATAATAGCGCCACATAGTGGAATGAAAAGGGAATAAACGGAGAAAAATATAATATGAAGGACATATGAACTGGAGAAGCACTTAAGACCAAATAATAATACTTCAATTTAATAAAAATCAATTTCAATAAAACTAAAAGTATACATTAAATGCAAAATTGCATTTATTTATTTTTTTCTTATTTTATTCTTCAGTTTGCATTTATTATTTTCCCACTTTTACTCGTTTCATTTCCCTTTCGTGATACTAAGTGGCGCTAATATATTTTGTTCTGTATTTTGGCTATTTTCTGTTTGGCTGCCTCCTTCGATGCTAAACACATCAGTAAACATCTAAACTCCAATTACAATCAATTCTGAAATATATGTGTTTCAAGAAATTTTTTAAACCCAAAGTGGAAAAAGAACAGGAAGTGGAAATTATTTGTAAGCTTTCTACCCCTCCAAAATTTGATGCCAAACACGATAGATATTGTCTAATTTCTAATTATAGCCAATCTTGAGAAATTTGTGTTTCAAGTAGAATGAAAATATCTCAAATGGAAAAATAAAAGAACCAGAAGTGGAAATAAATAGCGAACCCCCTTAACCCTTCAGGAATTTAATGCTGAATATATAGCAGTCATCATTCAATCTCTATATAAAACAGATTCTGAGAAATGTATATTTCAAGGAAATATATAAAGTAAAAGCAATAGTATGGCAAAATTTTTGAAAAGCAATAAGGAGTGTGTGCGTGCGATGATTGGTAGTTTTAATTAATGCTGGGAAATGAGTTCTTAGGAAACATAAAATCTAATTTCATCGTAATTCACAAATTTTTGTGATAACTATTAGATTTAATCTTAACTTGAAATTAGATGTAATGAAATTAAATTTAATCTTATTCATCAACTCAGGAATGATAAAAAACTCAGAAAAATCAAAAACTCAGGAATGAAATAATTCTATAACATACGTCTAAGAGTGTTGAAATCAAATATACTCATTACTAGCAACATAACCGTTCATCGTACGGAGTATATATAAAGAAACTCTAAATTCACAAGTATGTGCAAATTCCTACACTATACTAAACGACATTGTGAATCAAAATATTCTGTTAAAATATTTAATTTATTGTTCTTAAAAATAAGTTCAAGAATATCTGTTCTCTCTATGCAAAATTATATTCACGGGCAGATTTGTAGAATAAAACAATATGGGCCAATTTTGTAAGCAGATTTACAAGAAAATAGGAAATTGAATCAATAGATACAAAGTAAAAACGTTATAATTGTATGGAACCCGGAATACTTATATACGCGAATATTAGAAGATATAACCTGTACTAGTATATTACATGCATAAATTGAAAATATCAATAAGTCCGAAATCTTTAAACCTGAAGGTCGTAATTGAATCCAATATATGCCAAAATGAAAGTGCTAAAATTATATGGGAATAAATATACCCGTACTACTTATATTCTCGGAGATTAGAAAATATCTCAGTATCTTAAGAATATTGCAAAATGAGTCTTGAAAATATTCGCCAAAATAAAATAGATGACGTAATAAATTGAAAATATCAATAATCCCGGTAATCGTTATACCTGAAGGCCGTAATTGAATCCAAAATATATCAAAATACATTCCAATATACCTGTACTACTTATATTCTTGCAGATTAGAAGATATAACCTTGTATTTATAGAAGAATACTCGTACAATGTGCAATATATGAGTTTCAACAATTTCTGCCATAATAAAATACTGGCATAATAACTAAGCTATTACCCAAAGTTTCTTTTCTCGTGAATGGAACAAGGTAGATCTACGAGATTGACTAAAACAAAGTTACGCATAATATTACCTATGAAAAGTGGACATATTTCACAATAGTTAATATTATATTTTGATTTTTTGATAAATTTATTTGAAAAATGTGCAATACCTCAAAAACGGTTCATGCTGGCGTTCTGAAGTTTATGTCAATAGTTTTATAATGAAATTTCACATAAAAAACTTTTATTTACGTAACTTTATTAAATGTTTTAATTTTTTGATGATTTTTTTAAAATTTCATTTCGAAATTTAGGTTAAGATTCGATTGCGTGTACAAACAATAGGCATCCAGTGTTCACTGATTGTGAATTTTATACCAAATTTTGTCCGAATCGCTTGATTCGTTCATGAGATGTGTTCATGAGATTCGTTCATGAAATGCGTTCTTCACAGTGAGTCACGTCTCCACAGACTCTCTCTCTCTCTCTCTCACACACACATCAACTTAAAAGTGTTTGTTTCGTGTTTAGGGATGCTTGAATCGTGTTCTCACATCAAAAACTCAAATTCAAATTTCCAACTCCGTCAGAATACTGTTCTTATACATTAAGCGATGTATATAAGGAAAGTAAAAATATCTGCTTTATATACACACTTACATCGTATTGAATTCAACATTCACACAATTTGCAGTACCACCTCTGGGAAAACTGGTAAAGTCTGCTTAAGTTCTTCTGTCAGGCTGTTATTGACATTTAGATGACAGAGAAATGAGGTTCTAAGAATTCGCACTTTTGAGAAGGGTATTTTAAATCATCTCTCACGATTTTAGAAGGTGTCAATGACATTTGCTGCTGACGCTAAGGCATTGTAGACAGAAGTCACGAAAGAGTAAATGTTTAGTCAGGCCACGCTAAAACATTAAAGCGGTATTTTTCTTTTGCTATATAATTTTTGTTTCATTTTAGTATATACTAATAGATATAACCGATGTTGTTCTTAATTTAGAATATATGCAAAACCCAGTAGTACGTTAAATGGCATTGTTCTTTAAACAATTCTTTTAAAATATTTATATTTTATTTCCCTAAATGAAGAAAGTATAAGAGACTCTGTTCTCGCTACATAAAATTATCTGCAGCCTTAAATCTGAAGAATAAAACTCCCCGATACCATTTGTAAACAAGTAAACAAAAGTTTGGTCATTGTATTTACACCAAAATGAAGACACTGATTTATGGCAAAATATACCATTTTTATCCTGTTGTAATAATCTGTTAAACACAATATAACATATATAAATTAAAAAGAAAATATTTATAAATTAAATGAAAATGTAAACAGAAAATGTCAATAATTCCGGCGTTCGAATGTTCTAATCAGTGGTTCATATATCAAAATCAAAAACATAACATGTACTTCATTTACAAAATTATTTTTATACCAATCTCAATTTAATGTTATTTATGTGAAAATCATCAGCTGAATAAGAATATATTTTATTAGAAATAAGTTAACTCATTGGTAATATTAATCGAGTTTTCACGAGCCTTTTTCAGGATATTGAAATATATATTTCCACACTGACAACGATATATCACGAATAAATTGACCGATTTTCTAAAAAAAAAATTGTGAGATAAATTTAAGTTATAAGAACAATAAATTTATAAATTTCAATAAAAAAAGATTCTTACAAAGGTGTAATTCCTGTGATGGTTTTCCAAGAATATCTATATATATTTGTCTATACGCTGAAAAGTATGTACCCACGTTAACTGCAGGATGAAGAGTCAAACTGATCTGAAAGAAACAGAAATTGAATTTATTGAATTCAAAATTGAACAAGTAAAACTTCCTGGAACGATGAACAGCTCTTGGATTGGATGGGATTTAGTAATTTTATCTCTGAAAATTATTTTTATATGTATAAAACAGTTTTAAATCTCTACTAGAATATACAGTGTTAAAAATCAGCATTCTAAAAAAAGTAGAATGTACTCATTTTCGAGCACATTGCATGCCTGTAATAGCTCCGAGCAACCGTGTTTCAATTTTGAAAAACTCATGTACTCATTTTTGAGTATATCAAAGAATTAAATTTTAAGCATATTTAGGTTCCAATTGGAGAAACTACGGACTCATTTATGAGTATAGGAGAATCAATTTTCAGAATAATTGTAAATACAATGTACTCATTTATGAGTATATGGGAGAATCACTTTTAAGCATAATTGTAAATACTATGTACTCATCTTTGAGTAAATAAGAGATTCAATTATATTTTTATTTTTCAATTATATTTTTAAACTGTAAATAAATGACGGATGACAAACAACGCATATGCATAAGACAAGCAGTGTTTATTGAGTTTCCGTATTCTACCGCCATATTAGAGAAACAAGAAAGATCAATCATGCTTAAAGCATTGATTATGAAACACTGTCCAACTTCAATGCAATTTTATTTAAACAAGTCTAAAATGCAATACATTCCTCGGAAATATTTTGAAACTTATCACAATACTGCATTAATTTATTATATTTGAAAACTTAAACCTTCATCGAAAAAAATGAACTTCATTCAAATGACGGCATTGAAATATAAATTGTCTGGTTTAAACATCTCTAAAATGTTATACATTCCTCGGTAATAGGTTTAGTATTTTCATAATACTACGATAATTTATTATATTTGAAAACTTCTTCGAAAACAACTGAAATTAATTCAAACGACGTCATAGAAAAAATAACACGCCTGGATCACTCTATAAAAACAGGATTTCATTCATAACTTTCTACCAATCATTTCATTCATCACAATATTATAATAATTTATTTTATTTAAACATTTTATTTAGGACCATAGAGCTACAAATAATTAAACTCTATGCTTAAACTTCATCGAAAAAAATCGTCCTTCTCTTTATAAAATCAATTAATATTTCATTCATATCAGCCATGCAGACTCCATGGACTGAATTATTAAGTGTTAAAAAAATACAGGAATTCTAATACAACTCATTCTACATATTTTGCTGTTTACATTTTACATAGGTGAAAAATAGGCTTAGTTGTAGAAATAATCAAATTTAGATGA
This sequence comes from Amaurobius ferox, assembly GCA_951213105.1. NCBI lineage: Eukaryota > Metazoa > Arthropoda > Arachnida > Araneae > Amaurobiidae > Amaurobius > Amaurobius ferox. The sequence goes on along the minus strand of OX578146.1, from coordinate 29,798,597 downwards.
GCATTTAAATTCAAATATATTGTCATTGCATTGTTTCAGTATATAGATGCACAGAATTTAAGCAAAAATAAAGTACTTTTAGGACGGATACAACGCTCAATATGAATTAAAAAGAACTTAAAAAAATTACGATTTTGAAACAAGATGGATGCCATATATCATTTTGAAGTGGGTCATGTGATCGTTTCATATCATGGTCACGTGATCGCTTCATATAAGAAGTGTAATTATTATTTTATTTTTTATTTAAAGAACTACTGAATATATGTCGCTGAATTTTTTTTTATATATTTTATGGAACAATTTGAATATTTCCTAAAATGTTCGAAGCAATTTGTGAATTTTAAATCCGCTTAAAAAATGTTTGAAAAATTTGTTCTCATAGGGCTCAATTTATTTCATTTTTTCAACCCAAAACTAATTGGGTGATATTATTCATTTATATTCCCATAGGTCCTACAGACCGTCTGAACAACATACTAAAATTTCATTTTGATTATGTCATTTTTACGGCAGGTATCGAGCTAACGGACAGACAGACAGACAGAATAAACAAAGTCATAAACACTTTTCAACTTTGTTGTAAAGTGTTAAAAACACACGACCGCATAGCACCGCACACGATAGATATACATCCGCCATCGTAATTATTATGATTTAGTTCTTTAATTTCGAGGCTATAACTTTTATTTTTCGAAATATTTGCACAAGAAGTTTTCGAAATTATAATTGCACATTTATTACTCGATTTTAAATGAAATCAGAATAAAATATTACGTTTATTTATTGAAGTACTGATTTTTACTCATTTTCAAGCAAGTGCGGTTACATATATTTTAGTAGGTCACCTACTCGTTCCTGGTGCCATTGTACTCAAATGAAAACGAGTGCGTTGAAGTTTTCGTTTTTAAGTACTTTATTTTTTAGAGTGTATGCACACTCATATCTTGCAATCCGTACTTCTGACAAAAACCCAGTTACTATGGATATGACAGGTGCCGTTCTATCCGTTCGGCCACTGGTGGCCCTTGTAAATTGAGGACAATCTCCCAGTCGGGAACCGCAGAAAATATCTTGTTAAGAAAAGACCATATATTTGTCAAACCATGTCGTTTTGTCAAAGTTACGTATTGTGCTCGACATTTGATCGCAAAGTCCGCTTTAAAATCACAAAGCAGAACATTAGTGCACGATATACAGATTATTTTAACTAACTGGAATGATCTAATGTGAGCTACGAGGAAATCTTACTTTGGGAATCAATGCCGACAACTTAAGATATTCGTCGCTAAATACGTTTCTTTGCTACTAAAACACAATAAGGCTATTCTGAACGACAGTATTATAGACAAAAACGAGGCTATTATTAGATTATCTTAGTCTGGTCACTTATGAATTCTAAACTGAGATTCCTTGACTAAATCAATTATCGATCTGAATAGCAATCAAATTGCATAAATATATATTCGTACTCCATAGATATATAAACATATAATATAATGTGATGTGAGTTAAATTTAACTATTTCTAGACTCAAACTCATTATGCTTCATTTATTCCATAATCCAATTAAATGAGTTTAATTACAAAAATGTAACACATGGGACCGTTATTTATTTAAAATTGCATTAAATTACAACAAAGTTTAAATTAAATGTTCTGGTTCATTCGAAGATGGGGCACATTTTCAAATAGGAGATTGTCACGAATTGCAGAAATCCTCAATTATCTTAAAAACAATAATATACACGAGTAATAGGGTTGATTTCATTAGTTTTATTATCATAAATTGCGTATAAAAGATGTATTTCAGAACTATATTCAGCCAATATATAGTCAGAATTTTCAGATTTAGACTGCTTTATACAGAATATTCCTGCAAAAATATTAAATAGAGAGTGATTCCACTCGATTTTCTCATATCAGAATCCATTTTAGTAGCCTTTTTCTTTTCAAATTTTACGATAAAATTTTGAAAAATCAGTATCATGGATTCCAATGATAACAATTACAGCGTGCTACCCTTTACTTTAAAGAGCCTTAAAAAATACTTTTTCTGATTCCATATTCGACAATGTAGTCCATTCAACAATGGTGGAGGGGGCAACTTGCCCCCAAGAGTGGACTTTGAATGTCATGGACGAACAGATTGTATCACAGATATTTTTCACAAGGATTGAAACTATTAAATCTTGTGATCATTGAACCATAACTCACTGTGATCACTGAACCATAATTCACTGTGAGCACTGAACCATAACTCACTGTCATCACTGAACGATAACTGACTGAGATCACTGAACCATAACTCACTGTGATCACTGAACCATAACTCACTGTGATCACTGAACCATAACTCACTGTGATCACTGAACCATAACTCACTGTGATCAATGAACCATAACTCACTGTGACCACTGAACCATAACTCACTGTGATCACTGAACCCTAAATATTCGTAAAAATCTATTAATATTTATGACCGCTATCCTGTACAGAAGAAATCGTTCACAGGCATACTGACAGACGGACATCACACCAAAATAGTTGAAACGTGTTCAGGAGGTCTTAAAACATGTATTGCCATCAATATATTGAATTCTTAAATTTTCGTACAAATAATACTTATTCTGCATTGCATAGTAGGAGAAATTAACAAGTTTTTTCTTACTCTTTCCGAAATGTAATAACAACAGGAAAACTCAGAAGTTCCAAATTTCATGAAATTTCTTAGATCATTTTTGAAGCAAATTGTGTATATACACACATGCACTCGCAAGTTATGCTAATGACAGAATTTTGCACACTAGATTGCGAAAAAATCTGTTGAAACACTTCTGTTTTTCTTATTTATTCGAATGCTTTCAATACTCAGTATCGTGTACGCTAAATTACGTTTACAGTATCAAAGATAAATAAAAAGTTGAAATCGTTTTGAATATTTTACAACATAGTTCAGAAGTGTTTATGACTTTGGTCATCCTGTCTGTCTGTCTGTCTGTCCGTTCGCACGATAAAAGCCGTAAAAATTACTTTATCAAAATGAAACTTTAGTATGTTTTTGAGATGGTCTGTGGGTCATATTTGAATGTAAGTGAATAATATCACTCAATTATGTTTGGATTGAACACGGTATGACAAAATGAAATACATTGAACCCTACGGGACCTAATTTTTCAAACATTTTTAAGCGCATTTAAAATTCACAAATTGCTTCGAAAATTTTAGGAAATGTTCAAATTATCACATAAAATATATAAAATAAGTTTCAGTAAAATATGTTCAGTAGTTTTTAAAATAAAATTTAAGATAATAATTGCGCTCATATTATATGAAGAGATCACGTGACCCACTTCAAAATAAAATATGGCACCCTTCTTGTGCCAAAATCGTGATCTTTAAATTTCCTTTTAATTTATATTTAGTGTTGCATCCGTCCTGAAACCGCTTTATTTTTTACCTTTTTTTCTGTGCATCTATACTGCGCCAACGCAATTACACTAACTTTGAGTTTAAATGATCATCAAACTTTGATATTTCTACAACGAAGCCTAATTTTCACATATGGAGAATGTAAATGCATCAAGCTGTAAGATGAGTTGTATAAGAATTGATGGTATTCTATAACGCACAATTATTTAGTTCTGGGGTTTGCAGTATAGCTGATATGAATGAAACAGTAATCGGTTTTATGTATAGAAGGATACCCGATATTGTCTTTTTCGATGGAGTTTTAAAGGTGGAGTTAAAAAGTATTTTTACCTCCACTGTTTTAAGGTTTTAAGTAAAATAAATTATTGTAATATTGTGATAATTTTAAAAATATCGCAGTTGAATGAAAGGAGTGGAAAAAAGTTTAGGAATAAAATGTTTTATATCATTTTATGGAAAGAACAAGGCGATTTATATTTCCATTCCGTTATTTGAATAAAGTTCAATTGTTTCCGATGAAGATTTCAAATATAATAAATAATTGTAGTATTGTTATATTTTAAAAATATCACAGCTGAATTTATCGCATTGTAGAGATGTTTAAATAAAATTGCATTGCAGTTAGAATGAGTTTCTTAAAGTTTTATGCATGATTGTTCCTTCTTGGTTTTTTTTTGTTTTTTTTTTGCATTTACAAACATTTAAATGAGAGTGAGACAATTTAAGTGAAAAACCAAAATTCAAATCGATTTTAAGATGAACTTAATGTTATGCTTTACTAAATTAGAGTTGAAGTTTTTTCTCTTATTCCCAATTTAATTATTGAAAAGAAGTAAAACCAAATTTCAATTTTATGGAGATGATTTTCATTTACTGTACAAAGAGTGTTCCGTAAGTAGAATTATAAAACACAGTTTAATTAAATTTTATTACATATGCCAGAAAATACTTATTGAGCCGAGTTTATTACAGTTTTATCCTAGATTAAAATGCAATTAATTTCTCAGTTAAAATGAACTTATTTAATATTTTATATTAGATTACGTTCTTTAACATATTTTAACTAGAAAATCCTATTTAATTAAACGAATTGTCTTTTTATGTATTTCAGAAACAAGAACAGGTATTGAAATTCATTATTTTATAGTTGATTGAAATGAATTTTTATTTCTATATTTTAGTTCAATTACTTAAATTCATTTTTTGCATTACCGGGTTCCGACAAAATACTTTAAGCACCTCAATAACTTTGAAAGTTCCATGAGTATACACGTTAGATTAGTTTACAGTAAAGTGGTCATGTTTAATACAAATCAAATTGAATTTAGTCATAACAATATATATTTTTAAATAGTGTTTATTTTTGTCATGCAATTATTTTGTAGGAAAATTGGAACAATCTCTATTGCTGTTCCAATTGAATGCAATCATGGAATTTTTACTCATCATTTTAAAAGGGTAGAAAATCTTTCGATTTCTACAATGTTTGACAAAATATACCCCGATGGATTCGAATGGCGTAATGAACATAAATGCATCTCTGCTGTTTTACACTGCAGTGAATGAAACTGCTATATTTCTCGATAATTGGACCATAAATAAATCATTTAATGCATAATTATGTAAAATTTTATCCCATGTTGAAATGTTAAGAAGATTTCGAATTAAAATCTCGAATAAATTTAGAAAATTTAGCTTGAATTAAAAAAAAAAATCTTTATAGTTCTAGATATTATAATCAGGATACAATATTTCGGGAAAATCTATTATTGTCTAGGTTAATGACATCACGAAGACCAAAAAATTAATTCCGATTGTTCTTCGCAAAAATGAATAGAACTATGAAATCTCGCTATCATTGAGCCGTAAATAAACCCATTCATACATGATGATGTCAAACTTTGTCCTTTGCTGCCATGTTAAAAAATCAGATGCGGGCAACACATGACTTTCCTTATATAATGCAATGAATTTACAACTTTTACTGTTAACAAGAAATATCAATCATGCTTAAAGCATTGATTATGAAACACTTTCCAACAGCAATGCAATTTTATTTAACACATGTCTAAAATGCAATACATTCCTCGGTAATATTTTAAAACTTCTCACAATACTACATTGATTTATTATATTTGAAAACTTAAACCTCCATGGAAAAAAATGAACTTCATTCAAATGACGGCATTGAAATATAAATTGCCTGGTTTAAACATCTCTAAAATGTGATATATTACTCGATAATAATTTTAGAATTATCATAATACCACGATAATTTATTATATTTTAAAACTTCATCGAAAACAACTGAAATTCATTCAAATGACGTCATAGAAAAAATAACACGCCTGGCTCTCTGTAAAAAGCAGTATTTCATTCATAAATAATTTCCCATTCATGTCATTCATCAGAATACTACAATAATTTATTTTATTCAAGAATTTAAGACCATGGAGCTGCAAGTAATTTAACTCTATGCTTAAAACTTCATCGCAAAAAATCGTCCATCTCTCGGTAAAGTCAATGAATATTTCTTTCATATCAGCTATGCAGACTCCATGAGCTAAATTCTTTTGCGTTAAAAAAATACAGCAATATCTATACAACTTTTCCTGCATATTTTGCTGTTTACATTTTACATAAGTGAAAAATAGGCTTCGTTGTAGAAATAATCAAATTTGGATGAACATTTAAACTCATATATATTGTAATTGCGTTGATTTAGTATGTAGATGCACAGAATTTAAACCAAAATAAAGTGGTTTTAGGACGGATACAACACTCAATATGAAATAAAAAGAACTTAAAAAATCACGACTTTGAAACAAGATGGATGTCATATATCATTTTGCAGTGGATCACGTGATACTCTCATATCATGGTCACGTGATCGTTTCATATAAGAGGTGTTATTATTATTTTAATTTTTATTTAAAAAACTACTGAATATATTTCGCTGATTTTTTTTTATATATTTTATGGAACAATTTGAATATTGCCTAAAAATTTCAAAGCAATTTGTGAATTTTAAATCCGCTTAAAAAATGTTTGATAATCAAATTTGAATGAGAATTTAAACTCAAATATATTGCCATTGTGTTGTTTTAGTATGTAGATGCACAGAATTTAAGCAAAAATAAAGTAGTTTTACGACGGATACAACACTCAATATGAATTAAAAGAACTTTAAAAAATAACGATTTTGAAACAAAATGGATGCCATATATAATTTTGAAGTGGGTCATGTGATCGTTTCATATTATGGTCACGTGATCGTTTCATATAAGATGTGTAATTATTATTTTAATTTTTATTTAAAAAACTACTGAATATATTTCGCTGAATTTTTTTTTAGGTAATAGTCAAATTGTTCCATAAAATATATATTTTATGGAACAATTTGACTATTACCTAAAATTTTCGAAGCAATTTGCGAATTTTAAATCCGCTTAAAAAATGTTTGAAAAATTAGGTCCCATAGGGCCCAATGTATTTCATTTTTTCCACCCGGGTTCAATCCAAAACTAATTGGGTGATATTATTCATTTATATTCCCATAGGTCCTACAGACCGTCTGAACAACATACTAAAATTTCATTTTGATTAAGTCATTTTCACGGCAGTTATCGTGCTAACGGACAGACAGACAGATAGAATGAACAAAGTAATAAACACTTTTCAACTTTGTTGTAAAGTGTTAAAAACGAATACCTGGAAAATACACAGCGTATGTACAAACGAGTCGAAACCGGGAACTCTGATAGAAGAGACCAGTGTTGCCATTCGTAAAGAAAAAATAAAAGGCAATCTACTGTTGCCATTCATAAGAATTGAAAAACAGTTCGAAATGTTAAGAAAAAGTAATAATATACACAAAGAGCTACTAAAAGGAGGGGCTAATAATAGTAATGCTGAAGTGGAAGAGAATGTAAAAAAAGTATTATAAATACAAGAGAATGGAGATGTCTGGGTAATATAAGATACTATGAATAGAATTATATGATACTATGAAAAGAATTATAAAAATCCAGCTTTTTCAAATTTTTTAACAATACTATTTACTAAATACGAGGGATATTTATATAAATTGCTAGTAATTTTGAAATTATTGATATGCATAGCATGATATTTTTTATCAGATAATCTATAAATTCTAAAAAGCTGATTGAGTATAATATTTCTAAACAATTGAATCGAGTTACAGTAATTAAATGGTAAGATTTTATGAATATTAAAATTATGAAAGTATTTTTTATCATATAAATTTGTAACAATTCTATTAGAAGGATCAATAAAAAGATTTAAATTCAAGAAATTAACATTATTACTAATAGTAGCTTCATTAGGAATTAATTCCAAATTGTCTGGATAGCAATCTATATCTATGAGATAATTTTCTGTGTGTACTAAGCAAATCAGATCATCAACATATCTGTAAAAAGTATAACCTATTGAAGTAAATGACTTTTCATAATGATAAAGGTATAAATTAGCTAACATACTGCTACTGCAGCCACCCTGTGGAACTTCTGAGACTTGTAAGTATAATTTATTTCCTTGAAAAATATAATTATTGAAAATAACAAAGTGAAGAAGTTTAGGGAAATTTATAAATTTAATTTGATTTGAAAGATGTGTAATATAAGCATTATATTGAGCTAAAATTACATCATATAGATCAGATATCTTAATATTATTAAAAAGATCTTCAAAGAAAGAAAGAAAGAAAATCAAGAGTTTGAAATCCTATTATTTTTCTAAGAGATGTTAATTTATTCTTTAATTCTTTACTATTATTTAGAATATGGTAATTATTGCTAGTCTGGCATAAACTATTATTTATTAGATTTAAAGAATTTAGTAATAATTTACTCGCAGTAGTAGAGTAAGTATTATGGCCACTAGTTACTGTTCCAAATTTAATAGGATGTTTGTGAAATTTTGGAATAAGCACTATATAAGGAAATTTAAGATATTTATATTTAATATTTAAATTACTATACATATTGATAATTTTCAATTTAATACTATTGATGGAATGTAAATCAGGTTTAAAAATACTATTATTTTTTAAATAATCTAACAGAAATTGAATATAAAATTTTTTACAGATAATAGTATAATTATTAGAGGCTTTATCAACATAGGTGATTACAAAGGATCTTTGTAAATCATTAATGGAATGTTTAATATTATCAATATTATATAAAGTTCTAGACAATTTAATATCTCTAATAGCATTTTTAATAGATTCTAATATAGTAAAGTTCCACATATTAAATGCCTCTAATGACAGAGCGTATTTACAAGCTAATTTATATATATATTTATCAAGATCTAGATTAATTGATTTTAAAACTTTAAAATAATTATTACATGAAGGTATCCTAAATTTAGTGCCAAATGACATAATGGTTCTTAACACATTATCACTAACAATGTCTAAATCTCCTGTAACTATATGCCCCAAGTCTGGATTTAAAAATTTAGCAAATTTGTTAATTTACAAATACATTCCCTATCTACAATTGACTGAAAATCATGATCTATAGAGAGCGATTTTGAAACTTCATTATAATTAAATATAGACCTACCAATAGGCTTGTTGTATTTGAAAGTCTTTGAAACACATAAATCTCCAATAGGCAATAAATGTTTGAACTTGTGAAACAGATGTCCAAAATTCAGATAATTATAAATAGAATGTTTGAAAGAGATAACACAATAAGAATTATTAGTTCTATTATTATAATGAAATTGATTTAGTTTTAAATTTAAAAACTGTGATCTTGTAATAAGCAAATCAGAGAAAATATGATTGAAATGTTCATTAGCAAGATGTAATTTTAAAAAAATGGCATAAACCTTATTTAAATGTTTTTTCTCTACCGCAAAAACCCAGGATCTTATGAATGTCCATTGAAAAGTTCTATTAAATTGATTATGTAGAGTTATAATCTCAGATTTATGATCATTTAGTAAGGAATGTCCCTTTCCTCGTTTAAATCTTTTGAATTTGATTGATTCACTATCATTTAAATGGGGCTTCAAAAAAAAGGTGATTAAAAATAGAATATTTATTATCTACAAAATTGTTTTTTACAACATTACCGTTTGGATACATTTGATTTAATCCATATGGTAAAAGAGTACACTGTGATTTAATATAGTAGTTTTCAAAATAAATCCTATCTGCTGATTTTGTTTTTATATCTAAAATATGTATAGTAATATTTTCAAAACCGTGTTTGGCAAAGTGTTTATAATCAATTTTATTGGAAGTAGGAAGAAAATTATTATTGCGAATATATTTTTTGACATGGTCTCTATGTACAGTCATGCGTAGATGAATGGGATTACTAGTTTGTCCTATATATGATAGATTGCATATGTTACAAGATAAACGGTAGATGCAATTGAAAATTTTGCAGAAAGGCAGAAGACTTTCATGTTTTGTAATTTGAGTATTGCATATATATATGTATATATATATATATATATATATAACTACAGGATATTATACAGGATTTTATGAAATCGATTAAAATTTTCAAGGGAATTACATTTAAAGAATTACAAAACTTAAATTTTTATACGGTCCCCATACAGAAACATTTCCAATTAGTAAAATGTGCCCCATACACTAATAAGGTGATGGTCAAAATTTCAACATTTTATCATAAAAAATACTAGAGATATGAAAAGAAAAAATGCTGACTTAAACCACTTTTTGTTGCATCGATATGGATTCTCATAGGGGGAAAATCATGCCGACAGATCGCGTTTCAGGGATCATACACAAATTACGTAAGAAAACAATGATTACATGAATGCATAATAATTTTGCTATTTATTGGTACAAAGTATCTGCACTGTGCAGAAATAATAACTTTACACAAAGATTACAAAGCTTGTTCAAAATATTTTCCATCCATGCCAAAGGTCCATTAAAGATAAGAGGGATATATTATCTGCCTATGATGCATTTCTGCATTGCATCATTTGGACTCTTGATGTAAACACTTACATTTTTATTTGTGTTTAATCCCTCACAAACTTTGTTAAAACATATCTATGGGAATTTTGCACGTGCATTCCTTCCAAGCATTCTTTTGAGGTGACCACTCAACAGTTGCTTGGTTTACCTCTAAATTGTTTGTTTTTTTTTACGAATTTTACGGCTTCGAGAATTATTTCCATTTTCTTCATATCGGTCCCGATACTCCAGTTTTCATTTATTTATGTTGCTCACACTAGTTTTACTAATCTGAAATTTTTCTGTGGCTGTTCTATGGCGATTAGTTTCAGTATCTCAATTGTTTCGTTTAAACAAGTTTCTTTAGACTTTCCGGATGCCATCATTTAAAAAAAGTTTCATACACAAAGCACGTTGAAAGGAAATGCAACTGTTAAACATCTCAATTACTTTAACAACAGGGAACACCCCTGTTGTGTGTATTGCCACTTCCACCAGTCCTTTTAGAAGAAAGGAAAGTATTTTTGGCTTTCAGTGGGTGTAGAAAGCAAGAAGATAAAATAAAGTGATAGATAAGATGACAAGAGATATAGATAAGACCAAGCACAAACAGGAGGTGGTCCCATTTTACAAGTTAAAATAACATTGGCATGACAATTTAATCGGTCACTTTACACTATATACAGGTCCCGGCCGTCCAAACAGTTACCTTACACCTTTCTGGTAGGTCGGACGGTCTGATTCTCAACAACAACACTATATACAGATGTTCACTTTAGGGGGCATTTTCCTATTTATTCTATATAGGTTAAAGCAAAATTTTGCAAAAATGGTCACATTATTCTGGCGGGCGATTTACTGAGGGGATCACTTTACAAGGTTCCACTGTATTTGTACCGCAGGGAAGTGCCAGCAACTTTAGACCGTAGTAGTGCGATCCCAGATAGTGCCACGCAATTTAGACCCAGTGGAGGCAGTATCACAAGGATCGTACCTGTTTCCATTAGCAAAGCCCTCTTGAAAAGACTTACCAACCCACATGTTAAACATGCTCGTATTTTTCATAAAAACGGGGAAAGTTTGGGCAGAGCGAAGAATCGTACTCGGGTCGTCTTAGTGTACTCCCTGCACGCTAACCACTGAGCTGTCCAAGTACTTTATTTTGGTTTTATTCGTGAGTATGAATAAGCCATTCTGTTTAGATTATTAATTTGCCCAAAACACCAAATTTTAATAGTAGTTCATTCAATTCCAAAAACATTAGACTTCGTATTTTGAACATTAGATCAAACAGTGAAAGAAGTATCACCATTGCATTATGTTGTTGAGACCCAGACCGTCCGACCTACCAGAAAGGTGTAAGGCAACTGTTTGGACGGCCGGGAAGTGCCACCCAATTTAGGCCGGAACCCAGTCGGTTAGGCATCCACAGGGACCGTACCCTCCTTCCCCTACCACCAACCTCTCGGAAGGACTTACGGACCCACAGGTTTAACGTGATCGTACTCCGCATGAACACGGCGGCAGTTGTGGCAGCGCGCAAACCACCGAGCCACCGCGCCCGAAATGTGCCAACAGCACGCGGTGTTCCCAGGTGGTCACCCACCCAAGTACTAACCGCGGCCGATGCTGCCTGACTTCGGTGATCTAACGAGAACCGGTGTTTTCAGCACGGTACGGCCGTTAGCACCATTGCATTATGTAGGAAAACTCATGTGCTGGTTACATCCGTTTTTTTATACATCGTTCATATCATTTCCTAAATCGTCGTAAGACTTGTGGAAGAGTCTGCTCAAGTGCTTCCGGCAGGGTGATGTTGACATTTAGATGGCAGAAGACGTGATGAGAAGTTCTTTCCTCTTGCACGTACTTGAGATGAACTGTTTTTAAAACACCGCTCACGTGTTTAGAAAGTGTCAATGTCATTTGCTGATTTCTGCAAATAAAATTATTTGATGGAAATACATCATCAGTTATCTCAAGATTAAATAAACGAAGACTGGCGTGTAGAGTAGAAGGGGAATAATTTGATCAGGGCAAATATATTTAGAATTTCCATTCGCATGATGATATTAGGACCACGATAGGAAAATCAATCTGATCTCTACGTGTACTCCAATGTTCATCACGACGTTAGCAAAAAAAGTGTATAATTGCAGGATTTTTTACTTTTTTTAAATGTTCAAATGCGTTTTTTTATCGTTTCATAGATCGTGTTACTGTAAGTGCATTTCAGTAATGAACTAATTACAACGTAAAATTGAGACCGATAAAGTAAGCAGACGCACGTTTCGGAAATCTAAAAAGTTCCCATCTTCAGTGCAAACAATCCTGTCGCTGAATACCTAAATCAGTGCTTGACTATGCCGGCCAAATAGAAAATGACTAAAATGCGGGAAACCATTATGATAGCGCCACTTAGTGGAATGAAAAAGGATTAAACGGAGAAAAATATAATATGAAGGACATATGAACTGGAGAAGCAATTAAGACAAAATAATAATACTTCAATTCAATAAAAATCAATTTCAATGAAACTAAAAATATACATTAAATGCAAAACTGCATTTATTTATTTTTTCTTATTTTATTCTCCAGTTTGCATTTTTTATTTTCCCACTTCTTACTCGTTTCATTTCCCTTTCGTGATACTAGGTGGCGCTAATATATTTTGCTCTGTATTTTGGCTATTTTCTGTTTGGCTACCTGTTTCGATGCTAAACACATCAGTAAACATCTAAACTCTAATTACAATCAATACTGAAAAATATGTGTTTCAAGAAATTTTTTAAACCGAAAGTGGAAAAAGAACAGGAAGTGGAAATTATTTGTAAGCATTCTACCCCTCCAAAATTTGATGCTAAACACAATAGATATTGTCTAATTACTAATTATAGCCAATCTTGAGAAATTGGTGTTTCAAGTAGAATGAAAATACCTCAAATGGAAAAATAAAAGAACCAGAAGTGGAAATAAGTAGCGAACCCCCTTAACCCTTCAGGAATTTAATGCTGAATATATAGCAGTCATCATTCAATCTCTATATAAAACAGATTCTGAGAAATGTATATTTCAGGGAAATATATAATGTAAAAGCAATAGTATAGCAAAATTTTTGAAAAGCAATAAGGAATGTGTGCGTGCGATGATTGGTAGTTTTAATTAATGCAGGGAAATGAGTTCTTAGGAAGCATAAAATCTAATTTCATCATAATTCACAAATTTTTGTGACAACTATTAGATTTAAATTAACTTGAAATTAGATTTAATGAAATTAGATTTAAGCTTATTCATTTTGAAAAATCAAAAACTCTGGAATGAAATAATTCTATAACATACGTCTAAGAGTGTTGAAGTCAAATATACTTAATACTAGCACCATAACAGTTCATCGTACGGAGTATATATAAAGAAACTCTAAATTCACAAGTATGTGCAAATTCCTACAGTATACTAAACGAAATTGTGAATCAAAATATTCTGTTAAAATATTTAATTTATTGCTGTTAAAAATAAGTTCAAGAATATCTGTTCTCTCTATGCAAAATTATATTCACGGGCAGATTTGTAGAATAAAACATTATGGGACCCTTTTGTAAGCAAATTTGCAAGAAAATATGAAATTGAATCAATAGATGCAAAGTAAAAGCTTTAAAATTGTATGGAACTCGGAATACTTATATACGCGAATATTAGAAGATATAACCTGTACTAGTATATTACATGCATAAATTGAAAACATCAATAAGTCCGAAATCTTTAAACCTGAAGGCCGTAATTGAATCCAATATATGCCAAAATGAAAGCGATAAAATTATATGGGAATAAATATACCCGCACTACTTATATTCTCGGAGATTAGAAAATATCTCAGTATCTTAGAAGAATATTGCAAAATGAGTCTTGAAAATATTCGCCAAAATAAAATAGATGACGTAATAAATTGAAAATATCAATAATCCAGGTAATCGTTATACCTGAAGGCCGTAATTGATTCCAAAATATATCAAAATACATTCCAATATACCTGTACTACTTATATTCTTGCAGATTAGAAGATATAACCTTGCATTTATAGAAGAATACCCGTACAATGTGCAATATATGAGTTTCAACAATTTCTGCCATAATAAAATACTGGCATAATAACTCAGCTATTACCCAAAGTTTCTTTTCTCGTGAATGGAACAAGGTAGATCTACGAGATTGACGAAAACAAAGTTACGCATAATATTACATATGAAAAGTGAACATATTTCACAATAGTTAATATTATATTTTGATTTTTTGATAAATTTATTTGAAAAATGTGCATTATCTCAAAAACGGTTCATGCTAGCGTTCTGAAGTTTATGTCAATAGTTTTATAATGAAATTTCACATAAAAAACTTTTATTTACGTAACTTTATTAAATGTTTTAATTTTTTGATGATTTTTTAAAATTTCATTTCGAAATTTAGGTAAAGATTTGATTGCGTGTACAAACAATAGGCTTCCAGTATTCACTGATTGTGAATTTTATACCAAATTTTGTCCGGATCGCTTGATTCGTTCATAGGATGTGTTCATAAGATTCGTTCATGAAATTCGTTCATCATAGTGAGTCACGTCTCCACAGACTCTCTCTCTCACACACACACTTCAACTTAAAAGTGTTTGTTTCGTGTTTAGGGATGCTTGAATCGTGTTCTCACATCAAAAACTCAAATTCATACTTCCAACTCCGTCAGAATACTGTTCTTATACATTATGCGATGTATATAAGGAAAGTAAAAATATCTGCTTTATATACACACTTACATCGTATTGAATTCACACAATTTGCAGTACCGCCTCTGGGAAAACTGGTAAAGTCTGCTTAAGTGCTGCTGTCAGGCTGTTATTGACATTTAGATGGCAGAGAAATGAGGTTCTAAGAATTCGCACTTTCGAGAAGGGTATTTTAAAATATCTCTCACGATTTTAGAAGGTGTCAATGACATTTGCTGCTGACGCTAAGGCATTGTAGACAGAAGTCACGAAAAAGGAAATGTTTAGTCAGGTAACGCTAAAACATCAAAGCGGTATTTTTTTTTTTTGCTATATAATTTTTGTTTCAATTTAGTATATACTAGTAGATATAACAGATGTTGTTCTTGATTTAGAATATATGGAAAACCTAGTAGTACTTTAAATGGCATTGCTCTTTAAACAATTCTTTTAAAATGTTTATATTTTATTTCGCTAAATGAAGAACATATAAGTGACTCTGTTCTCGCTACATAAAATTATCTTCAGCCTTAAATCTGAAGAATAAAACACCCCGATACCATTTGTAAACAAGTGAACAAAATTTTGGTCGTTGTATTTACACCAAAATGAAGACACTGAATTATGGCAAAATATACCATTTTTATCCTGTTGTAATAATCTGTTAAACACAATATAACATATATAAATTAAAAAGAAAATATTTATAAATTAAAAGAGAACGTAAACAGAAAATATCAATAATTCCGGTGTTCGTATCTTTCTAATCAGTGGTTGATATATCAAAATCAAAAATATAACATGTACTTCAATTACAAAATTATTTTTATACCAATCTCAATTTAATGTTATTCATGTGAAAATCGTCTGCTGTATAAGAATATATTTTATTAGAAATAAGTTTACTCAATGGTAATATTAATCGAGTTTTCACGAGCCTTTTTCAGGATATTGAAATATATATTTCCACACGGACAGTGATATATCACGAATAAATTGACCGATTTTCTATAAAAATTGCAAGTTTAATTTAAGTTATAATGACGATACATTTATGAATTTCAATAAAAAAAAGGAGTCTTACAAAGATGTAATTCCTGTGATGGTTTTCCAAGAATATCCATATTTGTTTGTCTATACGCTGAAAAGTATGTACCCACGTGTACTGCAGGATGAAGAGTCAAACTGATCTGGAATCAGAAATTGAATTTATTGAATTAACAATTGAACAAATAAATTTTCCTGGAAAGATGTGCAGCTCTTGGATTGGAGGGGATTTAGTAATTTTATCCCTGAAAATTATTTTTATGTGTATAAAACAGTTTAAAATCACTTCGAGAATGTACACTGTTAAAAATGGCTATTCTAAAAAAAGTAGAATGTACTCATTTTCGGGCACTTTGCTTGCCTGTAATAGCTCCGAGCAACCGTGTTTCAATTTTGAAAAACGCATGTACTCATTTTTGAGTATATCAGATAATTAAATTTTAAGCATATTTAGGTTCAAGTTGTAAATACTGTGGACTCATATTTGAGTATGGGAGAATCAATTTTAAGAATAATTGTACTCATGTATAAGTATATGTGGGAGAATCACTTTTAAGCATAATTGTAAATACTATGTACTCATCTTTGAGTATATAAGAGATTCAATTATATTTTTATTTTTCAATTATATTTTTAAACTGTAAATAAATGACGGATGACAAACAGGGCATATGCATAAGACAAGCAATGTTTATTGCGTGTCCGTATTCTACCGCCATATTAGAGAACAAACACACGAACGCATAGCACCGCATAAGGAATATATACATCCGACATCGTAATTATTATGATTGAGTTCTTTAATTTCGAGGCTATAACTTTTACTTTTCGAAATATTTGCACAAAATTTTTCGGAATTATAATTGCACATTTATTACACGATTTTTAATGAAATCAAAATGAAATAATACGTTTATTTATTGAAGTACTAATTTTCAAGCTAGTGCGGTTATTTATATTTCAGTATGTCACCTACTCGTTCGTGGTGCCATGGTACTCGAATGAAAACAAGTACGTTGAAGTTTTCGTTTTAAAGTACTTTATTTTTTATAGTGTATGCACACTCATATCTTGCAATCCGTACTTCTGACAAAAAAACTGTTTCTATGGATATGACAGGTGCCATGTAATCCATTCGACGAATGGTGGCCCTTGTAAATTAAGGACAATCGCTCAGTCGAGAACCGCAGAAAATATCTTGTTAAGAAAATACCATGTATTTGTCATTCCATGTCGTTTTGTCAAATTTACGTATTGTGCTCGATATTTGTTCGCAAAGTCCGCTTCAAAATCACAAAACAGAACATTAGTGATATACAGATTATTTTAACTAACTGGAATGATCTAATGTGAGCTACGAGGAAATCTTACTTTGGGAATCGCTGCTGACAACTTAAGATATTCGTCGCTAAATACGTTTCTTTGCAACTAATGCACAATAAGGCTATTCTGACCAACAGTATTATAGAAAAAACGAGTCTATTATTAGGTTATCTCAGACTGGCCACTCATGAATTCTAAACTGAGATTCCTTGACTAAATCAATTATCGATCTGAATATCGAGTCACATAAATATTTATTCGTCCTCCATAGGTATATAAAAATATAATATAATGCGATGTGGGTTACATTTACCTTTCCTAGACTCAAACTCATTATATTTCATTTATTCCATAATCCAATTAAATGAGTTTAATTACAAAAATGTAACACATGTCACTGTTATTTATTTAAAATCGCATTAAACTACATCAAAGTTTGAATTAAATGTTCTCGTTTATTCGGCGATAGGGCACATTTTAAAATGGATAATTATCACGAATTTCAGAAAACCTCAATTATCTTAAGAATAATATCCACGAGTAATAGGGCTGATTTCATTAGTTTTATTACCATAAATTGCGTATAAAAGATGTATTTCAGAACTATATTCAGCCAATATATAGCCAGTATTTTCAGATTTGGACTGATGTACCCAGGAAATACCCATAAAAATATTAACTAGAGAGTGACCATACACTATTTTCTCATAGCATAATCCATTTTAGTAGCCTTTTTCTTTTCAAATTTTGCAATAAAATTTTGAAAAATCGGAGACATGGATCCCAATGATAACAGTTGCAGCGTGTTACCCTTTACTTTAAAGAAATTGAAGTAATATTTCGTTTCAATCCATACTCGGCAAAGTATTCTATTGAACAATGGAGGAGGGGGTAACTTGACCCCAAGAAGGGGCTCAGAATGTCATGGACGAACAGATTGTATCGCAGTTATTTTTCCCAAGGATTGAAATTATAAGGTATTACGATCACTAAACCATAACTATTCGTGAAAATCTATTAATATTTATGACCGCTATTTTGTACACAAGAAATCGTTCAAGGCATACTGACAGGCGGACATCACACCAAAATAGTTGAAACGTGTTCAGGAGATCTTAAAATATGTATTGCCATCAATATATTGAATTCTTAAATTTTCGTGCAAATAATTCTTATTCTATATTGCATAGTATAAAAAAATAACAAGTTTTTTCTTACTCGTTCCGAAATAACAACAGGAAAACTCAGAAGTAAATTAATTTCCAAATTTCATGAAATTTCTTAGATCGATTTTGATGTAAATTGTGTATACACACACATGCCTGCGCGCCTTATGCTGATGACAGAATTTTGCACACTAGATAAAATCAGTTGAAACTCTTCCAATTTTCTAATTTATTTGAATGCTTTCAATACGCTGTATAATGTACGCCTATTTAATTTTACAGTATCAAAAGTAAGTAAAAAGTTGAAATCGTTTTGAATACTTTAGAACATAGTTGAGAAGTGTTTATGATTTTGGTCATCTTGTCTGTCTGTCTGTCTGTCTGTCTGTTCGTTCGCACGATATCTGCGTAAATATAACTTCATCAAAATGGAATGTTAGTATATTGTTAAAATGATATGTGGGACATATAGGAATGTAAATGAATATCACCCAATTAGGTTTGGATTGTACCGGTATGACAAAATGGAATACATTAAATCCTATAGGATTTTTCAAACATTTTTAAGGGCATTTAAAATTCACAAATTGCTTCCAAAATTTTAGGAAATGTTCAAATTATCACATGACATATATAAAAAGAGTTTCAGTAAAATATGTTCAGTAGTTTTTTTTAAATAAAATTAAAATAATAATCGCACCCATATTATATGAAGATATCACGTGACCCACTTTAAAATAAGATATGGCGTCCATGCTGTGTCGAAATCGTGATTTTTAAATTTCCTTTTAATTTATATTTAGTGTTGCATCCGTCCTAAAACCGCTATATTTTTTACTTTTTTTTCTGTGAATCCATACTGAGCCAACGCAATTACACTAATTTTGAGTTTAAATGATCATCAAACTTTGATTATTTCTACAACGAAGCCTTATTTTTGCATATGAAGAATATAAACACAACAAGCTCTGAGATGAGTTGTATAAGAATTGCTGATATTCTTTAACACACAATTATTTAGCTCTGAGGTCTGCAATATACCTGATATGAATGAAACAATCATTGGTTTTTTGTAGAGAAGCAGACGATTTTATATTGCCTTTTTCAATGAAGTTTTAAGCGTGGAGGTAGAAAGTATTTTTACCTGCATGGTTTAAGTTTTTAAGTCAAATAAATTATTGTAATATTGTGATAATTTTAAAAATCTGCCGCTGAATAAAAGGAAGGAAAAAAATTATGAATGGAATATTTTATATAATTTTATATAGAGAGCCAGGCGGTTAATCTATTCGTGTCGTTATTTGAATGAAATTCATTTGTTTCCGACGAAATTTTCAAATATAATAAAGTATTGTAGTATTGTGATATTTTAAAAATATCGCAGCGGAATATATCGCATTGTAGAGATGTTTAAATAAAATTGCATTGCAGTTAGAAGATGTTTCTTAATCAATGCTTTATGCATAACTGATCCGTCTTGCTTCTTTTTCATTTACAACCATTTAAATGAGAGTGAGACAACTTAAGTGAAAAACCAAAATTCAAATGGATTGAGCTTCATTTAAGTGGATTGAGCTTCACATAAGTTGAGCTTCATTTTATGCTTTACTAAATTAGAGTTAAAGTTTATTCTTTTATTCCCAATTTAATTATTGAAAAGAAATAAAACCAAGTTTCAATTTTATGGAGATGGTTTTCATTTACTTTACAAAGAGTGTTCCGTAACTCGAATTATATAACATTAATTAAATTTTATTACATATGCCAGAAAATACTTATTGAGCCGAGTTTATTACAATTTTATCCTAGATTATAATGCAATTAATTTCTGAATTAAGAAGAACTTATTTAATTTTGTATATTAGATTACGTTCTTTAATATATTTTAACTAGAAAATTCTATTTAATTAAACGAATTGTATTTTTATATATTTCAGAAACAAGAACAGGTAATGAAATTCATTATTTTATAGTTGATTGAATACTAAATTATATCAAGAATTTTTATTTCTATATTTTAGTTCATTTAATTAAATTTATTTTTTGCATTACCGGGCTCCAAGAAAAGATTTTAAACACCTCAATGACTTTGAAAGGATAGTTCCATGAGTATACACGTTAGATTAGTTTACAGTAAAGTGGTCATGTTTAATACAAATCAACTTGGATTTAATCATAACAAAATATATTTTTAAATAGTTTGTTTTTTCGTGATGCAATTTTTTTTTTAAATATTTGAAAATTTTCTATTGTTGTTCAAATGACTGCAATCATAGAATTTTTACTCATCATCTTACAAGGGTAGAAGAACTTTCAATTTCTACAATGTTTGACAAAATATTCCCCGATGCGTTTGAATGGCGTCATGAACATAAATGCATCTCGGCTGTTTTACACTGCAATGATTGAAGCTGCTATGTTTCTAGACAATTGAGCCATAAATAACTCATTTAACGCATAATTATGTAAAATTTTGTCCCATGGTTCCATGTTAAGAGCAGTTCACAATATCACTCGTAGTAGTAGTTCACAATATCACTCTAGAACCTTGGGTTGCCTCCTCCTTTGCCTGGGGTCAGTAACGCCTCTTAGATTACCATTGGCTGACCTTAAGGCAATGCAACCAGACATCTTGCAAATGGTCGATGTTTTAGCCATTCTCTTGGCTATATGTAGCCTCATAAGTTTCTGGCCTAAATGACCTCTCGGGTCAAAGTGTTGTAAAAACTGGCGTCGTTACGTCTGCTGCTATTGTTAAACATCAGAGACATCGTAAATAAAGAACATAAAACTGTCTCCACTAAATCTTACTCAAAATCTGGTCTCATATATATATATATATATATATATATATATATATATGTGTGTGTGTGTGTGTGTGTGTGTAAGTTTCCCGCAATATATCGCGTTTGCACAATATTAGACAGATTGTCGAATTGGACAACTTAACCGGTAGTAATAGGTAGTAATAACCGGTAGTAATAACCGGTTAATAGTACCAACATCACTAAACCCATTCAAATTTACGTTGCACTGTACTATTAAACTTGCTGTCAGTTGGTCTAAATTAAATCTAATTATATCGAACACATTTGGTATTAGTAAAGAGTAATGACATTGTAATGAACTAATTATGACGTATTATGCAATGCAAATAAAGTAAAGTAAAAATACGTACGTTTAAGTAAAAATACGTACGTTTCTCATGAGTATTGAACTAATGAGAACTCTAGACTAAGCCGGCAAATCAGAAAAAACCTAACGACGGAATCCAATATATGAGCTCCACCAAGTGTGAAGAAATAAAGTAATATGAGTAAAAATTGGGATAAATAATAAATAAGAACTGAAGAAGAAAAATAGAAAATAAATAAATTCAGTTCTGCAATTTATATATTTTTTCATGCAATTATTTCTATTGAAATGGCAGAATAGTATTATTTGTTCCTTTAGTTTATTTGTTATTCATTTTATTAACACTTTACAACATAGTTGAAAAGTGTTTATGTCTTGATTCATTCTGTATGTCTGTCTGTCCATTCGCACGATAACTTCCATGAAAATGACTTTATCAAAATGAAATTTTAGTATAATATTGAGAATGTCTTTGGGACCTGTGGGATTGTATGTGAATACGATCACCCAATTAGTTTTGGATTGAACCCGGGTTGAAAAAATGAAATAAATTGAACCCTATAGGACCTAATTTTTCAAACATTTTTTAAGCGAATTTAAAATTCCCAAATTGCGTGGAAAATGTTAGGCAATATTAAAATTATCCCATAAAATATATAATGAAAATATCAGCAAAATACATTCGGTAATTTTTTAAATGAAATTAAAATAGTAATTGTACCCATATTATATGAAGAGATCACGTGACCCGCATCAAAATGAAATATGGTATCCATCTTGTGTCAAAATCGTGATTTTTAAAGTTATATTTAATTTATATTTAATGTTGCACCCCCCAAAAACCGCTTTATTTTCTTTTCTGTGCATCTACATATTGTGCCTACGCAATTACAATATTTTTGAGTTTAAATAACCATCAAACTCATTATTTCTACAACGAAGCCTAATTTTAGGTTTTGCAGAATGCAAACACATCAAGCTGTAAGATGAGTTGTATAAGAATTGCTGAATTTCTTTAACACAAAATTACTGAACTCTGAAGTCTGCAATATAGCTGATACCAATGAAACATTCCTTGATTTTATATAGAGGTGATATTATATTGATGTAACATAAAGGTTTACATAGTGAGGATAATTGTAAGTTATATTGATGCCGGTATCAGATACTCAGTGCTGACGTTCGCTTAACCTGCCATTAACTTAACAATATATGCTGTTATATTAAATGAATGTGGAATCATAATATTTGAACTGGTTATAATGTTTTCCTTCCATTATTATTCAGTTTAGGGGAATGTGAATACATTGCAGCATTTTAAATGTTGGTATGTATAGTCTTAATTATTTGAGGAACTAAAATTAAAAGCGAATTAAAGTAAATAATATAAGTCCAGTAAATGTGCAGAATAGAAAATGATCCTCCCAGGATCGCAATGCTTCTTTGATTAACAAAACAATGTTTGCTTAATTCCTTGACGAAATCGTTTTTAGAATTTTGCTTGGGAAGATTTAACCTGTAGGTTCAATACAGTGTATGGATAGTTTATAAAAATGTAGAAATTCGAATTTTTCAACATTTGAGCGTTTGAGTTTTCCCCAAAAAGTTCTTTTAATACGATGTTGATACCATTTGATAAAGCTTCTTCACAGTGGAAATGGGTTTTCCACAGTGGAAAAGCCTGAATCCAGAATCCTGTGGATTGTGCAAGTATTTAGACTCCTGTAAAATTTTTTGAACATATTGCAATCCTGTATGAGAATACAGAAATAAACCATTTATGAAAGATCCTTCATAATAATAATAATTCATAGTAATGGATATTATTATAATAATTGGATATTAAATAAATAATTAATATCCAATAATAAATAATTGGATATTATTATAAATAATTGGATAGTATTATTAAACGTTTTTACCTCCCTCCAAATCTGATGATAAACACGCCAGTCACCATCTAAACTCTAATTACTGCCAATCTTGAGAATTATATTTTTTGCTTAAAATAAAAATATTTCAACAGAATAGGAAAAGAGACAAAAGTAAAAAAAAAAACTTGGTGTACCCCTTTAACCCTCTGGAATTTGATGCTGAAACTATATCAGTCATCATTCAATCTCTTAGTATAGCAGATTCTGAGAAGTTTATTTTTCAAGTAAACAATTTTTGTTGAAACAATAGTATGGCAAAAATTTTCCAAACAATAAGGATTACGTGCTACAATCGGTGGTTTTAATTAATGCGAAACATGAGTTTCTTGTAAATATAAAATGCAAATTTTATCATAATTGACAAAATTTCTTGACAACTGCAGGATATATATAATCTTTAAAATTATTTGAAAAATCAAATGTCTTAGGATTGACATAATTTTAAGCCAAGAGTGTTAAAATAAAATATATTCATTATTACTAAATAAAATATTATTTATTAAAGATTTTCTTACGACTATAATTTAAAAGAAATCCCATGTTTTATACACATACTTATGTCCTAGTGTTCGTTCACGCACTAGTGCACGCAATTTGCAGTATGCCGCTGGAAAATCTGGTAAAGTCTGCTTAATCTCCTTGACAACTATTAAAATTTCTTGACAACTATGGGATTTAATCTTAAAAATTATTATTAAAATCAAATGTCTCAGGAATGACATTATTCTAATATAATACAGGCTCAATGGTGCCTAAATTAAATATTTTTATTATTACTTAATATAAAGTTGTTTATTAAATATTAATTTGCTACTATAATTTAAAAAAAATATCATATGTTTTATACACACACTTATGTCCTATTGAATCCAACGTTTACACAATGTGCAGTAAGCCTCTACGAAACCTGGTAAACTCGTCTTAATCTTCTTCAGAGCTATAAAAATTCTTGACAACAATAGGATTTAATCTTAAAGATTATTTGAAAAAAATTAAATGTCACATAATTCTAACATATATGCAACTTGAGAGTGCTGAAATCAAATATATTCATTATTATTTAATAAAATATTAATTGTTAATCATTTTATTGCAAGTATAATTTTTAAAATATCGTCTTTTTTATACACACATATATTTTTTTGAATCCAACGTTCGCACAATTTGCAGTACCGCCACTAGAAAAACTGGTAAGTCTTTTTAAGTGTTTCCGTCAGGGTTTATTGAGATTTAGATGACAGAGAAATGAAGTTCTAAGGATTCGCCGGCCTGAAAAGGGTATTCTGAATATCTCTCACGATTTTAGGAGGTGTCAATAACATTTGCGGTTAACGACAGGGTATTGTAAGTAGAAATCACGAAAAAGAAAGTTTAGCCAGATCACCATGATAAAACCACAAAAATAGGTATTTCACTTTTGCCATATATGGTTTTGATTCATTTTAGTATATATTAGCAGATAAACCCGAAGTTGTTCGTGATTTAACATATATGCAAAATCTAGTAATAATTTTAATGGCATTGCTCTTCAAAAAATCATTTAAAGTGTTTATATTTATTTATCTAAAATAAAAAAGGGGTATAAGTATATTTTCTTTCGTTAACAAAAATTATATACATAGATAAATCCAAAGAATAAAACATCCTAATTCCGTTCGTAAACATTTTTATAAAAGAAAAAAATAAAGAAGTTCATATCATATTCATTCACCAAAATGAAGACACTGAAAAGGTGGCAAAATATACCCTTTTTATCATGCAACAATTTTATCCTGCTGTAATAATCTGTTAAACACCGTATGAAATATATGGATATAAATAATGAATTCTGTTGGATAGGTTTTGACTTAGAGCATATATACATGAATTTGAAATGTCTGCCACACACGCACACGTCTTGCTGATAACTGAATTTCCCACACTAAATTTCTCAAAATCGATCGAAAACTCTTTCAATTTTCCAACCTATTCCAATATTTTTACACTGCAGTACCATATATGGCAATTTATATTTACAGTATAGGAAAAAAGAAAAAGTTGAAATATATATATATATATATATATATATATATATATATATATATATATATATATATATATATATATATATATATATATATATATATATATATATATATATATATATATATATATATATATATATATATATATATATTGAATTTGTAAAAATTCAAATGAGAATGAGACAGCTTAAAAGGAAACTCAAAATTCGAAACTCACTTCAGGGGTGCTCTACTTTATGCTTTACTAAATTAGAAGTTAAGATTATTTTGTTCCCACTTTAATTATTGAAAAGAAATGAAACGAACTTTCGATTTTATGAAGATGACTTTAATTACTTTCTTTAGAATGTTCCGTAAATAGACATATAAAACACAGTTTAATTAAATTTTATTACGTATACCATAAACTACTTGTTGATTAGAATTTATTACACCTGTATTCTAGATTAAATGCAATTAGATTTTGTAATTGAAAAGAACTTATTAAAATTTGCATAACAGATTATGTTCCTTAATAAATATTTAATTGGAAAATCTAATTTAATTAACCGAATTGTCTTTTTATTTATTTCAGAAACAAGAAAAGGTATTGAAGTTCATTATTTTTACTTAATTGAATAAGAAATATACATTTTTTATATCTATTTTTAGTTCATTTACCTAAAATTGTTTGTATTACCGGGTTCCAAGGAAATTATTTAAGCACCCCAATAACTTTGAAAGGAATGTTCTATAAATATACACATTAGGTCTATTCACAGTATAGTTACCATGCCTAATCGAAATTAACTCTGGAGTGTTGTTGCGACCCAGACCGTCCGATCTACCAGAAAGGTGTAAGGCAACTGTTTGGACGGCCGGGAAGTGCCACCCAATTTAGACCGGAACCCAGTGGGGGAGGCATCCACAGGGACCGTACCCTACTTCCCCTACCACCAACCTCTCGGAAGGACTTACGGACCCACATGTTTAACGTACTCCGCGTGAACACGGCGGCAGTTTTGGCAGTGGCTGGAATCGAACCCGGGCCTACCGAGTGCAACTCCAGCGCGCTAACCAATGGGCTACCGCGCCCCAACTCTGGAGTGTGGTTAAGCTTGACTTTCTTGTATCAAAATCAATTTTAAGTGGGTTATTTGTCCTGCAAATTTTTTAAGGAAAATTCTGTATTGTTGGTTCACATAATCGCAATCATAGCAATTCATTTTAGAGGGCTTGAAAATTTTTTGATTGCTAACTTTCGATTGTAGCATGAATACGTAAATTAAAATTTGGCGCTTTTGGCATCTTATGAGTCAAAATAAAATAAGTTATTTATACCCACGTGCAAAATTCCACTCTAAATGAATTAACTGTCAATTAATATCCCATGAATTAATGGCCTTTTGAAGAGTACTAGATTGTAAAAATGCAAAACTAGTACATAAATTATCTCCTCTTTTTCGTAGAAAGAACAAGATACACGAAGATGAAGTTAAGAAATTCATTGCATAACACAGCTCGGGGAAAGGGAGCCCATCGGATGAAACTTATTATTTTTTTAATTTTATGTATTTTTCTTTTGGTAAATGAATTTGAAAACTATGCAATATTCCCATAATTATTCGGGCTAGCGTTCTGAAAAGTGTCAGCCGATTTCTAATGAAAAATTACGTCGAAAAGGATTATTTATGTATGATTATTTTTTTTCAAATATGTATTTAAAAATTAAGGGATCTTCTGAACATTAGATTACATCTGAAATAAATAAGGTTCTACTATTCACTGATTCTATAGTAATCGTAAAAAATCATTTTCATTCGTTCGTGAAGTATTGCGTCCACCAGCTCATACACACATACACAAACACACATATTAACAGGTTTTCATAAGCACATAAATACACAAATCTCAACACAAAAACTTCCCATTCGAGTAAAGAAATTTTATTTTTCTAAAAAACACTAATGACAAATATTATTTTGAATTGAATTTAAGAAAAAGCAAATGGTGATTTTAAATCTTAGAATTAAAATATATTGAGATGCACATTCGAGACAAGTTCCTACATTAAATTCTCCATTAAAAGAAGCTATTTGTATGTTCGTACTTTTGACTTTTATACATACAAAGAAATACATTATTTCACAGCAGAAAATTTCCTTCCATTAAATAATATTTTGCAAAAAATGTGTATTCGTTCGGCTAAAAAGTATATTTTTTCCCTTTTTATCCGAGTTTTATGAAGTGTATAGAAATACCTATGATATATTTTCAAATAATTATCCAAAAATTTAATGTTAGAAATTAATATTTCAGTTCCAAGCACACAAAAAAGTACATATATTTCGAAATTATGGAGCTTCAAACTATTATTGGATTTGATATTTCTACATAGAGTAATTCTAAGATACATGGCCATAGAGGAGAGATGGCCAGTGCAAATATTTCCCAAAATCGTTTATAGATAGCAGAACGAACTTCGTTCACAGGAAGCACTTCAACCCGTTTATCCATTTCGAAGTGGCGTTGCGTTTTGCGATTACAAAAGCTAAGTTAAATCCTAATATTTATTTAATTTAGTGGTTGAATATTTTTCTTGAGTTAGGTATTTGAATGTTTTGCAATACGTACGTTACAATTTTTTTAATTATAAGGACTTTTAAGGCTCGTATATAATTCAATCTTTGTTCCTAAGCGTAAAGCAAATACGTGCAATGACGGAGTGAAGCTTTAAATTGGGTGGCCATCACTCCATCTCATTTCAGGAGAGATGGCCACATAAAATCGAGGAGAGCTCACCACTTTTCATAAATATTTCAAAAATATACGGAGTGAGGATTTTCCACGCTATATGCATAGTGCATACGTCTAAAAGATCGCATTTAGCAGACTGAAAAAACATTTATCACGTTTTATTAATAAATTATAAACTAATTAATTAGGTAATTATACAGTGAATATAGTATATCCCATGGTCAATTGACCTTTAAATACGTTTGCTTCAAGAAATGCATATAACTAAAAAATTAGTTAACATTTTGGGAAAAACTTCGTACCTGAAAGTATAAAATCACCAGAAAATATAGAAAAACGTCGGAAATTATCGTCCCAGAAACAGAAAAAGTTAATAAATAGGCTAAAATTCGTGAAATAGTTTAAAATAATTGCGAGAAAAAAACAATAACACGACACTTCCAGCAGAAGAGAAGATAAAATAGATTTGAAATTATCGGATACTACAGATTCAGAGAGAATACAATATGATGAGGATCACTGTGTTCGCTGTGGAGAAGAATACATTACCACAACCAAAAAGGATGACGGGATGAGGTGCCTGGATTAGTTCCATGAAACGTGTACAAATTTTCAAGACCTTTATAAAAAATGTGGTAAAATTTTACGAAAAATGAAGGATTGAAATTTTACTTTAAATTGTATTTATTTGAAATTCATTCACTCATTTCCGTGTTAGAATTGCAAACTTACAAGTTATTATAAGTTTTTCATGGTTAACTATATGAAATGTGTTATTTTTCCCTATTTTAACTTAATTTTTCTTTATCGTATTGGATGGCCATCTCCTTTCGACTTGAAGGAAAGATGGTCATTTGTCATTTTAATTTCAAACCATGCTTTTAATTTTTTGTACTCAATATTTAATTATTTTTTGCCCAAAATATGTTGAGTATATGTATAAGAATTTAAAATATGCATAAACATTTCTTGTATTTGCATTCTATGAATTTTTATTTCAATTAGTAAAAACTATGGACATCTATTCCAGAATTACCCTATATATTTTTCTTATTTGAAATTATTACATGTAAAATACTATTGCCTATTCTTACATTGCACTTTGTAACTAATAAATAAATATATAAATAAAAACAATTGAATAGATAAATAGGTAAGTAGTAAATAAATTAAATTCGATATAAGTAAATAATAAATATATTAAATTCAATATATATAAAATAGAATTATATTTTAATAACATAATGTGTAAGGGTACTAGTCTACATAGCTTTCCGTATTGTTTTCCGGGCCAACTGAGCTAGGCGATTTATATTTCGATGACGTCATTTGAATCAAGTTCGTTTTTTTCGATGAAGTTTTAAATGTTCAAATATAATTAATTATTGCAGAATTGTGATATATTATCTCTGAATGTATCGCATTTTAGAGATGTTTTAATAAAATTGAAGTTGGAACGTGTTTCATAATCAATGCTTTATGCATGAGTGATCTTTCTTGGGATTTCTTAATAATTTTCGTTTGCTGAGTAAGCCTGTGAGAAATAAACCATGGTGATAGTTTCCATTTAAATTCATATTTCAAACCTGCGATTTTTAAAAGTGACTATTAAGTTCTATTAACTCCCACAAATTTCAGAGATTTAATTGATTTTCATGTTCTAAACCAACTATTCCCAATCTTTTTCGTTTGGAATCATGGAGTTAGAGGGTAGAACTCCTAGGAGAAAGTTTCGTACTCCATAAATATCTCGGCAACCCCTAGTCTTAGAAACTCGAAACTTGGACTAAATTTATAGGCGGCTATTTTAAAGCTACCCACCATATTTCATTAAATTCTGTTTAGCCGTTCGCCCGTGATGATGAGACAAAAATGTTTTGTTTTTCACTACTATCTCGAGAACCACTGGTTGTAGAAACTCGAAACGTAGACTAAATTTCAAGTGGAACTACTTCGAGACTACCCACAAAATTTTATCACATTCGATTCAACCGTTCTCCCTTGATGATGGATTATACATACATACATACGTTTCTTCTTTATATATATAGATGATAAAGAATGTTCCTCATAAATTGCTGATAATTAAATAACCATTTTGATTTCTTAATCCTTTTCGTTGTTGAGTAAGCCTATGAAAAATAAACCATGATGATAGAGTTTCCATTTAAGTTCATATTTCAAACCTGCAAATTTCAAAAGTGACTATTGCGTTCAATAAACTCCTACAAAACTCTGAGAGATTTAATTGACTTTCAAGTTAAAACCAACGATTTTCAACTTTTTCATTGGGAATCATGGAGTTAGAAAGTAGAACTCCTAGGAAAATGTTTCATTTTCCATCAATATCTCAACAACCCCTGGTCTTATGAACTCAAAACTTAGAATAAATATTAAAGTTACCCACCAAAATTCATTAAATTCGGTTCAGCCGTTCTCCCGTGCTTATGAGACAAACGAAAGTGTCGTCTTTTATTAATATCACGAGAACCACTGGTTGTAGAAACTCGAAATATGGACTAAATTTTAAGTGGCGGATAATCTTGAAATAGACT
This sequence comes from Amaurobius ferox, assembly GCA_951213105.1. Taxonomy (NCBI): domain Eukaryota; kingdom Metazoa; phylum Arthropoda; class Arachnida; order Araneae; family Amaurobiidae; genus Amaurobius; species Amaurobius ferox. Next base: position 29,767,519 of record OX578146.1, on the reverse strand, counting down.
ATCCACCAAATTTCTTCAAATTCGGTTCAGCCGTTCCCCGTGATGTTGGATCATACATACATACATACATACATACATATTTTTCTTCTTTATATATATATATATATATATATATATATCTTTCTCATTATATTATTATATTATTTTCTCCGGGGCAATAATGGTGGAGGTTTAAGATAAAATGATCTTAATGAACCTGATGTATTTAAAGATGGTTCTAGTTGTTTTAAAGATGCTACAGCTTCTCATAATGTCACAGTTATCCGCCTATATATTTTTAATTTACATTAATATTGATGCACCTTCCAAAGTCCCTGCAGTACCAAAGTAAAACTCATTTAAACATTAAAGAAACATTAAAACATTACTTTAAACATTAAAACCACAAATTCAAAACGCCCTCATTTTCCTCTATTTTTAAAAAATACATTGTGAATAGTCAGGACATGCAGCACTTGTGTATAATGTCCCGCCCACGTTTGACTACTCCCATTTTTGTCCTTCAAAATTTTCTTGGAACATTGAAAGAGTGTGTATATGCGATAGATATGGAAAGGAGGGAACACCGTCTAATACGATGGTAAAGAAAATTACTCATTCAGCAGTGACGAAAGTAACAGTGGTTAAAATAAAGACATTGAAATAAATTTTTGGTGTGGATTTCAAATAAAGATTAATTCTTTCTTTATCTTTTTTTTACCCATACTGTCCTACCTATATGGAAGTATAAGGTATCCACGATTTGAACGGCCAGGACAGTGCCACCCACTTAAAAACTTATCCCACTGGAGAGAACATCCCACAGGCACCGTGTCCGTCTTCTTCTGCAACGAACCTCTCGGAATGACTTTCGAAGGTATCCACGCAAGATATCTACGCAAGGTACTCGCAAGGTATCCATGATTTGAAAGGCCGGGACAGTGCCACCCACTTTAGACCTTAACCCAGTGAAGAGAACATCCAGAATGATTGTTCCCGTCTCCCCCTTCAAGGAACCTCTCGGAAGGACTTACTCCACGCAAATACATGGATAGTATGGGTAGAAACAGGTTGGCACTGATTCTGCCATTATAAGTCTAAATTCCATTTTATTTAATTTATAGCCAAATATCATAGGTAAATATTTTTGACATCCTTTACTTAGGCGCAAAATGAATAATATTACCGTGAATAATATTATGAGTAATATTATATTTTGAATTAAAATGATAAATGGGTAGTAAGCTTCTTATTAGTGATAAAATATTTGTCAACGACAAGCATATATATAGATATATAAATCATATGGAATGAAACTCAAGTAGCAGGTAGATGTTGAGGTACAAAAAATAGTGATGCTTTTATTAGTAATAAAATAATTATTGTCAATGCCATATATATACATGGTGATTATAATTAAAGTCCCCTGGTTGAAAATGGCCTCAAATAAGAAGCACTGGTCAGAATGATTTGAAATTTTGCGCAAACACTCATGGAGCAATGGCATTTTGTTTGGCGAAGAAAAAAAAGTAGTTCGATAAGTCGCCGCTAGGATAATAATTCGCAAATTTGAAGAATCTGGGCGACCGTAAATCCGCAGGAACTACGCCAGTTCCCTCTTCATTCCCCCAAAGTCACTGTGTGGTGCGGATTTACAGCAGCGTTTATTATTGGGCCTTTCTTTTTTGAGGAAGTTGATACTCATGGCCCCGTCACCTGTTCTGTCAATGGCCATCGATATGAACGTCTTTTGAAAAGTCACGTTATACCCACACTGCAAGAGCGTCAGTGTTACGATAACACTATTTTCAGGCTGGATGGGGCTCCACCACATATCGCAAAACCAGTGAAGCGGCTACTTCGCAGTCATTTTGGAGATGACAGAATCATCAGCTGCCATTTTCCTGCAAGATGGCCAGCACGTTCTCCTGACCTCAATCCATGAGATTTTTGGCTTTGGGGGCATCTGAGGAATGTGGTGTGTAATGAATACATTACCAATTTAGCGGACCTTAAAGCTAGCATCACGCATCACATCCACAACATCTCTACAGACACACTCAAATCTGTTGTTGAACACGCTATTTTGCGCTTTCAGTTTGTTTCAGAGTGCGAAGGACAGCATATTGAACATTTATTACGTCATTAGTCAATGAGTAAATCAACAATTATTATTTTTGTATTGCATTCTAGTGTAATAAAACGCAAATTATTCCCCAGCGGCGACTTTTTGAACTACTGTTTTTTTCTTCGCCAAACAAAATTGCATTGCTCTAGGAGTGTTCATGCAAAATTTCAAATCATTCTAACCAGTGCTTTTTATTTGAGACCATTTTCAAAAAAGGAACTTTAATTATAATAACCATGTATATATAATAAAAGTTTGAAAATCCAATGTATATATATATATATATATATATATATATATATATATATATATACTCATGTCTAAACGTTAAGCATATTTGCTATTCATGAGAAAATTTCAGGAAATCTACATCGGAATGGAAGCTCAAAACAAAACTGAAAGCGCAAAATAGCGTATTCAACAACATATTTGATTGTGACTGTAGAGATGTTATGGATGTGATGCGTGATGCTAGCTTTAAGTTCCGCTAAATTGGTAATGTGTTCATTACACACCATATTCCTCAGATGCCCACAAAGCCAAAAATCACATGGATTGAGGTCAGGTGAACGTGCTGGCCATCTTGCAGGAAAATGACCGCTGATGTTCCTGTCATCTTCGAAATGACTGCGAAGTAGCCGCTTCACTGGTTTTGCGATATGTGGTGGAGCCCCATCCAGCATGAAAATAGTGTTATCGAAACACTGACGCTCTTGCAGTGTGGGTATAACGTGACTTTTCAAAATACGTTCATATAGATGGCGATTGACAGAACAGGTGACATGGCCATGAGGATAACTTCCTCAAAAAAGAAAGGCCCAATAATAAATGCTGCTGTAAATCCACACCACACAGTGACTTTGGGGGAATGAAGAGGCACCTGGCGTAGTTCCTCTGGATTTTCGGTTGCCCAGATTCTGCAATTTTGCGTATTATTCTCCTAGCGGCGACTTTTTGAACTACTGGTTTTTTCTTCACCAAACAAAATTCCATTGCTCCACGAGTGTGCACGCAAAATTTCAAATCATTCTGACCAGTGCTTTTTATTTGAGACTATTTTCAAACAGGGAACTTTAATTATAATCACCCGGTATATATAATAAATGTTTGAAAATCCAATGTATATATATATATATATATATATACTCATGTCTAAAAGTTAAGCATACTTGATATTTAAGAAAATTTCAGAAAATCTACATCAGAATGGAAGGAAACGCTGTATGCGGGTATGTAACACAATATTTGTATTACATGTTTCCACCCCAATTACAAATGCCAACCTAAATAATGAACTATCTAAATGCTGCAGAGGGAGCCAATCACAACAAATGCATATATAAACAGTGGTCATCCCCGTCTGCAGCAACAGTGAATGGTAGATGTGGTAGGGAATGAATGGGGGAAAGAAAAAGCGCCCCAATGCCGTATTCAAAAAAACTCGAGTCGACTTAAAAACTTTCGAACGAGTCAGCATCATGTTTTCTTGGGTTTGTGAAAAGTGTCTATAGAATGTGAGCAACAAAATGGTAGCGAGTGCAGTTAGATGTGTAACGGTTTTCCTACATCATTGAAATAGCACGAATATGCACGTAACACAAAGAGAAAAGGTAACCAACTTTCAATTGTCACTATTAGCACGGAAGGCACACCTTTAACGATTATTAAATTAATTGACTACCAGTTCGTATGAGTAGACCATATGAACGAGTTCGTAATATTGAACTATAAGAACTATTCTTTATCGATTGTTTAAAGGAAACTGTTTTTAAGAAATTTAAGTCAAAGTTATTATGTGTGTAAATATATATATATATATATTAATGAATATTGTCAGTATTATGTGTCTTTTAATAATTGATTTAATTATAGCATAGTTACTCCAGATACAATAGATATCTATTAAGTAAAATATTAAAATAAATTGAGCAATTAAGCATGTGTATTTCTTTATGTTTTTGTGTGTTCGTATTCCGAGCTTGAGAACCGGGAGCTTCCATGCTCCACCCTTAGTGGCGGCATCATAGGTAAGTCCTATACTGGTAATTTTTGATAAGGACAATTTTACCTTATGACATGATGTCGCCGCGAGAATTGGTGCCGTATGTGGTCAAGCTCGGAGAGAATTATGATTTGAATAAGAGAAAGTAAAAATATAAATAAAAGACAAAATTAAATTTAATAATGAGTTGGAATATAATAGTGAATTTAATAATGAATTGAATAATGAATTTAATAATGAGATGTAACTCAGTATAATGATAGGAATATGCATGAAAATGATAATTTAAATATGTATTGTATTATTGTATATATATGTGTGTATTAGTATAAATATTTAGTATATAGTCAGAAGTGTATAACAGTGTATTAAATCATGGCGCCGAATAAAACTAGGCAAAGTAATAAAAGAGCGAGGCAAGATCCTCCGATTAACAATATGCAGCAGGAGGTAAATGTAAATAGCAGTATAACAGATAATTCGGCTGTAACAAATAACGCGGTCCATGTACAGATGCCCACAAATCAAACGCAGCAAAATACATCGTTGCCAATTATGCAGATGTTGCCATCATTTGATGGGCAAAAGGAAAATAATGTCAATTTTTTTATCATACAATTTAAGGAAATAGCGGATTTAACATCATGGTCCGAACAAGAGAAAATTATAATTGTCAAATCAAGATTAAAGGGAAAGGCTCAACAATTTCTAGCAGAAAATATTGCTCTGCAAAAGGAAAAATCATATGAAAAATTCATGGAGTTATTAAAAAACAAATTTGAAAGGAAACAAACATTAGTGCAAAAACACAACAATTTTAACAATCTGAAACATTTACCAAATATGACAATTAAGGAGCTTGCACAAGAAATCGCAAACCAGGCGATAATATTTTTAGAGATAGACGGAACAATGGATGCAAATGTATAAAAAATTATAGAAAAAATTAAACTGACCAAATTTTTACAGATAGTCAGAGAAGATTTAAGAACAGAAATAAAAAAAAATGACCCGAAAACCTTTGACGAAGCAGTGAAAATAGCTGAGGTAATAGAATCCGCATTGGAGGAAGATAGTGATTATGTAAATAATATTGAAGTAGAAAATAAAATAATTGAGAATGTAGAAATAAATCATGTAAAAACTGAAAATAATGCAGAAAAGCCGCCACAGAAATTCTGTATAGCGTGTGGCCGCAACAATCACTGGATGTCAGAATGCTTTACGCTTCAAAAAGTACAAAATAATTTAAAAAGGGCATTCACAAATGAAAACAGCAGTCAAGAAACCACCATTTATCAACAAAGACCCACTAATCAAAATAATTATGCACATTATAGTAGATCAAATTTCAGAAGAGGAAATTTCATAAATAACCGGGGAATACGGCGGCGTGCAGGAAATAACAACAGACAATTTCAAAGTAATAACAGAAGATCATATCAGAATAATGGACCACATTATGAAAGCAATCATAGGCAATATCAGAATAATGAATATTTAAACTAAGAAAGGGACCTCGAAATAAAAGACAAATAGGAAGTTATAAGGCATCAAATAAGGATTCGAGATCCCATAAAATTGCAAGCAAAATTAATAAGGATGCACAGAATTTAAATGAACATTTACTGAATTCAACGTATGGACAGAGTGACGCACTGCCAATGATCAACGTAAATTTAGAGAACATAAAAACAGTGGCTCTCATAGATAGTGGCGCAAGTGTTAGTTTATTATCAGATAGAATTTTTCAAAAAATCAAAAATAAAATAAAAATTAACTATTTATCTAGACAAGTTAAAATCCAAACCATGACCAAGGAAAACATCCAATTCTCAAAATGCATAAGCTTCAGCTTTAAAATTGAAAACAAAAGATGCAAAAATTCATTTTTTATAACTAAACAATTAAACAACACACCTTATGAAATAATTTTAGGATTTGGCTTTCTCAAAAATCATCATGCCATAATTGACACATTTTATTCAGTTAGAAAATCAAAATTCTGATTTAATCGCAAGATGGTTATTAAATTTACAACAATATTCATTTGACATAAAATACATTAAAGGACAAGATAATCCCAGTGATTTTATGTCGCGACAAATTTTTTCTGAACAAACTAAGACTAAATTAATAAATAACATTATTGCTAATGACAGCGCTATAACAATAGCCAAAATTTTAGAAGAGCAAGCAAAAGATAGAGAGATAAAGAAAATTATTAACGGACTGAAAGCAAAATCTAAGCAGCCAAAATATGTAAATAAATACTATAAAGATGTAAATACGGGATTAATTATGATAAAGACTGCTAGATATATCAGAAATCCTATGCAAAACGACAGAATTCTAATACCTCACAGTCTAAAATTTGCAGTTATTGAGTTAGCTCATACACCACATTTTGGAGTAGAAAAAACCTATCAAATTCTGAATAGAAAATATTACTGGAAAGGAGCATACAGTGATGTAAAAATTTTTTGCATCATGTGATGCATGTTTATGTTACAAAAATAAGGCTATAAGACCAATGGCATTACAACGTGTCCCACGTCCATGTAAACAAAATCACACGGTGGCATTAGATATTGTAGGGAAGCTACCGAGAAGTAACGGACAGCACGAGTACATCATAACGATGATAGACCATTACTCGAGATTCCTGGAGGCAGTACCCGTGAGAAATATTACAACTGCGAGTGTATTACAGGTCCTAACGAATTGGATTTCACAAAATGGCGTTCCTATGTGGTTGTTATTAGATAACGTAAGGCAACTGAAAAGCGAGGAATTTAAAAAATTCGCAGAGCAACATGGTATAAAGCTGAAATATACATCAATTTACAAACCCAGCTCAAATGCAATTTTAGAAAGAAGCCACTTGGGAATAAAAAATTCTTTGGCAGCAATGGCTGACCAAACATTTAATTGGCACAAAGTCTTGCCATATGTAAAATTATTTCATAATGCAACACCCAGCGCAAATATAGACCACAGTCCCGCTATTTTGTTTCTTACCAGAGATTTGAAATTACCCGGAGAAAATAATCTGGAAATAGCGGACCCTGATGACAGTCCGATTTTAACTAAAACTGAATACGATAATGAGGTCAGTGAAGCACTTACTTTAGCGGAAAAAATTAATAAATTTACTAAACAGAAACAAATTCAAGCCCAAAGTCGTCAAGAAAGAATTTTCAAAAGAGTGAGAGAAAAAAAATTGGTAAAAGGGCAAATTGTATATTTGAAAAATTTGAGACCCACCACAGCATTACAAAAAAAATTTCAAGGACCATATCGCATCGTAAAGGTGATCCGTAACAATAATTACGCTATCACGCCTATGTACGATCCAAATAAAAAATGGATACTTGTTCACGCGAATAAATTATATAAAGCAGAGCCGCGTAAAAAGTATTTACAAAGTAAACAATCACGGCGAACTGTTGACAGAAGTCAATCGCATGTAAACAAAGAATATAACGCCAATAATCCAAATGATGGGAGTACTAGACGTTATAATCTAAGGACACGCAAAAAATAGTATTCGAAAGCAAAATAATATATAATTATAAAAATGTAATATGAAAATTTTATGTGCGAAAACGCAAAATATGTTATATTAGTGTAACGGTAATGAAGGCATTAAATGTATAATTGTAAAAATTTAATAATTAATAAAGGTAGTTTGTAAAATAAATATGAGGATTTTGTAAATATGAGGTTAAAACAAAAAATATAGGTAATAAATAAACATTTATGTAGGGAGACATAAATTATGAATAGAGCAATAAATTTCAGAAAAAATATGTAGAAGTGATAAATAATACATACAATACCCCTCAATGTTCTAAAATAAAATAAACTAAGGTGTTAGAAGAAAGAAGGAGAGAGATAATTAAATTTCACTTACTTGCAATTTGTCTTGCTTGAAAACGAAAGGTGGTAACAGTCAGTAATGGACATCAAAATTTTATCAAGTCTTTCTATAATGGCAGGCATGGAATGGAATTCCTCACGATATATTGTCTTTTTTTTTTCTTTTCTTGTACAGGTCTTGAAAAAATAGTATAACATAATTAATAAAATTCAAAATAAAGTCATGGAACATGGTAAATGCAAGTATATAATATTCAAAATCATAAAAGTTTTAATTAATAGTTTATAAAAAGCTGACAGAATAAAAGCAAAATCATAAATAAATAAATAAATAAATGTGTGAAGTCAAAATAAACACTCACAGCTGATGTAAATAATAATTAGTAAATTAATAAATATATATTGCATAAATAGTGTATACAGACCTTTTACGAAAACACGCAATCTAAAAAAACAAAATAAAAGTTAATTACATATATGGATTAATAAAACTTGAATGAGTAGGATTAATTTCCCAGCCTTCACAGTCAGCGTAACAGCTCCATATATGGCCATTGTACGGCGAAAGCTAGTCACCTTCAAAATAAATAGACAGGCTAAAAATAAACATCGTAGAACATCTCCCCTGCATAGTACGAGAATAATACAAAAAAAAATTCTGTTGTAAGCATACAATCAATGTATCAAAATTTAAAATTATAATTGCAGGCAATTATAGTTATTTAAAAATACCGGCCGGTATATAAAAATAAAATACATTAGGAAAACACATTGATTTGTATGTAAATGATAAAAGATTGAGTATTATTAATAAATTATTGCATTAATTAAGCATCACTGGAAATAAAAAAGAAATAACAGATAAAATTAAATATGAAAGAATTATATTTAAATAAATAAATATGTAATGTTATGCTGAAACGGGAACATAAAGTCAGTTATATCAATAACATAACAAAAGCATGTTATATTCATAATACTACACATAAAAAAATATATCACCCATTGTTGCAACAAGGGATAAATAAATCCAATGAATTAAGAGTACATGAAATTAAAATCATGGGTAGTTAACAGTCAGATCTGTGTTAAGGTCATAAGATAATAATAATAAAAAAATATATATATATATATTAAATTAAATAGAATTAATAACAACATATGTAAAATAAATATATAATATGATACACATAAAATATAACTGTAATTAAATTCCTTAAAAGGATACACTTTACGTGTATCCTCTCACTTCAATGGTGAGCGTAAGCCGTCAAGATCGGACAATACAAAGTCAAAAGCCCGCGCTTGAGAAGAGGATACCGCCAAAGTTGCACGATAACGATTAAATCTTTAGCGATACATGCAAAAGGCAGTTAAAATCCCTTTTACGTAAGTTTGCGCTCTGCAAACAATGAAGACACTCATTCAAGGCTCGCCGTGGGGGTCAACAGATTCGCAGTTGGCATGGAAACGCGTTGAGGGGAACTGAGGAAAGCTACGTGTCAAGCGAATTTTTTTTCTTTTTTTCTTTTCTCCCTTCCTCCCGCGCAGTTGTTACACACGAAAGGGCAGTCGAAGAGGAAATATAAAGTGCGTATTGTGAGATGCACAGTATTTTGAAGTTGCGAAATGAGTATATATATTTGATATTTTAAATGCCGCGATGTAATATGATATAAATATGGGGTTCAAATTAGCCATGATTTATACACACAAAAATATATAACATGTTAATTATTGCAACAAATAAGAAATATATACAGCTAAAAAATTGTCGAAAAATTATTTACGTCTGTGAAAATGAGAAATCAAGGTAATGAATTGTGTATAGTTTAATGTAATGTTGTGAACTTGTATATAAATAGAAATGCAAATAACAATTATGATATAGTCTTCATTTGAAGTGTACAATAGACTGTACTAAGCAACATAATGAAAATATAAATATTGAAGTACCGGAACTTTGAAAGTTAAGTCACAGGATGGTGACTCATTCTTCCGTGCTCATGATAATTCAATGTGACAATAAGGTGTCTTCCGTGCTCATGATAATTCCATGTGACAATAAGGTGTCTTCCGTGCTCATGATAATTCCATGTGACAATAAGGTGTCTTCCGTGCTCATGATAATTCCATGTGACAATAAGGTGTCTTCCGTGCTCATGATAATTCCATGTGACGATATAGTGTGCCTTCCGAACAGTGATAATTTCTTCATGTACATCAATATATGTGTTACCAAGTACGATATAGTGTGCCTTCCGAACAGTAATAATTTCTTCATGTGCAGCAGTATATGTATTACCAAGTACGATGGTGTATCTTCGAACAGTGAGATCCTTCATTTTAGTGACATGTCGGTTGTAATGCACCGATATATGTATGTCAATGTTACAATATAGTGTGTCTTACATGCGGTGATCTTCATTTCTGTGACAGATATATGTGCAGTGGATAAAAGCAACATTTCCACAGTGGCCGCAATGTGTACACATATGTGTTCAGTGCGATGTTTACCGTGTGTTGAAGTTTTCTCTCTGCAAGGGGGGATATCATGTAACACAATATTTGTATTACATGTTTCCACCCCAATTACAAATGCCAACCTAAATAATGAACTATCTAAATGCTGCAGAGGGAGCCAATCACAACAAATGCATATATAAACAGTGGTCATCCCCGTCTGCAGCAACAGCGAATGGTAGATGTGGTAGGGAATGAATGGGGGAAAGAAAAAGCGCCCCAATGCCGTATTAAAAAAAACTCGAGTCGACTTAAAAACTTTCGAACGAGTCAGCATCATGTTTTCTTGGGTTTGTGAAATGTGTCTATAGAATGTGAGCAACAAAATGGTAGCGAGTGCAGTTAGATGTGTAACGGTTTTCCTACATCATTGAAATAGCACGAATATGCACGTAACACAAAGAGAAAAGGTAACCAACTTTCAATTGTCACTATTAGCACGGAAGGCACACCTTTAACAATTATTAAATTAATTGACTACCAGTTCGTATGAGTAGACCATATGAACGAGTTCGTAATTTTGAACTATAAGAACTATTCTTTATCGATTGTTTAAAGGAAACTGTTTTTAAGAAATTTAAGTCAAAGTTATTATGTGTGTAAATATATATATATATATTAATGAATATTGTCAGTATTATGTGCCTTTTAATAATTGATTTAATTATAGCATAGTTACTCCAGATACAATAGATATCTATTAAGTAAAATATTAAAATAAATTGAGCAATTAAGCATGTGTATTTCTTTATGTTTTTGTGTGTTCGTATTCCGAGCTTGAGAACCGGGAGCTTCCATGCTCCACCCTTAGTGGCGGCATCATAGGTAAGTCCTATACTGGTAATTTTTGATAAGGACAATTTTACCTTATGACATGGGTACAATAGAGTTATAGAGGAAGAAAGCAATGATAATAATGACTTTTATATTATCCAAAGAAAAGGGTTGAAAGGAAAAGGGTCACAGTACGAGTGTCAATCTCAGTGAAACCGAATAATTAAGACAATGTGATGCTTCAGTTTAATACTGAGTGTGGGAACCTCGGGTGGCCATTCATGCTGCACAACAATTTACCATAATTTCGTGGAGGGTTTGGATGAGTTGTGTGCTCAAAGAGTTCCAAGCATCACGGGGAGCAGTTTTCAATCCCGGAACGCAGTTTGGTGGGTAGCGGAGGGCTGCAAAGTGTCTCCCGAGCATATCCCATACATGCTTTATAGGATTTAGATACGAAGAGTTGGAAGGCCACTGCGTGTGCTGTATATCATCAGTTTGAAGGAAGTCGTCGATCAAGGCCGGACGGTGAGGCAGCGCTTTATAATCCATGAATATGAAATCAGGACTTCCTTTTCATTTCCTACACGAATAACTTCAAAATATCTAAATCACATATGTCTAATTAGTCGCTATAAGCGATATGTTTAATATTATGAAAGCATTGCAGATTAAGGTGACAGAATTAAATTTGTAAAAAAATATATTTCGCTACACGGAGTCTCACTGTAAGTGGTCTGGATCGATTGACTAATTTTAAAGTATACAATTTTGCGTTATTTTCATATATACCAATAATATACTAAAACTATATTTTATATAATTTATGACTTCGTTTATTCGGTGTAAAATACATTTTCTAAGCTTATCCAAAAATCTGCGTCCTATGAGGTTGCAGCTAATTTTATTAATAGGTAGGAAATGTGACCAATTACAAGCTTCTCAAACAAAACATTGGCTAACTGTAGAAATGGTGCTTAGCAATATGAACACATTGTGTTGAGTTGCATAAAATTTCTTCAAAATTAATTTGGTATTTTGTAAAGATCTATAAATAAAAACATATAAATTGCATATCTTGGAATTTATCTAGTAATCCGTAAAACTATAACGCTTGTAAATAAACATTTTAAACAATTAAAATCTGTTAAATTCAGAAATTTAGAAAATCATAAAAAAAAAAATTGCCGTCTAAGTTTAGACGAATATGAATGTATTACAGCATCACATTGTTTTAATCATTTTGTTTCACTTATGGGCATGTTATGAGCGTGACATTCGAAGAATGAATTCTTCGAATGTCACGCCCATATTGTTACCCCGTGCGTCCGGTAGGGGGGGGGGGGAGGGGGACATTGGCATTTCCTCTTCACACCCATTTTGATAAAAAAACTCAGGCAATAAGATAGAGTTCAACCAGTGTTTTCTTAAAATGTTGCTATTCCTGCTTCTACCCACAGATAAACAGTAATTAAAATATATATGCCTGTTGTCATCTCTTATTATTCTAAAACAGTTCAGCCGATATGCATATTTTCAGTCTGGGTATTACATATTTTCTGAATCAGATTTACGACAAAACTCTTTGGGACTTTGTACCAATTTTATTATTTACAATAATCATCCGGCCATCTGAGTTTTTAAAGAATTAGATTATAAGCATTATATGGAAGATTTTTTCCGAATATAATGAAAGTAAGTCAACCATGGTACTTTAATCCAGCCTGTTAAAACAGCGGAAGAGTGAAGAGTGGTAGATATACCATTTCTCTTGTCAGGAACTAATAAAATATATTAAATGTATACTAATGATAAATATGGATTCCAAAAACACGAATGGTACCCCTACTACTAGAAATAAGTTTATGTACAAGGGGGGGGGGGGGGTTCTACCCTTAACGCCTCACAAGTCGGGCGGATCTACCTCCTACTCGCTGCGTTCGCAGATCTGGTTTCGATAGTTATTTTCAGATAAAATAAAGTTTAAATCAGTAAATGATTGATTGCATCGTGTTACCCTAGTATTTCTCTATAAATGTACCAATTTTCATATTTTTGTAATATAAAATTTTTGCTGTACGGAACAGAGAAAATCGATACATGTGCCAATACAAAACAAGACATTTGTGGTCTTATAATTGTTAGTCTATTCAGGACTACAACTCACAGCTCAAATATTTTGTCTTTGAATTTTACATAGAATATTTAACAGCACAGTATATATCGATAAACGGTTTATGTAGTGTATCCCCCAAATTTTTTTCTACAAATGAGCCAAAATTTATATTTTTGTATATTGTAGTTTTTGAGGTACGAATCAGAGACTCTCGGAGAACTAGAAATTTGTCATAAAGCGGAGGTAGCGTCAGCTATCGTTTATTAATATAGAGATACACTTTTATCTAAATTCTTAAAATATTGAACTGTAGAATTACTAAAATAATACAATATAAGTCTGCAGACATTTAAAAATATTTTCTTACCACAGCATATATTGATCTATAGAAAAATACAAGTTATCATAATACATATTTGTTCACAGAAACATAATAATTATAATTGATTATTATTATAATGATTTTGTTTACCTCAGCGTAAAAATTAATTTGTTTTTCTTTAGCTAATTTGTACGATTGGTTATTGTATAATATCAAAAGTAGATATACCTTAGCTGTTTACTTATTGATATATGCTATAAAAATCTTGCAATGAAGATTAAAACCAAATTGAATTAAAATAAATTAAAACATATTACAATATGAAATAAGTTTATGCATCAGTGACAAGTGTATTTATATACAATTAAGTATTATTCCATTGAATAACTTAGATAAGAAATTAAATTCGAATGAATAACATTATTTCTAGTTGGTGATTGAATCACTTATTAGCATAAATTAAGTTGGAAATTGAATCTTTTATTAGCATAGATTAAGTTGGAAGGTTATTATAGCTATGAAATTCAAATATGAGAACATATTAGAGTGTCCCTTAATTTACAAATTTTAAATCATAGAACGTACGCATTCTAATGCTTTCCTGTAATAAAATGTCTACTACTAATGAAATGTATGTAAAAGTTCAGAATAATTAAAGTATACACGCGACTACTAACTCAGTTTTGTAGCCGCATTGTTTTCGAGTTAGCCATACTTAGTTTAGCTGAGAAAGCGCAAGGCCTTTATTATGTATTTGGTTCTTAGTGTTACAAATGGAGATACGCACATTTCTTTCCCACTAGAAACAGTACATTCAGATAACAGTGATGTTGTATATAATGGCCCGATCTGGAAAATAATTAATTTTAAATATCCGAAACCTAAGTCTTTCTTATCTCACAATGGGATTTGTCACCATCCGCAGAGCTCAGAAAGCTTCATTCTTTGAATTTTTCTTTTATATTTTAAAATTTTAAACTGAAAACACTTCTACTAACAGTAATTAATTTCTAACAAATATATCTAGAATATATCTTTTCTCAAGAACAGGATGTGATGTAGCTATTTATTTATCTCTGGCATACTGTAGCGAAGAAATAAATTGTTTTATTTTAAAGAGTTCGTAATTCTGATCTTTAATAAATTTATAATTTACCGTTTTCTTAAAGCAAAACTGTGTCGCACATTGTATGTCACCCGAGTTGCGATTAACATGATTTTTTGGTAAGGGATAATACTTACCACATCTTTAAATCTAAATTGCCTTCTAATGGGCTATTTCTAAAGCCGTTGCAAAGAAGTTCTGTATACATCTTTGGTTTTTTAAACAGTCGAGAAAGTATTCATATTTTCTCTATTTGATGATGTTGATACTAAAAAAAAAATTAAAATGTTGTAAAATTTGAATAAAGATAAATATATATGGGAAAAATATTTATGGTGGAACATTATGATATTAATGACAAATTTCTTGATAACTTTAACCTTGTTTTTAGTTAAAAACATGTTTTTTATTGGAAGTTTTTTATTTATTTAATTTACCTTCATAGGGAAAACTATGAATCACTGTATCTCAAATCAAGTTAAAATATTAACTGGAGTGTGGCTCGGCTCGACTGTCTCATAACAGAATTCCTCTTTACAAATTTTACAAGAAAAAATATCGTGGTTGAAAATGATTACAAATTTAGCAAGTTACGCTGCATTTTAAAGGGTTTGCAAAAATATATCGACCGATACCATACTTGACAATATTCCTCCGAGAGGAATCTTGCTCCTTCAGGCGGATAATGAAACAAAAATATTGTATCGCGGCTATTTTTCACAACGACTGATACTTTTCAGTCCAGTGATACTATTAAGTCTCACAATGACTACAACTATTCAGTCTCGTGAGCCACAAATAAATCATTTTTTTAGAATTATTATGTCAAAATGCGTCCTATACTGCTGTGTTAAAAAAATATATAATTTAGGATAGTTTTCGCTCGAATTTAAGAAAAAAAAATAAGTTCTAGAACTTCTAGATTTTTTGGTAGCAAATTCGAATATAAAGTTTTGTAAAAATCGATGAGTATTTGTAGCTGATATTGTGTACACAAGATATCTACCACATACATTAGTCGGAACAGACAGACATCACTCCAAAAATAGTCAAAACGTGTTCACAAGATCTTTAAATATTATTGGCCATAAAATCCCGAAATCAAAAATTTTCGGGAGAATAATACTTTCTCAATAATATAGTGGGACCAGAAATATGTAGGACAGTTTTATGGTCAATATTTATGAGGGCTATAATGTTAGAGAATGGCATCAGTCTGAATGACGCCAGTTTTACAGCGGTCTTGAACCTTGAGTTCAAAGAACCCGTAAACCAAGAAGGCTAAAGTGAAGCTACAAGATTGGTTAAAAATGTTAACCTATCTGGAAGAACTAATCTGGTTGTCGCTTCGTCCTGAGGTCTGCCTATTTTAGCCGAAGATGCGTCTCAGATCTCATGCAAAAAGAGGTGACAACATCTAGAAGGTTCGAGAGAACAACTTCAGTAAGATAAATTTCAGTACCAGATGCACAATGGATGCTTGGAACTGGTTCAAGTGTTATTCTCGAGTCGATACCGATCGATTCGAGTATAACCCTTGAGCCAGTTCCTACCAGCGATGCAGATATAATGAGGTCAGATTCAGTTGTATCAGAGATCAACTTCAATACGAGTAGGAGTACAACATCTTGAGTTGGTACCAGTACAATATACACTGATCTAAGAGTACCAGATAGAGTCTGGGAGATATGAAACAGAACTATTGTACGAGTTATGTGTCAATGGACAAAGACGAAATTGGAGGTCTTTAAGTATCAATTATGGTAACAGGTCATAGACCATTTTGATAATATCAACTTACCTGGTCTCATATGTCCAATCTCCTCCGCAACTAACGATAATTGTTGTAATTAATTTAATAATTAACCAAATGTTCATACTAAATGTTATTTTTAAAGTTAAAAAATGGTACAATTAATTGAGTAGAATTATGTTAATAAATATTCTGTTCCAGGAATCGCATTGAAAATTTTATGGCCGAATAAAGCGGCATTTCATGTCACAACGCAACTTCAATTCACTTCAACTTATGTTTTCGTTTTTGCACCATAACTACGTATGATAAAGTAAAAATATTTGTCGTTAGAAGATAAATTCCAATTTTCTTTAAAAATATCCTGCATGAGAGTAAGATATATCATATGTAAATGCTAAATGAAAAGTTAGTTCATTAAAAGCAAGACACGGTATAGCCGAAAGAGCTGTTAAATTGATGTAAGGCTTTATTGGAGCTGTTGACATTAAACATGGAATAAAATCAATATTTACTGTGTGTTTCGAAGAGCATCCACTGATTTATACTTATCGTAAAAGAGAAACATTAAAAAGCAAATATAATCAGTAGATTATTTTTTTTACTGATATAAATTGCTTGTAATGTAACAAATGTTAATAAATGTGATACATCATTTCTTTCTGTATATCCTGGTCCCGTTTGTAAACAATTTTATAAAAAATAGGAAGTTATATCAATATATACCAAACGAAAAGCGCTTAAATTGTATTATAAGATATATTAATACTACATTAATTCTGTTTCAACAATCGACTGAATTAAATGAGCATGAGTTTAAAAAGTATTTTCAAAAATAAAGATTATGTTAGAAAATTAAAAATACAAATTATTTTCCTGTAAGGTTTAAACTCGAAGGCCTTAATTGATAGTAATCCCGTCAAAAGTGTAATTCCGATAATTAAGACGAATAAGAACCATAACTCATCGAATTAATTTTTTCTTGCTTCAAATAATTGATTGCTTGAAATGCAGTATGTGAGTTGGCATTGTCATGATGTAGAATCATACGACATTTCGAATTATTTTTTATGATTTAAAAACTATTTCTAGTAGCCAAATTGCCATTTACCAATCATCATTTACTGTTCTACGTATCTCCACAGCCACAGTTGCAACATGCGGTATTTACACAAAAGAAAATCAATACTTTTCTTTTAACGCTTCGTGCACGAACAACTTTTGTAGGATATAGTTAATTTCGAAAAACACAAACATTAGATTGTTGTTTTGTTTCTGGTGCATAGGAATAAATCCACATTTTATCCCCTGTAATAATGTCAACGGCATATTTTGTGCAACCACAGTTGAATCGTTTGAGATTCCCTTCTCCCATTTGACAAGCACATCTTTTTCAGCTTGAGTTAAATTGTGTGGAATCCAAGGCACGCATACCTTTTTAACTTTTTAATGATCATGTAAAAATGAATGCACTCCTTGAAATGTTCACAGATGCCCCAATTCCATTGAAAAAGACATCACTATATACATTGATCAATTGTCTCACAGCTTTCATGTTTTTTGGAGTCAAAGCAGTGCTTGGGCGATCTTCAAGAAATTCACCACTGAGACCCACCCCTGCATCAAAGATCTAATTCTTAAAACTAGTTGTAAATTTCTGCTTTTGGTGGCAATGCATCATAAAGAGTCAAATACGTTTAATCGACAAGTTGCATTTGTATAAACCCTATTTCTTCTGTGATCCAGATCGTCCGATCTATTTGAAAGTGTAAGGTATTTGTTTGGACGACCGGAACAGTACCACCGAATTTCGAACGGAATCCAATGGGGAAACAGGAACCGAGGCCTCTTTAACCTAACAAGAACTTCTCAGAAAAACCCAGACAGAAGATTTCCGGATTCCTTTGACCGATTTCTACACAATCATTGATTGTAGCATAGTAGTTAGTAAAATAATTTTGTCAAAACACCTTTTTCTCGTAATCTATTTTACATCGAGCCATCTTCAAAAACAAAACCGGAAATGAAAAACTGTTAGATTTCTTGTGAGCAAACAACATGTTTTCAGCACTCTTTCTCTGTTTGCGTATAAACATCATACTGGGCAACATTTAGGAATTCTCAGGCAATCTTCATTTGTTTAAGCTATATCATCGCATCTGAAAATGCTTTTAGGAGAGTGATTATGCTCATTGTAACTTGGGATGAATCCCTGTGTGTTACCAAACTAATTGTTGTTCCTGGTAAATTAATTTTACTAGGAGTACCCCAAAAAATGATTTCCTTTCATCTCCCACACGAAAATCTTCAAAATATCTGATACACATTCATCTAATTAGACGCTATGAGCGATATGTTTAATTTTGTAAAAGCATTGTAGATGATGATGACAGAATTTGTAATAACCGATACTTCGCTACACCCGAGCTCGCTATAAGTCGTCTAGATCTACTGACTAATTTGAAAGTAAAATAATTCTTGGTTTATATCCAAACATACCAATAATATTATAAAATTACGTATTTTATAAAATATGATCTCATTTAAACGGGTAAAGTAAATTAATGAACAAAATTACATCCGGAAAACTGCATCCTGTTAGGTTGCAGTCAATTGAAATAATAAGTAGAACAACCATCTTCTCCAGCAAAACATGTTGAGCATTATAAAAATCTACTGTATAAGGTTACATATAATTTCTCCGAAGTTACTGTATAAGGTTATATAAAGTTTCTCCGAAGTTACCTTTACAGAAGTAAATAAAATAGTATAACACCAGTAAACGCGAAATGTTTATAAAGAAATCACCATTAAAAAGAAATCGTTGAAAATGTGAACACCGGTCGCAAATTAATTAAACATATATTACTACTTATGCGGATCATTCGATTTAAAAAAAAAAACAACTGAGCACCAGAAATGCAGATCACCGGCGTACCAGAAAATATACTATATATATATATATATATATATATATATATATATATATATATATGAAAACTATCAATGCAAATTACCATGCATATAAATACTGATAATTACACTTAAGCATTTAAAACAATTGTTATACCAATAATTTTGAAAGATATTTTACATTCGTTGTGGAAAAAATTGGATTTTACCTCATAGTCTTTTAAAATTTTTATACAAAATTTATGAACTTTTAAACTAAGTTTTAAAAATTATATAAATTATTGCAATTACTTATGTTACCAAAATAGCAGGCAACAGTTTAAAAAAATATTATCATGAAAAATGGTTTTAATGAATTTGAGTAACAGTAATTTATGGGAAAATATATTTCATTAATCAGAATTATTCAAAAACCATTTAGATATAAACTGAAGATATCAAATAATTACTTGTGAAAGATAAAATAAGGTAAAAGCTGTTATTATTAAATATGCAGCATTAAAAGGACTAGATTTAGGCCTAAAATTTTGAATTTTTACTTCCAAAGTGGCCAATAAGTGGATAAGTATGGTTATATATACTTAATATGTAATATGTATATATATAAATATATATATATATATATATATATATATATATATATATATATATATATATATATATATATATATATATATATAATGTTTAGAATAAAACTGAAATAGCGGGGAGGGGCGTATGATTTAAACTTAGGATTAAAATGTATTTCATATGTTGTACTCAAAGATGTTTCTAGTAGTTTTAAGGGTTACAAGCCATCTCATTGAACATTATCTAATCCCTATATATTTTAATCTACATTATTATTCTTCATCAGTGCTTCCATTACAAAAATGAAAATTATTTTACCATTGAATTAAACACAAATACAAAACGTCCGTTTTTTCCTCCTTTTTCAAAATTTTATTGTGAATCGCCAGAACATGTATCAATTGTGTACATGGCTACGTTCAAGTTTATCCACTCCTAAGTTTGGCCATTGACCTTTTGTTTACGAGTGGAACAGCGTCAATCCCAAACGAAGAATATCTCAAAAAGACAGGTAATTGACGTATCTTATCCCAAAATGTTCGACTCTACTTTGCAGACATTCGCGCCCATTAACGCTAATGTCCGCAAAGGGGTATCGGAATTGTTTGGTATAGGGAAAGTCAAATACCTCTCTTTTTGAGAAATTATTTTCTTGGGATTGACGATGTCGCATCCGTAAGCAAAAGGTTTAAGTTTTTGGGGACATTGAAAGAGTCCTTATCGCGATAGGAGGAGGAGGACGTGTAAGAAGATGGTCGCCTTTAAAAATATATATATATATATATATATATATAATATATATATATATATAAATATATATATATATATTTATAAAATATATATATATATATATATATATATATATATATTTATTTATATACATATGAGAGATAAGAATTGAGGAGGGAGGAAATGAAGTTAGCAAATTTCTATGCAGTTTTTTGATTAAAACAGAATGGGAACTTAAGAAAGGAATGGTGTTCGATTTGTTGCTTCATTTAATCATCAAATTGCATTGTTTAATTGGCCTGGGACGAGTGTCTATTTTCAGGCCATCTAAATCCGTATTTTGTCTAAAAGTATATTAAATATAAAATAAAATTTAGGAAGAACCTACAACTATGTACAATTTATTTCCAAAGTTCTAGTTATGCTACCTTGCAGTAGAGTACAACAATTTATATACATATATACGGCATGCTGATAAGACTCTGTTGCAGCAGCAATAAAAGGTTTGGTTAGCAATTAAAATTAGAAATTAATAAACACTTTAGAAAATGAGAAATAAATAAACAATTTTAAATTTCAGAAATTTAGAATAAACAAATTCCATAATTTATTGAAATGTTATCAACAAAATATATTATATATTTTATAGCACTTTTTATAAAGAATTTTTTCCTTTTTATGAATTTACTAAGCAAAATATATTTATAAGCATTTAATAAAATATAAATTCAAAATTTTAAGGAAAATATTATAAACACGAGACGTACAAAAAATATTATATCATTACGATTAAATTATCATTATTCGTAAATATGGTTATCATTATTAAATTGTATTTTACAGGAAAAGCTGAAATCATGTGCATCTAAAGCTATAAATTCAATATAATTATATGAATTTTGAGACTATGTACTATTTTGAAATTATGTACTCATTTATTTTATATGTGACCATTTGAAAAATATAAAATTTTAATTTGAATAAATAGACACAATGTTATGTCACAGATATAAATTTTGACTACAAATAACAAATTTTCCGTACCTCAAAATGCACAGCGACTTTGAAACACATAAAAAATATATTCAAATTTTTATTTAAAACCACAATTATAAATTTTTAATATATGGACAATATGTACAGTTTGGGTTCAAGGATGTAAATTTGCAGCTGAAGCCAGGGGTGGATTGGTGTAATCAAACCAGCCCTGGCAAACGATTTGCACGGTCTATATAAATATACTTCATCAGTAATTTCCTAAAACAGTTTTTCCTCAATTGTCTTTGATGGAAAAATTAGTGTTCCATGACAAAATTGAAAATATTTTTTTCAAGAGCTAATTTTCCATATATAATGTGTAATTAAATAAGGTGAATTTAATTATATCCTGACTAAGCTGTCATCTACAGCTCCGAAAGTTGACAGAAAACTTTATTCTTCTCTTGTCAGCGCAAAATATACATTGATTAAATGAAATAAAAACTATGAAACTAGCAATAAGATACTGTTTGCATCCAAACTTAAAAGCTTCGTGAAATAATATTCATGACGATTTTCCCTCGCTTTATGTTCAATCATACGTATAACATATTTAAATTCATTTTTAAATGTAAAGTATTCTTGTATTCTTAAAGTATAAATTTATCAAATAAAAATATATAAATGGAATTAAGAAAATAAAAATATATATTTAATTAGATAATACTTTCCTAAAAGGCAAATTTTATGTTTAGGTTAGTTGCATGTATATTTCTATATTCGACAGCTCTGAATATAATATTTCCCTGCGAAGGATTCTTCCTCTCAAATTTAACTATATGTGTTGGGAGGACCCACATAACATTTCCTAATAACGCATCGATCGATCGGTACACACACACAGACATATATATATATATATATATATATATATATATATATATATATATATATATATATATATATATATATATTTATATATATATATATATTTACATATATATATTTATATATATATATATATATATATATATATATATATATATATATATATATATATATATATATATATATATATATATATATATATATATATATATATATATATTTATATATATATATATATTTACATATATATATTTATATATATATATATATATATATATATATATATATATATATATATATATATATATATATATATATATATATATATATATATATATATATATATATATATATATATATATAACGTGGCTCTGCTAGTTCAGCTCTAGAAAATCTATACCTTCACTTCTAAATATACCATCCCCAAATTTATCTCTTATACAAAATGAAAGCAACATCTCATCAATTGTTAACTTCTTAT
Organism: Amaurobius ferox; assembly: GCA_951213105.1. NCBI lineage: Eukaryota > Metazoa > Arthropoda > Arachnida > Araneae > Amaurobiidae > Amaurobius > Amaurobius ferox. Next base: position 29,744,376 of record OX578146.1, on the reverse strand, counting down.
GATATATGAATAAGATCTATGAATAAGATCTCTCTCTATGAATAAGATAATGAATTTTAACTCCTGTATGAGTAAACAAGTATACAAAAATATTTTAATAAATCATTTTCATAGGATTTTTAGGTTCTGTTTCATATCTAACATTTTGTCGTCCTTTGTCGGATTTGCGACTCGTCCGGTTCCCTTCAATTTACTTATTCCACATCTGTATCACTAGGCCAACGGCCGTACCGTGCTGAAAACACTGGTTCTCGTTAGATCACCGAAGTCAGGAAGCATCGGGAGCGGTTAGTACTTGGGTGAGCGACCAACTGTGAACACCGCGTGCTGTTGGCACATTTCGGGCGCGGTAGCCCGGTGGTTTGCGCGCTGGATTTGCACGCTGCCACAACTACCGCCATGTTCATGCGGAGTACGATCACGTTAAACATGTGGATCCGTAAGTCCTTCCGAGAGGTTGGTGGTAGGGGAAGGAGGGTACGGCCCCTGTGGATGCCCCCCCCACTGGGTTCCGGTCTAAATTGGATGGCACTTCCCGGCCGTCCATACAGTTACCTTACACCTTTCTGGTAGGTCGGACGGTCGGTCTGGTAGGTCGGACAACACCCGTATCACTGTCGTGCCGTTGCTCTCCACACAAGCTTTTCTTTGCACGATAAGGACCCTCCCCCCTTTCACGAACGACGATTATTCGGCCCCGTTCAAACGCCGTTATCTGCCATCGTAGAGACATAGATACTCCTCATGAAATGTGTACTGATGGCAGACTGTGGTTGGAAATCCAAGAACTGAAGATCTGTTTTTTTGTGCTCTCGCAAATAGCAGAGTTTTATCCCTCACTACTCTACCCGATTCGACCGAATCCACTTCTTCAGATTCTGTGCAAGTTACACTACGTCGGTTGTACTTAGTTTCTGGTGTGTATGCATATTTGAAATTTTGTCATGGTAAGTTAAAAGTGCACAGAGGAAAATATTTCCCTAACGAATAAAATGAACTTGTGCCAATGAAGATGTTACATTCTGATCTTCTACTTGCAGTGAATTTTCTCAAAAATTGTTGTTGCTCAATGTGATACTCGTATATGCGCAAATTTCTTTCGTGAGTCCCAACTTAACTAACTGCTTTGTTTTAATGACAATGGAACACTTCAGTCACAGAAATTTCTTTAATTACATGATTCACAATTTGTCTAACACATTGTCATATAGTCTTATAATCAAATAACATGTTGTAAAATATTTTTTTACAACATTAATAAAATATTTTTAAAGTATATTTATAGTTTTCCAATTTTTGTTTCTAATTTTCTCGTTTGTTAACACTTTGCAACATAGTTGAAAAGTTTTTATAGCTTTGCTAATTCATTCATTCTGTCTTTCTGTCCGGCTGTACATTCTCACGATAACTGCCGTACAAATGATTGGCTTTATCAAAACGAAATTTTAGTACATTGTTGAGACGTCTGAAGGGCATATGGGAATATAAATGAATAATATCACCCAAACAGTTTGGATTGAACCCAGGATGAAAAAATATAATACATTGCATCCTATAAGACCTAATTTCTCAAACATTTTTAAGCGAATTTAAAATTCACAAATTGCTTCGAAAATTTTAGGATGTATTCAAATTATCCCACAAAACATATAAAAAAAATTCAGCAAAATATGTTCCATAGTTTTTTAAATGAAAATTATAATAATAATTACATCCATATAATGTGAAGTGATCAACGGACCTACTTCAAAATATAATATGGCATCCATCTTCTTTTCCTATTGTAAAAATCGTGATTTATAAAGTTATTTTTAAATTTATATTTAGAAATGCATCCGTCCTAAAAGAGTTTTATTTTTCCATATTTTCGAGTCATCTATATTCTGTGTCAACTCAATTACAATACTTTTGAGTTTAAATGTTCACCAACTTTGATTATTTCTACAACGAAATGTAATTTTAAAATGGATGCAGAATATAAACAAGTGATTGTAACATGAGTTGTATAAGAAATGCTGAATATTTTCAGGCAAAATTATTTAACTCTGCAGCCTGAAGTCAAAGTGTATGAATGAAATATTCAACGTTTTCACATAGAGAACCAGACGATTTTCATTTCGATGACGTCATTTGAATAAATATCATTTTTTCCGATAAGGTTATAAGCTTTCAAATATAATAAATGTAATACTGTCATATAGTAGCAGTTGTGTTTTCAACAGTGTTTATATATATATATATATATATATATATATATATATATATATATAATAAAGAAAATAGATTCCATATTAGATTATATTAATAATATATTTGTGGTTAATATAATATTATTAACCGCTAAAATGCTATAATGTTCTTTATAATCATGCAAAATAAATCCAAAATTCAATGAAGTGATTTATTAATACGTTTTGGCATTTACTTTTATACAGTCAAAATTATTTATGAATTATACGTGGGAAAACAATAATTACAGAAAGAAAGTATTGAAAGCAATTTAGTTTCCCTAAAAAACAGTAATAACAAATATTATTTTGAATTTAAAAAAAGGCAAATTGTGTTTTTAAATCTTAGAATTCAAATATATGGAGATGCACATTCACGACAATTTCCTATATTAAAGTCTCCATGAAAAGAAGCTATATGTATGTTCACACTTTTAATTTTTGTACATACAAAGAAATACATGATTTCACTGCAGAAAATTTCCTTCCATTAAATATTACATTGCAAAAAGTGTTTATACGTTCGGCTAAAAGAGTATTTTTTTCTTTTTATCACAGTTTTATGAAGTGTATAGAAATATCTAAAATATATTTTCAAATAATTATCCTAAAATGTAATGTTCAAAATAAATATTTCAGTTCCAAGCACATAAAAAAGAACATACATTTTGGAATGATGAACTTCAAACTACTATTAGATTTGATATTTCTACATACATATATATATTTTGCATATCTGAACTTATTGCATATAATGTACTATTTCCAACTCTTATATTGCACTTTGTAAATAAATTGAATAAATATGTAAATAAATAATAAATAAACTAATTTGAAATATATGAAATAGAATTATATTTTAATAACATAATCTGTAAGGTTCTATATAGCTTTCCGTATTGTTTTCCGGGGCAACTTTGTCATTAACAACGCTTTTTTTACAATGTAGAAAACTATATGAAAGTCCACCATCATTACAGCCTCAATAGCATGAATCTACACATCGATTGTCCTCATTATCAAAATTAACTTTTATAACCTTCTTTTAAAGCCCTCACTGCTTTGTCAAAATCAATTTTTGACTCGCAACTCAATGCTTTAAATCATAATTTCCAAACGATTGAATTTGAAACATTTGAATTCAGTTTTTTTTCCTATTTTTCTCACACAATTATCAGTCCGATAACGCTCTAGTAGCTGCAGTGAAGATAGATCTATGAAGAGTTTTTCATACAATCCATAGCAGAAAAAATAAAGTATCTGTCTGATGAAAAATAAATCAATCTCATCAGCATCACATTCGTGTTTCCGAAACTTGAACCAAATGTTCCTGCACTTCTCTTTTGTGCCTTAAACTTTTATACTTCTGGTATGACTTTCTTTTCCACAACTTTTCGATTCACACAAGAAACCCTCAGAATGGCTGTTTTATGTTTTCGTCTAATGTTTCTTTTAATTTTTTTTTAACAGTCGTCTATGCAATGGGATCAAATATTAGGCAGTCAACGGAACATTCGATAACTGTCCCTTTGTTAAATGAGACAAAATGCCTCATCCCTCCTTTTTAAACAGGTAAAACTGTCTGTCTTCCAAAAGTTAGAGATTGGATTCGCTCCAAATATACAAATTAGATGTTTGATTAAAAAAAAACGATACGTTTGCGTCTAAGACGAAAATCTGGAATAGCCATTTGTTTTAGCATTATCCCCTAATATGGCGTGTTGTTACGAAAATTAATACTAGTTAAACCCTCACGGAAATTGAAAAATTAATTTGCGTGCTCCTTTTCAAAACTTTTGAATTTATAGACACTATTCCAAATGATTGGAATCGACACCAGATGACTTGTTTCAAGAGGTTATTGTTTCACAACACTTTCCAATGACCGGTACGTAAATTTACTGGAGAGACGAAATCGCTGAGCGACAGCATCACCGTAATAGCGGTTGCAATTAAAACCAGAAGATTGTCAATTCTAACAAGTACTATGAGTAAAAGCCTGCATGCGGGACATCTTTCTGCATGGATACGAAACACTTTTGTCCATTCAAGTTCTAGGTCTAGAAGAACGCGTTTACAATGATGCCATGAGCATACGATTTGAAACCAAATGCAATGGGTGAATGTTCGTTTAATGAATCTAAATTTGCCCTGCAATCAGACAGTAGACATTTACTAGTTTTACAAGAACAATTAATACACAACTAGTCCAGTGATATCATTGAAAAGCATGATTTTCGAGTGGTAGTTTGGTGATACTGACAGCGGTAGTTTGGTGATATTCGTTGGATTTTCATAGCATGGCGTTGCCAAACTTCAACTTTTCTCAGTCGGCAGTGTGAAAGCGCAAATATTTCGGAGTGAAGTCCTTGGTATCTTTATCAGATCTTATGCGGCTCCAATAGATCCGAATTGTTCTTGAATTGACAACCTTCTCGTCCATATAGAGTGAATGACTGCATTCAGAGCGCGTGTTTTGAACGTAACAAATTTTCCCGGATAGTAAATCTATCGTAACTATTCTCCGAAATTTAAGTCTATCGTAACTATTGTAAATATCTTTGGGAGCTATTTTTATCCGTCCACCTCGTAATAACATGCTCCAGTAACTGTAAAATGCGTTTATATTGGAATGTCAGTGATTAACCTCTGTCAATGGGTGACTTAATTTGGGGAATGACTCGTCAGAGTCAAACCTTTATTTAAATTCGAGAATGTCATATTCCATTTTAAGCATCGCCATGCTCCTCATTGTATCATTCCGATTTTAAGTTGATTCTGTGGTATTTTTCACACGTTTTTTCATTTTGTGTGACAACTTTATTCATTTTTATTCTACCAATTATTTTTTATAATCCATTTAAATGCTTTAAAAATATTTGAAAAACAGAACCCCATGATTTCCTTACATATTTAAGATCCTACGCAAAATATCAATAAAATGCTACATAGGTGTTGTGTAATTCGTCATGCTTATTTAATGTACTCATATTTGGTTTTAATCAAATAAAACGAGTTAATAAAATTTACAAATGCATTTGAATATATTTATGCATTAATGCACAGGTTATAAAATAAGCTACCTTTCAAAAATTATATTTTGAATTGAAACTATAAACGTGTAGCATGGTTCTTTATAGTGATGAAATAATTGTCCATGACATGGATATACATATATATATAAATATTATAGAATAAAACTCATCTTGCGTGGAGGTGATGGGGTAGAAAAACGCAATATGTATTTATTAGTAATAAAATAATTAATTGTCAATGTCATATATATAATAACACATGTTTATAGATAAAATCTATCGTGTGTTTCAGTAACAAGCATTTTTCTGTTCATGTCATTTAAAATATTAGGCCTTGATAAAGAATTTTATCGAAATGAACTATTCTTAAGCCTAGAGCTCATCCACGTGCAAGCTTTAATGCTTGATTATTTTGGTATTCCTTTTTTCGATTCCTCTCCATTGACATTTGTTGTTTATTTTTAGCTTTCTGGACTATAATATGTCTTATAATTTCCTCTTTATTGTTGAATTTCATTTTATTTCATTGTATTCTATAGGCTTAAATTTTTTTTAAGGTAGTGCATTATGAGTTACTTCTTCCATTCAACCATTGGACTTACCACTTTAATATTATATATATATATATATATATATATATATATATATATATATATATATATATATATATATATATATATATATATATATATATATATATTCATGGCATTTGCACTTATTTTATTGTAAGAATCAAACTGAGTATTCCTAGATTTACTTCAAAATGTAATTTTTGAAAAGTAGCCTATTTTACAACAGATGTATTAATACACACACACTCACACACACACACACACACACATTTATATATATATATATATATATATATATATATATATATATATATATATATATTTATATAGTCCTGGAGGTGATGGTGGAGATTTAGGATTGAAAGATACTGCATATGCTGTATTTAAAGGATGTATTATAGGAGGTGCAGCATCTCATAATGTCACAGTTCTCCACCGCCTATATATTTTTAATCTGCATTAATCTTAATGCATCTCCAATTGTCCGTCCAGTACTAGAACAAAACTTATTTAAACCTTAAAGAATCCACAAATTAAAACTGCTCTTATTTTCCTCTATTCTTCGAAAATCCATTGTGAATAGTCAAAACATGCAGAATTTGTAAGAATTTGTGCATTTGTGTATACTGCCCCGCCCACGTTTGGCTACTCCCATTTTTGACCTTTAAAGTTTTGTTGGCACGTTGAAAGAGTGTTTATATGCGATAGATACGGAAAGCAGGGAACGCCGTGTAAGACGATGGTCTCATCAAAAATACCTCTTTCAGCAGAGACGAAAGTAGCAGTGTGAAAATAAAAACATTGAAATACATTTTTGGTGGGGAATTCATATAAAGATTAATTTTTTATTTCTCTTTTCTTTCAACCCAGTCCGTTCTACCTATATGAAAGTGCAAGGTATCCACGATTTGAACGGCCGGTCAAGTGCCACCCACTTAAAAACTTATCCCACTGGAGAAAACATCCCACAGGGACCGTGCCCGTCTTCTTCTGCAACGAACCTCTCGGAATGACTTTCGTAGGTATCCACGCAAGGTATCCACGCAAGGTACTCGCAAGGTATCCACGATTTGAAAGGCCGGGACAGTGCCACCCACTTAAAAACTTATCCCACTGGAGAAAACATCCCACAGAGACCGTGCCCGTCTTCTTCTGCAACGAACCTCTCGAAATGACTTTCGTAGGTATCCACGCAAGGTATCCACGCAAGGTACTCGCAAGGTATCCACGATTTGAAACGCCGGGACAGTGCCACCCACTTAAAAACATATCCCACTGGAGAAAACATCCCACAGGGACCGTGCCCGTCTTCTTCTGCAACGAACCTCTCGGAATGACTTTCGTAGGTATCCACGCAAGGTACTCGCAAGGTATCCACGATTTGAAAGGCCGGGACAGTGCCACCCACTTAAAAACTTATCCCACTGGAGAAAACATCCCACAGGGACCGTGCCCGTCTTCTTCTGCAACGAACCTCTCGGAATGACTTTCGTAGGTATCCACGCAAGGTATCCACGCAAGGTACTCGCAAGGTATCCACGATTTGAAAGGCCGGTACAGTGCCACCCACTTAAAAACTTACCCCACTGGAGAAAACATCCCACAGGGACCGTGCCCGTCTTCTTCTGCAACGAACCTCTCGGAATGACTTTCGTAGGTATCCACGCAAGGTATCCACGCAAGGTACTCGCAAGGTATTCACGATTTGAAAGGCCGGTACAGTGCCACCCAATTAAAAACTTATCCCACTGGAGAAAACATCCCACAGGGACCGTGCCCGTCTTCTTCTGCAACGAACCTCTCGGAATGACTTTCGTAGGTATCCACGCAAGGTATCCACGCAAGGTACTCGCAAGGTATCCACGATTTGAAAGGCCGGGACAGTGCCACCCACTTAAAAACTTATCCCACTGGAGAAAACATCCCACAGGGACCGTGCCCATCTTCTTCTGCAACGAACCTCTCGGAATGACTTTCGTAGGTATCCACGCAAGGTATCCACGCAAGGTACTCGCAAGGTATCCACGATTTGAAAGGCCGGGACAGTGCCACCCACTTAAAAACTTATCCCACTGGAGAAAACATCCCACAGCGACCGTGCCCGTCTTCTTCTGCAACGAACCTCTCGGAATGACTTTCGTAGGTATCCACGCAAGGTATCCACGCAAGGTACTCGCAAGGTATCCACGATTTGAAAGGCCGGTACAGTGCCACCCACTTAAAAACTTATCCCACTGGAGAAAACATCCCACAGGGACCGTGCCCGTCTTCTTCTGCAACGAATCTCTCGGAATGACTTTCGTAGGTATCCACGCAAGGTATCCACGCAAGGTACTCGCAAGGTATCCACGATTTGAAAGGCCGGTACAGTGCCATCCACTTAAAAACTTATCCCACTGGAGAAAACATCCCACAGGGACCGTGCCCGTCTTCTTCTGCAACGAACCTCTCGGAATGACTTTCGTAGGTATCCACGCAAGGTATCCACGCAAGGTACTCGCAAGGTATCCACGATTTGAAATGCCGGTACAGTGCCACCCACTTAAAAACTTATCCCACTGGAGAAAACATCCCACAGGGACCGTGCCCGTCTTCTTCTGCAACGAACCTCTCGGAATGACTTTCGTAGTTATCCACGCAAGGTATCCACGCAAGGTATACGCAAGGTATCCACGATTTGAAAGGCCGGGACAGTGCCACCCACTTAAAAATTTATCCCACTGGAGAAAACATCCCACAGGGACCGTGCCCGTCTTCTTCTGCAACGAACCTCTCGGAATGACTTTCGAAGGTATCCACGCAAGATATCTACGCAAGGTACTCGCAAGTAAACCATGATTTGAAAGGCCGGGACAGTGCCACCCACTTTAGACCTTAACCCAGTGAGGAGAACATCCAGAATGATTGTTCCCGTCTCCCCCTGCAAGGAACCTCTCGGAAGGACTTACTTCACGCAAATACATGGATAGTATGGGTAGAACCAGGTTGGCCCTGATTCTTCCATTTTAAGCCTAAATTCCATTTTATTTAATTTATAGCCAAAGATCATAGGTAAATATTTTTGACATTCTTTACTTAGGCACAAAATGAATAATATTACCGTGAATAATATAATGAATTATATTACATTTTGAATTAAAACTAGGAAAGTGAATTAAGCTTCTTATTGGTGATAAAATAATTGTCCATGCCATGGCTATATATAAATATATAAATCTTATAGAAAAAAAACTCAAGTTGTGGATAGGTGTTGAGATTTATTAGTAATAAAATAAAATTATTGTCAATGCCATATATACATACATATATATATATATATATATATATATATATACTCATGTCTAAAAGTTAATCATAGTTGTTGTTTATGTGAAAATATCAGGATACCTACATGGGAGTGGAAGGAAATGCTGTATGCAGGTGTAATAGGGTTATAGTAGCAGGAAACAATGCAAATTAAGGATAATAACGACTTTTATTATCCAAAAAAATAGGGTTAAAAGGGTAACGGTACGAGTGTCAACCTCAGTGAAACAGAATGATTAAAACAATGTGATGCTGCAATTTAATACGGTGTGTGGGAACCTCAGGTAGCCACGCACACTGCACAACAATTTCTCGTAATTTCGTGGAGGTTTTGAATGAGTTGTGTTCTCAAAAAGTATCAAGCCTCACGGAGCACAGTTTTTAATCCCCGAACGGACCTCGGTGGGTAGCGGAGGGCTGCTAGATGTCTCCCGAGCTTATCCCACACATGCTTTATTGGATTCAGATCAGGAGAGTTGGCAGGCCACAGCTTGTGCTGGATATCTTCAGTTTAAAGGAAGTCGTCTACCAAGGCCTGACGGTGAGGATGCGCTTTATAACTATGCGCTATATGCGCTCACAAAGAATTTTTAATAGCTGAATGACATGTGTCTAATTTGTCGCTATAAGCGATATGTTTAATATTATCAAAGCATTGCAGATTAAAGTGACAGAACTTGTAATAAAATATACTTCGCTACACCCGATCTCGCTGTATGTGGTCTGGATCTATTTACTAATTTGAAAGTAAAATATTTTGCGCTATTTACATATATACCAATAATATGTTAAAACTGTATTTTCTATAAGATATGACTTCCTTTAATCAAATATGTGGAAAAGGCTTCGAGGAATCATCCAGAAATCTGCATCCTATCAGGTTGCAGCTAATTTAAATAGTAGGTAGGAAATGTGGCAAATATCAACCTTCTCCAGCAAAATATTGGCTAACTGTAGAAAAAGGTGATTAGCAATATGAAAATACACTGTGTTGGGTTGCACAACATTTCTTCAAAGTTAATTTGGTATATTGTAAAGACCTATAAAACCATAAATTGCATATTTTGGAATTTATCTAGTAATCCGTAAACCTAGAACGCTTTTAAATAAACATTTTAATCAATTAAAATCTGTTAAATTCACGAATTTAGAAAATCACAAAAAGATTTTGCCGTCCATGTCTAGACGGAAAGTCTGAGATATTTTTCGCAGACAACCTGCATCTGGAACTCTAGCACACATAATCACTTTCAACTGCGATGTATAAATAGATTTGGCGGAAAATGGATGATGTCGGCTTTAAATATTCATATCTTGTAAAATAATTCGAATTAAATAAACTGAAAGAGGTCTGCCGTATTAAGAATTTAACTAACTTTGACGAATTTTGCTGCTGTCTGAAACATAAATTTTCCGCTACTGAAGAGTTACACAGAAAATCAGATATATATATATACATATATATATACATATATATATATATATATATATATATATATATATATATATATATATATATATATATATATATATATATATATATATATATATATATATATATATATATAAATTAAATGATTTTAATCGAAAATTTTATGCATAAACTACTGTATGTACAAAAAAACCCATCTCTAGCATATCTGTTACAAATGAGTAACTATAAGCCAAGTCTAAGGATAAAGATAGAAGGTTACATATCACTACATTGGAAAGGGGGATGAGAAGAATATTAGGATTCAAAAATCACAATTAAAAGTATATAAAAGTAAATAAAAATAAAACTCTGCAAAAATGAGAATAGGCAATAATAATCAGCTCAAGACAAGAGATCAAGAATAGAGAACAATCAATCGAAACCACACAAAAAATGGCGGTCAGTTCGAAATTGCATTCTCATCAGGACAGCCATACAATTCGAATTAAAACCGATAGAATAGCCAGTTTCTGACAATGGCGATAGTATTTAACTATAGACACCATTGGAGCCGTCTACTGGCTAGTGGAATTAGAAAAATAAATCAATTGAATTATACAAAAGCTGAAAAACAATACCTCCACGAACTGTAATGTGAAATAATAGCAGCACGTGTAAGATAAACTAGTAACTGAGCATTTCACCTCACTTCGTCAATGCGAGTGGGCGAGCATTTCACCTCACTTCGTCAATGCGAGTGGGAATGAATACAATTGAACGATATATAATAAGTATGGAGACTTTCGAAAATAGTAAACAGTATAGGACTCAGGACAAGTGGAAAATAGACATTCTAAAATAGTAAACAGTATTAGACTCAGGCCAAGTGGTAAGTAAGGTGATAAGAATGGGTGAATTTTCAAAAATGAGTTAACCAATCAAAGATAAATAATGCATGTGTAAAATTATTACGTGGTATATTTGAAATTATTAATAATATTATTTACAAATACTTCCGGATATAGGTAGTTTTGACAAATGCGTTTAAGTTTATTGATGTGGAGAAAGTGAAACTGAGGATCAGAAAGTCGATGTATTCGAAATAGCTGGTTTAAAATGATGTTTCTAAACAATTGAATAGAATTACAAGATTGATATGATAGCAGCTTTATGATAGTGAAGTTGTAAGAATCTTTTTTATCATATAGATTGGTGATTACATGATTATTGAGGGTATCTAAATTGAGGTCTAAAAAATTAACAGTTTGACTAACGCAAGGCTCATTAGGAATTAATTCTAGGTTAGACGGGTAAAAATCAATATTAATGGGATAGGAATCATCAATGATAATACAAATTAAGTCGTCAACATATCTATATATAATATATGAATTAGAGTTAAAATGACATTCATAATAATAAAGATATAAGTTAGCGAGTATACTACTACTACAGCCACCTTGTGGTACACCAGATGTTTGTAAATAAATGTTATCACCTTGGATAATATAATTGTTGTATAACACAAAGTGCAAGAGCATAGGAAAATTTTTGACATTAAAAGCATCATGATTGGAAGATATATAGTCATGATAAAGAGAGATAATAACTTTATGTAAATCTTTAATGACAATATTATTAAATAGGTCTTTAAAATCAAAGGTTTGGAAACCAAGAATTTGTGGTAACTTGCTAAGGTGATTAACTAAATCAAAACTATATATATATATATACATATATATATATATATATATATATATATATATATATATATATATATATATATATATATATATATATATATATATATATATATATATATATATATATATATATATATATATATATATATATTATTACTTAAGATTTAGTGCTAACTGCAAAAATGATAATTCTAAATGAACCAGCATTAGCTAATTACAGTCAACACTTTTTATGACAATTTTTTGCCATATCTCCAGGAAATACTTTAGTAGCAAAAGGAAAATTTGCATAATTATCGCTTTCTCTGTCCTCGTTTTTTATCGTGTGAGTGCATCTTATATACAATGTGAACATTTTGGCACATTCCATAGAGAGCGCGCTACAACTTTGTAAATGTGTTCGCCTATTTTGCTGTTTTATTGAGATAGTAATTCCAACTTCTCCAATTCTCCGCTATAGGCGCTGCAAACATTCACACTCAGTAGCGTATAACCACATTCTATTTGATTGACCCGGCCTCTTCAGTTCTAGAAAATTTAACATTGATGCATGAAGACTTATGTGGGGATACTACATTTTATAACATTTCATGTTATAACGCATACCTCAAATAGTTTAAATAATATTATTGTTATAGTTGTATTTTAAGAAAGCAATTGAACAGCACTTCGAATACTTCTGTTATAAACTGTTAAACATTGTGGTAAATGATAAAAATCTTAGATCATACAGGTATAGTACCCGTGCATTGATCTGCATAAAATATACACCAATGCACATTTCTGTATTACACCAATGCACATTTCTATCTTAAATATCTACTAACCTGCGCGATGGATTTATATAATGTTTTTCATATAATAAGTCTAAATAAACGGAAGGTTTTGATATAGTAGTTTTATCACACTACACCGAGTGTGAAAATTCAGTGAAAGAAACGTTGTTTCTCTCTTGTTAGAGATAAACTCCGCTCTTGCGTGTTCGCAAGAACATTTACAACTCGAAAGAAGCTCATTGCATTTACATAACTTTTTCACTGATTCATTACGCTTAAGGAGGAGTAAGTTGATGACGAAAATATTTTGGATTTACTGCCGCTTTTGTACTTGAAAGGAAACCAATTCTTATGAATTTCGCTGTCCATTTTGATTAAAAAACTCAGGCTATAAGATTGAGTCCAACTAGTGTTTACTTAAAATGTTTCTATTCTTACGTGTACCCACAGATAAACAGGAATTAAAATATATCAACCTGTAATGACCTTTTATTATTCGTTCAACCATATAGTATACAGTTCAACCGATTTACATATTTTCAGTCTGGGTATTACGCATTTTTGGAAGCATATTTACGGCAAAACTATTTGAGATTTTGTATCGATTTTATTATTTACAATAATCATCCAGACATTTGAGTTTTTAAAGAATTAGATAATACGCATTATATGGAAGATTGTTTCCCGAATATAATGAAAGTAAGTCATCCATGGTACTTTAATCCAGCGTGTTAAAACAACGGAAGAGTGAAGAGATAGATACCATTCCTCTTACCAGGAAGTAGTAAAATATATTAAATGAATACTAATAATAAATATTGATTCTAAAAACACGAAAACACGAATGGTAACGCTACTACTAGAAATAATTTTTTGCACAAGAGGGTTCTGCCCTTAAGTCACCACACGAGTCTGTTGGCTCTGCCTCCCACTCGCGTTTTCAGATCTCACTTCGATAGTTATTTCCAGACAAAATAAAGTTTAAATTAGTAAACGATTGATTGTATCGTGTTACCCTAGTATTTCTCTATAAATGTACCAATTTTCATATTGTACCTGTATTAATATAAAATTTTTGCTGTACGGGACAGAGAAAATCGATGGATTTGCCGATACAAGACATTTGTGGTCTTGCAATTGTTAGTCCATCCAGGACTACAACTTACATCTCAAACATTTTGTCTTTGAATTTTACATTGAATATTTAACGACAATATATATCGATAAACGGTTTATTTAGCGTATCCCCCAATTTTTTTTCTACAAGTGTACCAAAATTTATCCAAATTTAGCGTCAGCTGCATTCTTAATAATATAGAGGGACATTTTTATCTGAACTCTTAAAATATCAAACTGCGAAATTACAAAAAAAAATACAATATAAATCTGCAGACATTTAAAATTGTTTTCTTACCACAGCATATATTGATCTGTAGAAAAATACAAGTTATCATAATACATATTTAAGAAATTTAATTAATTATAAGAAATATATTCAATTATAATTATTATTAAGAAATATACTAATTATAATTGATTATTATTATAATGAGTTTTGTAACTTCAGCATAAAAATTAATTTGTTTTTCTTTAGCTAATTTGTATGATAGGATATTGCATAATTTCAAAAGTAGATAAACCTTAGCTCTTTACTAATTGATATATTCCATAAAAATCTTGCAATGAAAATTAAAACAAAATTGAATTCAAATAAATTAAAACATATTACAATGTGAAATCAGTTTATGCATCAGTGACAAGTGTATTTGTATACAATTAAGTATTACACCATTGAATAACTTAGATGAGAAATTAAATTAGAATTAATAACATTATTTCTAGTTGGTGATTGAATCATTTATTAGCATATATTAAGTTGGAAATTGAATATTTTATTAGCATAGATTAAGTTGGAAGCTTATTATAGTTATAAAGTTCAAATATGGGAACATATATCTCTTTTTGTAGAAATTATAAATTATAAAACATACACCGTCTAATGCTTTCTGTACTAAAATGTCTGTAAATGTTCAGAATACTTAAGATATACCAGTGCCTACTAACTCAGTTTTTAGCCCCATTATTTTCGAGATAGCCATACTTAGTTTAGCTGAGAAAGCGCCTTTGTTATGTATTTGGTTCTTAGTTTTACAAATGGAGATTCGCACATTTATTTCCCACTAGAAACCGTACATTCAGATAATAGTGCTACTGTATATAATGGAGCGATCTGGAAAATAATTAATTCTTTTACATTTTAAAATTATAGAGATATATAGAATTAATTTTCTATATATATAGAATCTACTATATATAGAATTTTTCTTTTACATTTTAAATCTTAAACTGAAAACACTTCTACTAACAGCAACTAATTTCTAACAATTATATCTAGAATGTTTCTGATCTCAAGAACAGGATGTGATGTAGCTATTTATTTATCTCTGGCATACTGTAGCAAAGAAATAAATTGTGTTATTTTAAATAATTCGTAATTTTGATCTTTAATAAATCTATAAAGTACCTTTTTGTTTAAGAAAGAACTGTTTTGCACACTGTATGTCACTCGAGTTGCAATTAACATAGTTTTTTTAAGGGATATAATTCACCAAATCTTTGAATCTAAATTGCCTACTAATCGGCTATTTCCAAGGCGGTTGCAAAGAAATTCTGTAAACATCTTTGGTTTTGTACACAGCCGACGAAATATCCATATTTTCTCTATTTGACTATGTTGATACCCAAGCAAAAATTAAAATTTTGGAAAATTTGAATAAAGGTAAACAAATATTGGAAATATATTTATGGTGGAATCTGATGATATTGATGACAACTTTCTTGGTATGTTTAACCTTGTTCATAGTTAAAAAAATGTTTTTTTAAACTGCTCTATTTATTTAATTTACCTTTATAGGAAAACTATGAGTCACCGTACCTCAAATCATGGTAAAATATTAACTGAAGTGTGGCTAGACTCGACATATATATATCAGAATTCCTTTTGTACAAATTTTACAAGAAAATTGTTGTGGTTCCAAATGATTACAAAATTAGCCAGTCACTCTTCATCTTAAAATGTTTTCAAAAATATTTCGATTGATACCTTATTTGACAATATTTGGTGAGGGAATCTTGCATCCCAAGAAGGATTATGACGTCACATACAAAAACATTGTATCCCGGTTATTTTTCACAATGAGTGAAGATATTCAGTCTCCTGATCATTAAGTCACAAATAAACCATTTTCTAAAAATGATCATGTCAAACTTTGTCTTATACTGCTGTGTTAAAAAATATAAAATTTCGAATAGTTTTCGCTCAAATTTAAGAGAAACACAAAGTTCTAGAAGCTCCAGATTTTTGATAAAAAAGACAGACATAAAGTTTTGTTAAAATCCATGTGTATTTGTGGCTGTTTTTGTGTACACAAGAAATCTACCACGGTCATCAGACGAAAAAGACAGACATCACTCCAAAAATAGACAAAATGTGACCACAAGGTCTTAAAACATATATTGGCCACAAAATCACGAAATCGAACACTTCCTAGGAAGCAATTATTTCCCAGTAATATGTATGAGAAAGTAAAAATTTTTGTCTTTTAAAGATAAATTACAATTTTCTTAAATAATATCTTGCATGAGAGCAAGACACATCATATGTAAATGCTAGAAGAAAAGTTAGTTAGTTTATTAAAAACAGTAAACGGCACAGCTGAAAGAGAAAGAGCTGTTAAATTCATGTAAGACTTTATTAAGGCTGTTGACAGTAAATGAGGACTAAAAGCAATATTTACTGCGCTGCTTCGGAGAACACCCACTGATGTATCCAAATCGTAAAAATGAAACAAGAAAGAGTAAATATAGCCAGTAGATTCCTTTTTTTACTAATATAAATTGTTTGGTTTACACCTGTGTTCATAAGTGTGATACGTCATTTTTTTCTGTATATATTGAACCGTTTGTAAACAATTTTATAAAAAATATGAAATTAGATCAATATATACCAAATTGATTGCGCTTAAATTGTTTTAGAAGATATACTGATACTACATTTATTCTGTTTCAAAAATCGACTGAATTAAATGAGTTAAACACGATACAGTGACCGCCGGTTATAAGATTCAGTGGTTATAAGAAACAGCCGTTTATAAGACCCAAAACGACAGAAACAAATACAAACTTCATTTTAACATTAAAATTGTGTCGCTTATAAGAAACACGATTCCGCTTATAAGAAACAGTTTTCTACAGAAAATTTGTTGATTTCCTTGCGACGCGGGTGTAAAAAAGAAAAAAATCCATTTGTTTAAGGTTAACGGAAGGACGAGTTGTTATCTCTTGTCTCTGGGCGTACGGGGAGGGGGTGGGAGTTTGCTATGTAACAAAGGATGACAGAGAATTTCTCCGTAGAAAGGCTTAGGGGGAACAACCCCAAACCAGTAAGAAACGAGTTTTAATCTTTTGGCAGTTAAGGAAACATACTGATAAGGAAAGGCATCTCTGCTTATGCACTCAAATAAGATTCGTACAGCTTTAGTTAGTCATTTTATGTTTTGCTAGTGGAAGCATGTCGCAAAAGAGAAAAACCCTTACTTTGCTTGAAAAGCAAAGTTTACTTAAAAAGTATGATTCTCTACCTCTGTGTAGTCAAAGAGAAGCTGCTTCTGCATTAGAAATTCCGCACTCAACATTATGTAAAATCCTGAAAGGCAGAAATGAAATTTTGACGCCAAATTATAATCTTCAAAGAAAACGGAAACGAGAAGGAAAGGCAGCTGCTATAGAGGAAGCACTCTTACAATGGTTTTCTAACGCCAGATTAAAGAACGCTCCTATCAGTAGGGCAATTTTACTGAAAAAAGCAGAAAATTTTGCGGAAAAATTAGGAGAAAAAGAGTTCCGTGCGACTGATGGTTGGTTAAGCCGCTGGAAAGAACGAAATAACATTGTGTACAAAAAAAATTATGGAGAGAAGCAGGACGCGGACTCCGAGTCGGCATCTTCATGGATTACGCAAAGCTTACCACCTCTATTAGAAAAATACGCTCCTCATCAAATTTTTAACACTGACGAGACTGGGCTCTATTTTAGAGCGATGCCCGAGTATACAATGATGTTCAAAAATGATCTATCCTCCGTTGGAAAAAAACAAAAAGATCGAGTTACAGTTCTGTTAACAACAAATATGACGGGAACTGTAAAAAAGAGCCCTTTAGTTATTGGCAAAAGCAAACGTCCGCGCTGTTTAAGTGGAATAAAAAAATTGCCAGTGATCTACGAAAATTCAAAGAATGCCTGGATGACAAGTAGAATTTTTGAAGACTTTTTGTTAAAGTGGGACAGGGAACTGATGGGAAGAGAAAAAATTCTTTTAATCCTTGACAACTGTTCGGCTCATCCTGTAGTACAGCTGACAAATATTGAACTTTGTTTTTTGCCACCCAATACAACTTCCATCATACAGCCTCTTGACCAAGGAATTATTAAAGCATTTAAAACCCTGTATCGGTCAAATTTGCGACAGAAAATAGTAGATGCAATTGATGAAGAGAAAGGATCGGCTTGCGAAATAAGCAAGAAAATAACCTTGCTTGATGCTATCCATATGATCGCAGGCGCATGGAAAAATGTTCCTGACATATGCATTTTTAATTGCTTCCGTAAAGCAGGATTTTTGAAAAATAATGTTGACATACCAGCAGAAGATGTAGAAGAATTAGAAGCACATTTCGAAGAATGGATTCACATCGATGAAAATTTACAAACATCTGAAGAAAAAAGTGATGATGACATAGTGGCGGAAATTCAGAATGTTTGCAATGAAGAAGAAAATGAAGACGACGTTCCACAAGAAGAAAATTTTCCTACAGCCAAACAGTCGCGAGAAGCCCTAACTATAATTAGAAAAACTCTTGAACATAGAGGGGCATCAGAAAAAGTTTATGGACTATTTTATGATTTAGAAATGGATGTACGTAAACTAATCACAGACTCATTAGCACAAACAACACTGGATAAATTTTTTGCTGTTCCTCAGTAATAGATTACGGTATGTATGAAAATGTACTATGCTCTTATACATAAATGAACGACCTATGAGTTTTACTTTTTATTCTTATTTAATTACATACTAGTATATGCATACATATAGATAATATTTTAAGTTGTAAGGCTTAATTCGTAAAATAAGAAATATTTTTGAATGCAAAACTCAATTTACAAATGTATTATGTATGTACTAATATTTTACTTATATACATTTATCTTTTAAATTCTGTAAAATTGTGTTCAATAGTTAGTATTTACAATGGAAGAACGATATTTAAAAAATTTCCGGATTTAAGAAACAACTGCTTATAAGAAACAAAACGAGCGAAACGAACGTGTTTCTTATAAGCGGCGGTCACTGTATATGAGTTTAAAAAGTATTTTCAAAAATAAAGATAACGTTAGAAAATTAAATATATACCAATATTTTCCCGTAAGCTTTAAACTGGAAGGACTTAATTGATTATAATCCCGTCAAAAATATAGTTCCGATAAGTAAGACGAATAAGAACAACTACTCATCGAATTAAATTTTTCTTGCTCCATATAATTGATTGTTTGAAATGCAGTGTGCGAGTTTGCATTGCCATGCTGTAGAATATTGCGATATTCTGCATTCTTTTTTATGATTTTAAAACTATTTCTGGTAGTCAAATTGCCATATACCAATCAGTATTTACTGTTTTACGTTCCGCGACAGCAACGGTTGCAACATGCCATATTTACGCAAAAACAAATCAATAATTTCCCTTTAAACTCTTTGTGCACCAGCAACTTTTGTATGATTTAATTCATTTTGAAATACACAAACATTAGCTTGTTGTTTTGTTTCTAATTATTGTTTTGTTTCGGAGTGGTGTTTTGTTTCTGAGTGGTGTTTTGGGTCGGATTGTCGTTTTGTTTCATAGGAATACATTAACGTTTCGTTAACTGTTACAATGTCGTAGATATGTCTTGAGCAACCAGAGTTGAATCGCTTGAGATTTCCCTTTTACCATTTGACAAGCACATCCTTTTGAGCTTGAGTTACATTCTGTGGAATCCAACGCACTCATACCTTTCTGACATTTTAATGATCATGTAAAATTGGATGCACTCAGGGTTTTTTTTTTATTATTTTTTTTAGTCCTCAGGATGAGTCGGACGGTCTGGGTCTTCAGCACTCAGGTATTTGAAATGTTCAAAGGACTCCCCAATTCCATTAAATGTGATATTACGATCTACCTACAGTGATCAATTTTCGCACAGCTTTAATGTTTTCTGGAGTCAAAGCAGTGATTTGTCCATCCTTAAGGAATTTATAACTACATCCAAAATCTAATTCTTGAAATTAGTTGGGGTAATTCTTAAAAATAGTTGGTATTTAAAATCAGGGAATCGAACTCGTTTCGTCCAAGTGCATTCATTACCTGTGCGCTAACCACGGGTTTGTCCGACTCCAATGTGTGAGTTCTTGTCTAAAGCCATAATAAATCATAGTAAATCCAAATCCACCATAATAAATCCAAAATCCCTTCGACTCAAATACATGCTTTGCCACTATCTTATTAACTTCAAAACGACGCAATAAACATAATTTTATAGCATATCTCTATCTTTAACAGTTAATGTTTAAATTGCATTTCAAATTTTAAAAAAATTGTCTGTACTGAACGACGTTATTTTGGTAGTACCACATTCTGAAAACTTAAGTGCTTGTCCTTATATGCAATTTTTTTATTATTTAAATCAGATAATATTTTTAAAAATCGTATGCAGTACATATATCTTGGATTTAATTTTTTCGAAACAGCACGATATTTTATTTTTCACAGAATTTGGCAATAAAATTATCGTTTGCATAATGCTACATCTTTGGAAGTTTCACTTTTAAAAATATTTCGGAAATCCTTGGTAGTAGAAACTCAAAACAGGGACTATGGGCAGGACAGACTAGTAGTTAAGCTTCAGCAATTATTCCCGAGTTCGATTCCAAACTTTGCCTAAACTGTCCCCGCGTTCACGCTGAGTACAGTCACGTTAAATATATGGGTCTAAAAATCCTTAAGAGAGTTTGGCGGTAGGAGGGAGAGGGAACGGTCCCTGTGATTGCCGTCCCCACTGTGCTCTGGTCTGGTCTATATTCTGTAGTTCTCGGCCGTTCAAACAGGTACCTTCTATCTTCGAATTGGTCCGTAGATCTTGTTTGAAGGAAATATTGGAAATGTGGGTTACATTTCAACTGGGAATATTTCACGTCTATTCACAACATTTCATGAAATTCGGTTCAGCCGTTCTCCCGCGATGTTTAGACAGACACACGTACACGCATATACATAGAGGTTTTCATTTTTATCTATGTAGATAAGTTATTCAGTATTAAATTTAGGTAAATAATCATTATCTCTAGTAGAGAGATAATCAAAATTAAAAAAAAAATTACTGAAGATGTTGATATTCATGAGTGATTTGTGGTTTAAAACATTTAGATAACAAATTGTAGGGATAAATATTAACTAATATTTCAATTCCCGAGGCAGCCATCGTAGCAAAATGATCTGTTGTTTCATTCCTAACATTACCAACGTGGGTTTTAATCCAGTTTAACTTAACAAAATAATTCAATATTATAATTTCACTCCAAACTATGATTTGTTATTTGAAGAAAGTAGAGACACAATTATAGTCAAACTATCAGAACTAAATACACTACATGACAGTGATAATGAGACAGAAAGGAGTGGGAAGAAAAATATATGGAAATTGCAGAGTAGAAGCATTTCATCGTGTTATGTAAATGAGTCGAAAAGCGCAGATGTCCCACGCACTTTGAGTGAGATATAAGGGAAATAACCTAAAAAATTGGGGAAACCCTTTTTTAATTTATTTCTGTCTCAGAGGAAACGTGTAGTAGCAGAGAATGCCAGTCGGAATGCTCAGCGGACAGTCACCTACATGCGTACATGGTGCACCGGTTATGACTAAGATGGTTGGAACAAAGGTGTGTGGCACGTTTGAGGAGTACTAGCACGGCCAGAGCGACTTCAGCACGCTTGGACCGATTCAGCCGTCGGCAAGCGTTGGCGACCTTGCAGGCCAATTCCGTCACGTTTTGCAGTATGTGCAGGACCCGCTTGATATTCTCATATCGACCAGGACCATTATCTGTCGATTCGTCACAGGCGACCTGCACTCATGGCGCCTGTTATGAAGACTGCCATTGCCCCAACAGCACAGACGCCCCCACTGTGTCCGGGGAGAGCCACCTGGACAGCGGTATGGCACAAGGTCATGTTCTCGGACGAGCTACTCTTTTGTTTTAGCAAAGACACTGACATTATCCGTCCTTGAAGCGGTGTCCAATGCCATTTCCGAGCAACATAACGCACGGCCACACACGGCACGTATCAGTCAACATGCCCTGCAAAATACCCAGGTGCATCCCTGTAGGAGGCGAAATCTGGCAAATGGTTGACAGGGAATGGGCAGCCAACACTCAAGACAACATCCACTTGCTCTGTTCCAACTTGTATCGCCGCCCGCGGTGGTTCTACAACCTACTGATCAGACGGCGTTATCGCTCAGTGCATAAAATATCATGTTGCAATAAACATATCTTATTTTTTGTAGCTGTCTCTCTCTGCTTGCCGATTTTCATCACTTTCTGCCCACTTCTCCTTGGTGTCTGATATTCACTCGTAGTGTATTTATTTGCCACAGCCCACTTTATAGCATATTTGATAGTAGTTTACTTCGAAAAACATTGTTATTTAAATCCAATATACACTTATTGACTTGAGTAAAATCATCATTCTCAAATATACACATCGCAGCATCAATTTCATTATCAATCATATGTATGTTTGTGTAAACATTATTTGCATTATCAGCATCAACACAATTTGTTAGAACAAAGGTTCTTCCCCTGGAGAGATGAATAAAATAGCAATTAAGATCAAATAACCAATAACTATAAAATCATAGTGAACATTATAGTAATTTCTCGTACACCAAAATAAAAACTTTTTAGTACCGTTCTACGAGTCTATAGGTGATATATCTAAAGTGGAGAGCAAGGTTATATTAGAAAAGGATCTATGCCCAGTAGATATTTTCTTTAGAAAAACCATTTGTAATAGAACTAACTTACGTATTTGATCTCCTGTTAAATTTTCAGCCCAAGAAATTTTACTTTGTTCAACAATTTAATATACATAGCGCTATGGAATTGCATTCTAGGTAATTGAGGGCTTTGGAAGATTTCCCAAACTCATTACAGCGCCAAATATTGTCAACCCCACACGACAATTCGAAGATCGAGCTCAGTTAAGTTCGGGCCAGTGGTTGATAATATGAGTGTGGAAAGAAACAGGTTTATAAGCGACCGAGGGCTGCTTGTGGGTCTAAAAAGGCATTTTAAATATATATATATAATCTCTGTCGCTTGAAGATAATAGAAAATCCGCTTACGATAGTTTCAGTACTATGATTGATAATGTAATTGTGCAAAGATTGAGCTTTCTGTATATAAAAGGGAAGAGGGCATTTTGGAGAATATGGAGAATTTAACTTTCTTCATGACCCCGGGGTGTTAAGCAGGAATGCATTTTTATCGTGGCTGGTATTACAACTGTATTAAAGACTCATCCACTTTATAGGGTTCCTCTGGAAGATCATGAGAAACAAACCATGTTAGACAATTATTACTCTGTTGCAATAATTGTGCTAAGATTCAAGCATTTAGGTAAACATGGGGGATTCTGGAGAGTTGCAATGCTTACTGTCCACAGGAAGAAAGTCAAAAACTCGGGTTCCCTAAGTTCTGTACTATGACTGACACTATAGCATTGCAATGATTCTCAATTTTTATCTCTACCTGGGGAAATATCTAGACGTGGCCGGAAAACCCACGTAAGTCAAAAATTACAATTTTTTTATGAAATATTCTGTTGAAGAAATGTATGATCTGTGCTAAAGGAAAAGCACGCACATCTGTTGGACTTTCAAGATATTAAGAGAAAAGAAACACCATAAACAACCTACTAGATTTTGCTCCGAAGTCAGTGAGGAAAAACCATATAAGTTATAAAAAGTTATTTTTCTCTAATTTTCGAACAGATATCATTCGGGAAAAAGCACATAAGTCAAGAAAAGTTATTATTATCCGTTTTATTTGTGCAGCTTTTAGCGTGTAAAAAACCTGAGTGAAGAAATGCTATAATTCCGTATAGTTTATACAGCCGTGTTCTTTGTTGAAACTATGTCACAATATTTTTTATTTCGTAAAATTTCGAGGCGCGCGATATTATCCCCCCCCCCCCTTTCGATCCCTATTTCTTGTGATTGTGAATTCATTCTCCCAGAAATTAATTATTGTTAGGCAGCTGTTTTATTCATATAGTGCTGAAATAAAACTTTATTTTAGCAATTGATGTCTCAATTTTAGAATAGTATTTTGCCGCGGGGACCACTAATGGTGAAATCAGCCATTCACAGGAGTAAAAATATTTCAGGTATGTTGCATTTTATTAAATATCTCTCTTAAGATTTAGCCAGAATAGAAACTAGTTTTGAGAACAAGACTCTTAATGCAAATTATATGCATAAAAATAAAAATGTTTCAGTGCTGTCAGCGCTGTAGCCAGAAATTAATCTTTGCAAAAGAATATGGGGCGGCAGACCAAATGTTAAAAATTAAAACGTTTTGAATTGTGTTAGATAAGATAAATACAAATACCTTACACCTGAGCTGAGGCACGATGTTGGTGTCAATAGCTTATAAAGTATACTTAGCGGAACAATTGTACCGATTGTGTGCGTTTTGATTGTGTAAATTTCACATGTTCTCACTGGGAATGTGCTAAACGAAATCCTCAAATATAGAAATATACAATGGTATATATGCAATGGCCTGCCAGCATGTATACTGATGTTAAATCTGCTGTTCTTAGCCACCTCTGAAACCGCTGATGCAATTAAAACGAAACCTCGTCGTTGTTTGATTAGTCTGCTTGGAAGAGGAAGCACTTTGTTTTTTACTTTAATTATATACAATAATGTATAAGGAAAGTATTTTGACGGGGTCGTTAAAATTCTAATTTGAGTTTTCAACGGAAGAACACGTTTTAAGCATCCCTGATCACGAATCGAACATTTTTGAGGTGATGTCTGTGTGTGTGTGTGTGAAAGCTTGTGTGTGTGTGTGAAAGTATGTGTGTGTGTGAGAGTCTGTGGAGACGATATCTCACGAACGAATGGAGTGATTCGAATGAAATTCGGTACAAAATTACAATCCGTGAAAACTGGAAGTCTATTAGTTTTAATCACTGTCGAATGCTCAGAACTCCCCTAAATTTTCGAGTGAAATTTTGAAAAATCCTCAAAATATCAAAACTTTTAAAGTTACTCAAATATACATTTCTTATGTAATTCTTCCTTTGGAAAACGATTGACATAATCTTTAGAACGCTAGCGTGAACCTTTTGCGAGATATTAAACATTTTTCAAATAAATTTATCAATAAAATCCCATAAATTATAAAAAATATTAACTGTTGAAAAACATGTTCAATTATGATATGTAAAATCATGCGATAAATTTGGTGACATCATTCTCGTGGATCTAGCTCGTACCATGCATGAGAAAAGATACTTTGAGTAATACTTTTGTATTTGAACTCCAATAGTCATTTATATATTGTAGAATAACTTATTTCTCCATCCATAACGCTTGGCGAGATTTTGGCGACGAATTTGGCGGAATGTGGCCAACTTGGCGAGTTTTTAAATGTTGCCAAATGAACGAAAATCTCATCAAATGGATCAGTTTTATATTCCATGCTTCCGACTTCAAATGAAACAGGCATTGATCCCAATCTGATTGAAATTTATCCTGATGAACTATAATTGATGTTTGAGTTTCAGTTTTATATGTTTGAGTTTTATATGTTTATATTTATGCACATTTTAAATTAGCTAATTAATTTACAAAAAAGGTGCATTAACTTTCAATTTCGTTTTTAAACAATTTTCAGAAAAATCTGTTGAAACAGCATTTCGACGTTTTACATACATTTCCCCAAAATATTTACTTAAAGTAGTCCTAAGAAAACATTAAATAATAATAACAGTTTGGAATTATAATGCACAATCAAATGCTGCATTATGACAGATGTTTTATTAAACAATTACTTATGTCTGCATTTGTAAACACATCATAATTGTGTTTAAATATAAATACTGAAATCAGAAATAATAACTTATGTCTGTATGAGTCAACATATTTGCCACAAACTTGCCTCGGGAATAACTACTTAAGTCAGTATTTACCTAAAAATTTATTTTCCAAAATTACAATACAATGCATGCTTATTTAGCATATAAATGTATAATAAATACCATAAAAATTGAATGTGTATTGTGAAAACCAAATCCAAAAATTAAAACGATGTCTTGAAAATGTCATTATTCTCATGCGTTAATATCTCAACTTCCTTGTTTTTGACTTAAGTGGATTTTCCCCCCAGCTCTAGATATTTGTATAAAGATTCAACCTTCTGGGTTGTTAGTGGAGTTTTAAGTAAGTATGAAATTACACTTTGAAAAACTACATTTTCTTCGTTTTCCAGGCTAAATCAATAATCCGAATTCGTTAAGTTTTGTAGTGACTGGCACTATAAATTTGAAAAAAAAAGACTTTCCCCCTAACTGCGCAATAATTATGCGAAGATTCGCACATTATATTATACCACCAATTTAGAGGATGTGAAAGAGCCAGACCGCCTAACTCGTTCTAAGATATGCGCAGCTGATTGGACGGCTGGTATTTAGAGGGAGTGAAGAAACCTTTCAAATAACACTTTTATATTCGCCCCAAGTGAGAAAAGATAAAAATCCGTCTCCGTTACGTTCTGCACCGTAGGTTACAATATAAGTTTGCAAAAATTGTGTCCTTCCATCTACTGGGCAATAAACGTGCAAATATTTAACTTCATAGGTTACCAAGCGTCTGAAAGGTCTTAAAAATATTTTCGTGTGTATTTAATGTATTGATATTTCTTTCAAATCAAATGAAATGACTTATTTAAATTTAGAAGTGCATTTGACTATATATGTTTGATTTAGTCCACATAATATAAAATAGGCTATCTGGCAAAAATTATTTTTTGAAGTAAAATTAGAAAAGTGCAGTACGATTTTTTTAATAAAATATATGACCATGCCTTGGATACATATATATATAGATATAAAAGGTTTAGAATAAAACTCAAATAGCAGGGGGGGTTATGATTTAAAATTAGGATTAAAAGGTCTTTCATATGCTGTACTCAAAGATGTTTCTAGTAGTTTTAAGGGATACAAGGCATCTCATTGAACTTTATCCAATCCCTATATATTTTAAACCTATATTATTATTCTTAAACAGTGCTTCCATTAAAAAATTGAAACTTATTTTACCATTGAATAAAACACAAATACAAAACGTCCTTATTTTGAAGAAACATGTTGAATACTATGAGAATCTACTGCATAAAGTTATATATAATTTCTCCGAAGTTAACTTAGAGCAATTAACCGTTCAATTTGTATTTTGTAAAGTTCTATAAAACATTTGATTTGTATATCTTGGAAATTATCTAGTTATCCGTAAACCTATAAGGCTTTTAATAAACATTTTGAACAAATAAAGACTTTTAAAGTGACGAATTTAGAAAGTCACAAAATTTTTTGCAGCCTATGCCCAGACTGAAAGTGTCAGATTTTTTTCGCGGGCCCTTTCCATTTGTTACGTGCGCATGGATGATCATCTTTAACACCGATGTATAAAAATAGATTTTTCTACTTGGCGGGAAACGGAGTATTTCGGCTTTAAGAGTTCATATGCTTTAAAATAATTCGAATTAAAGGAAACTCGACGATGTATGCCCTATTAGGAATTTAGCTAACGTTACTGAATTCTGCGGTTCCCGGAAACATATAGATATTTCACTACTGAAGTTACATGTAGAAAAACTGTTTAACTTTTTTCATTATTCGAGATTTATTGTTATCTGCAAAAATTATAATTCAAAATATATCAAATTTAGTTAATTGTAGATATTATTATTTTTTTATGATTTTTTTTTGTCGCTATCATAACAACTTCAAAACTGCGCCGTAAAATATATCTTATAGCAAATATCATTCTTTATCAGCTATTGTTTAAGTTAAAGTTCAAAATTTTAGAAATCGTCTATACTGTCCTTTGCTGTTTATGGTAGTGCCACATTCTACTTCTATTATTCCCACAATTATCTTAAATTATTACCTCAAAAAATCTTAAATTTTTAAATTAAATTGTTAAATCTTAATCTATCAAATTTTTAGCCCAGGAAATTTTACTCTGTTTAACAATGAAAGTTACATAGCGTCGTAAATAATCGTGTCAATCAAAAACTAGCCCAATTACGATGTGCCATGTTATGAAATTCCGTTCTAGGTAATTGAGGGCTTTGTTTCCAAAAATTATTACAGCACCAGATGTTGTCAACCCCACACGAAAATTCGAAGATCACGCTCAGTTAAATTCAGTCCAGTGGTTGATAATATGAGTGTGGAAAGAAACAGGTTTATAAGCGACCGAGAGCTGTTGTGGGTCTGAAAAGGCATTTTAAAAATATATATATAATCTCCATCCCTCGACATAATAGAAAATCCGCTTACGATAGTTTTATCAATATGATTGATAAAATAATTGAGCAGAGATTGAGATTTTTGTATATAAAAGGGGAGATGGTATTTTGGAGAATCTGGAGAATTTAACATTCTTCATAACTTCGGGGAGTTAACTAGGAATTACTTTTCAAAGTGGCAGGTATTACAACTATAATAAAGACTCAAACACTTTATAGGGTTCTTTTGGAAGATCATGAGAAACAAACCACGTTAGAAAATTATTACACTGTTGATAAATGTGTAAGATTCAAACATTTATTTAAACATGGGGGATTCTGGAGAGTCTGAAAATATATTTTAAATATTGCATTGTTCATTGCCCTCGGGGAGAATGTCGAAAACTCGGGTACCTTAAGTTCTGTACTATGACTGACACTGTAACATTGCAACTACTCTCAATTTTCACCTCTACCTGGGGCAATATACGTATAAAGCTTCAACCTTCTGCGTTGCTAGTGGAGCTTTAAGTAAGTTTGAAAATACTTTTTGAAAATTTAATTTTCTCCGCTTTCGAGGTTAAATCAAGATTCCAACTTCGTTAGGTGTTGTATAGTGGCTGGCACTATAAATTTGAAAGAAAAATAAGTCTTTTCCCCTAAGGTCGCACTAATTGTGAGAATATTCGCATATTATACATCACCATTTAGAGGGTGTGGGAGATGCAGACCGTCCGACGCGTTCTAAGATATGAGCAGCTGTTTGGACGGCCGATTTGTAGCGGGTGTGAAGAGATTTTCCAAATAACACTTTTATATTTGCCCACTGTGAGGAAAGATAACTGACCGGCCCTGATAAATTCTGTACCGTGGCTTACAATATACGTTACAAAAATTGTGTCCTTCCATCTTCTGGGCAATAAACGTTCAAAGATTCAACTTCCTAGATAACCAAATGTCGGAAGGGTCTTAAAATTATTTTCGTGTTTATTTTATGTATTGATAAAATAAATGTACATGCCTTGGATATATATATATATATATATATATATATATATAATGTTTAGAATAAAACTGAAATAGCGGGGAGGGGCGTATGATTTAAACTTAGGATTAAAATGTATTTCATATGTTGAACTCAAAGATGTTTCTAGTAGTTTTAAGGGATACAAGCCATCTCATTGAACATTATCCAATCCCTATATATTTTAATCTACATTATTATTCTTCAACAGTGCTTCCATTACAAAAATGAAAATTATTTCACCATTGAATTAAACACAAATACAAAACGTCCTTATTTTCCTCCTTTTTAAAAATTTTATTGTGAATCGCCAGAACATGTATCAATTGTGTATATGGCTACGTTCAAGTTTATCCACTCCTAAGTTTGGCCATTGACCTTTTGTTTACGAGTGGAACAGCGTCAATCCCAAACGAAGAATATCTCAAAAAGACAGGTAATTGACGTATCTTATCCCAAAATGTTCGACTCTACTTTGCAGACATTCGCGCCCATTAACGCTAATGTCCGCAAAGAGGTATCGGAAATGTTTGGTATAGGGTAAGTCAAATACCTCTCTTTTTGAGAAATTATTTTCTTGGGATTGACGATGTCGCATCCGTAAGCAAAAGGTTTAAGTTTTTGGGGACATTGAAAGAGTCATTATCGCGATAGGAGGAGGAGGACGTGTAAGAAGATGGTCGCCTTTAAAAATAAGTTTTCCAACAGGTATAAAAGTAGCAGTAGCACAGTAATGAAATCGAAGTAATATGTTTGTATGGATTTCGTATTAGCATTGATTCATTCTTCCTTTTTTCGTTCTTTGACACAGACCGGCGCATTGTCCGGCGTATATGAAAATGTAAGGCATATATTCGATTTGCACGGATTGCACAGTGCCACCCGATTAGTACCCGAAATCTGTGGAGAAAACATCCACAGTGACAGTGTCTCTCATCCGCTGCAACCAACTTCTCAGAAAGGACTTTCGAACCCAGATATGAAGCGTAACAATACTCCTCGTAAATATGGAAATAGTTTGGGCAGAAGCAGGATGGCATTGATTCTACAATTTCAACTCAAAATTCCATTTTCTTTAAATTATAACACAAGGTCAGAGATAAATGCGTTTGTCAACAGTCATTTGGACAGCCTTTAGTTCGACTCGAAACGCATAATATTACTGCAGAGCCAGCATATAGCGGAATCGCAACAGATAGACTTAATATCAGTCACAAACTATACTATCAATAATAGATAAATACATTTAGATATGGAGTAAACAAAAGAAATGATTTATCTTATTGAAGTATAGTAAAACAAAAATTTACTACAGTAAAGTTAAAAGCAATTAATTACGTATATGCTGAGTTTTATTTAATTTGAGAAATATACATAACTTTCTTTACAGCATCTGAATTAATGACATATTTGCATAGACCTTCCTCGGCAGGAACTATATTGCCACTGCAGCCAACAATGCGTGATTCGAAATTGTCAAAATTTTGTAGGCTCTCCATAGCAATTTTTAATACTGTCTTTCTGATTTAAATCATTTGCGCTTTTTGTTAGATTTCGGATTTTTGAACGGATTTTCGGGCTCTTTTGACATGTTTCTACACAATCGTCGCTTACAGCATATTAGTCGCTAAAATATGTATATTTTGCCAAAACTCGTTTTTCTCGTAAGCTATTTTACATCGAACTATCTTCAGAAACAGAACCGGAAATAAAAAATTGTTAGATTTCTTATGAACAACCAGCATGCTTTACGCAGTTTTTCTCTGTTTTCGGATGGATGTAACACTAGGCAACATTTAGGAATTAGCAGGCAATATTCTATAAAATTTCTATCAATCTTCTTGTTAAGCTATATCAACGCATCTGAGAATGATTTTTGGCGAGTGATTAGGCTCATTGTATCTGGAGATTAATTCCTGTAACCAAATTAATTGTTGCCTCTGGGAATTTGATTTTATTGGAAAGAGTCCCAAAAAATTGATGTCCTTTCATCTCCTTACGGAAATCTTCAAAATAAGTGATGCACATGCATCAATTGCAATAACCGATACTTCGCTACACACGGAATCGCTATAAGCCGTCTTGAACTACTGACTAATTTGAAAGTAAATTAACTATTGTTTTAAGTCCACAGTTACCAATAATATTATTAAATTACGTTTCATGTAAAATATGACTTCGTTTAATCGGAGACAACAGAACTCTGCTATTCAAATCCAGGAAGCTGCATCCTACCAGGTTGCAGTCTAATTGAAATAATAGGTGGAACAAGTGACTGAGAACCATCAAACCATTAGATCAGTATGAAGAAACATGTTGAATACTATGAGAATCTACTGCATAAAGTTATATATAATTTCTCCGAAGTTAACTTAGAGCAATTAACCGTTCAATTTGTATTTTGTAAAGTTCTATAAAACATTTGATTTGTATATCTTGGAAATTATCTAGTTATCCGTAAACCTATAAGGCTTTTAATAAACATTTTGAACAACTAAAGACTTTTAAAGTGACGAATTTAGAAAGTCACAAAATTTTTTGCAGCCTATGCCCAGACTGAAAGTGTCAGATTTTTTTCGCAGGCCCTTTCCATTTGTTACGTGCGCATGGATGATCATCCTTAACACCGATGTATAAAAATAGATTTTTCTACTTGGCGGAAAATGGAGTATTTCGGTTTTAACAGTTCATATGCTTTAAAATAATTCGAATTAAAGGAAACTCGACGATATATGCCCTATTAGGAATTTAGGTAACGTTACTGAATTCTGCGGTTCCCGGAAACATATAGATATTTCACTACTGAAGTTACATGTAGAAAAACTGTTTATCTTTTTTCATTATTCGAGATTTATTGTTATCTGCAAAAACTATAATTCAAAATATATCTAATTTAGTTAATTGTAGATATTATTATTTTTTATGATTGTTTTTTGTCGCTATCATAACAACTTCAAAACTGCGCCGTAAAATATATTTTATAGCAAATATCATTCTTTATCAGCTATTGTTTAAGTTAAAGTTCAAAATTTTAGAAATCGTCTATACTGTCCTTTGCTGTTTATGGTAGTGATACATTCTACTTCTATTATTTCCTCAATTATCTTAAATTATTACCTCAAAAAATCTTAAATTTTTAAATTAAATTGTTAAATCTTAATCTATCAAATTTTTAGCCCAGGAAATTTTACTCTGTTTAACAATGAAAGTTACATAGCGTCGTAAATAATCGTGTCAATCAAAAACTAGCCCGATTACGATGTGCCATGTTATGAAATTCCGTTCTAGGTAATTGAGGGCTTTGTTTCCAAAAATAATTACAGCACCAGATGTTGTCAATCCCACACGAAAATTCGAAGATCAAGCTCAGTTAAATTCAGTCCAGTGGTTGATAATATGAGTGTGGAAAGAAACAGGTTTATAAGCGACCGAGAGCTGTTGTGGGTCTGAAAAGGCATTTTAAAAATATATATATAATCTCCATCCCTCGAAATAATAGAAAATCCGCTTACGATAGTTTTATCAATATGATTGATACAATAATTGTGCAAAGATTGAGATTTTTGCATATAAAAGGGGAGATGGCATTTTGGAGAATCTGGTGAATTTAACTTTCTTCATCAGCCCGGGGAGTTAAGCAGGAATTCCTTTCCATAGTGGCTAGTATTACAACTATAGTAAAGACTCATCCACTTTATAGGGTTCTTCTGGAAGATCATGAGATACAAACCACGTTAGACAATTATTACACTGTTGCAATAAATGTGCTAAGATTTAAACATTTATTTAAACATGGGGGATTCTAGAGAGTCTGAAAATATATTTTAAATATTGCATTGTTCATTGCCCACGGGGAGAAAGTCAAAAACTCGGGTACCTTAAGTTCTGCACTATGACTGACACTATAACATTGCAATTACTCTCAATTTTCACCTCTACCTGGGGCAATATATGTATAAAGATTCATACTTCTGACTTGCTAGTGGAGTTTTAAGTAAGTATGAAAATAATTTTTGAAAAATTAAATTTTCTCCGCTTTCGAGGTTAAATCAAGAATCCGACTTCGTTAGGTGTTGTATAGTGGTTGTCACTATAAATTTGAAAAAATAAAAAGAATTTCCCCCTAATGGGGCTATAATTGTGAGTATATACGCATATTATATATCACCATTTAGAGGGTGTTAAAGACGCAGACCGTCCGACTCGTTCTAAGATATGATCAGCTGTTTGGACGGCCGTTAAGTACCAGGCGTGAAGAGACATTTCAAATAACACTTTTATATTTGCCCACTGTGAGGAAAGATAATAGTGCGTCTCTGTTAAGTTCTGTGCCGTGGCTTACAATATACGTTTGCAAAAATCGTGTCCTTCCATCTTCTGGGCAATAAACGTGCAAAGATTCAACTTCCTAGGTGACCAAGTGTCTGAAGTGTCTTTAAAGTATTTTCGTGTTTATTTTATATATTGATATTTCTTTTTAATCAAATGAAATGACTTATTTCAATTTAAAAGTTCATTTGACTATATATATTTTGTTTAATACACATATTATAAAATAAGCTATCTGGCAAAAATTATATTTTGAAGTAAAATTAGAAAAGTGCAGTATGATTTTTTTATAAAATAAATGTACATGTCTTGGATATACATAAATATATAAAACATTTAGAATAAAACTCAAGTAGCCGGGGGGGGCGATGGTTTAAACTTAGAATTAAAAGGTCATTCATATGCTGTACTCAAAGTTTTAAGGGAGATAAGGCATCTCATAATGTACAATTCGCCAATCCCTATATATTTTAAATCTACATTATTATTATTCAACAGTGCTTCCATTACAAAAATGAAAACTATTTTAACATTGAATAAAACACAAATACAAAACGCCTCCACTTTCAATCTATTCAACCATTCTCGTAACCTATTCTACATCGAACTATCTTCAAACACAAAATTGGGAATTAAGAATTGCAGGATTTTTCGTGAAAAACCAGAATGTTTTCCGCAGGTTTTCATTGTTTGCGGATAAACATCACACTAGGCATCATTCAGGGATTCGCAGACAATCTTCATATGTTTAAGATATATCAACGCATCTGAGAATGTTTTGAGATGAGTGTTTAGGCTCATTTTTCCGGGGATGAATTCTTGTAACCAAACAAATTGTAGCTACCGAACATTTGATTTTACTAGAAGGAGTTCCAAGAAAATAATTTATTTTCTACTCCCACGCGAAAATCTTCAAAATATCTGATGCACCTGCATCGGATTAGTCGCCATAAGCTATATGTTTAATATTGTTAAAGTATTGTAGTTGAATGTGACATAATTTATAATAACATATATTTCGCTACACATTTGTTCGCTGTAAGTTGTCTGGATCTATAGACTGATTTTGAAGCAAATTAATTTTGCTTAAAGTCCACAGATGCCAATAATATCATAAAATTACTTTTTATACAAAATCTGACTTCGTTTAATCGGTATCTTCTGGTGTAAAGAAAAGTCATCCAGAAAGCTGCATCCTTTCATCTTGCAGCCAATTGATATAATAGGTAGAACAAATGACCAGCAAAACATTGGATCACTATGAAGAAACATGTTAAGCAATATGGAAATCTAATGTATAAGGTTACATAAATAAGACAGTTCAAGAACCTATAAAAATATATATATATTGCATATCTTGGAATTTATCTAGTAATCCGTAGAGCTAGAACGATTTTAAATAAACAATTTAATCAAATAAAATCTTTTAAACTCACGAATTTAGAAAATCAAAAATTTTTGCCGCCCATGTCCAGACAGAAAGTGTGAGACATTTTTCGCAGATCCCTGCATCTGGAAGGTGAGCATAGATGATCGTCTTTTGCTGCAATCTTAAATAATAAAAGGCAGTGTCTGTGTGTGTGTGTGTGTTATACACTATAGGGTTCAGCGACCGCGCAATCAGAGACATGGGGGGGGGGCGGTAAGGTGACACGTGAAAACCGATTTTTAAAATTTGAATTATTATTTTTGTTATTTAATGTTTTATGCGATTTCGAAAGTTTTTTTCACATTTTTGCCCTTTTTTCTCCACGATCCAGACGTCATAGAAAAACAAATCACATCACCGGAAAGAGCAGACAATTACGAGTAAAAATATATCGATTTCAAACCTCAGAGACTAATTCTAATGTTTTTTAAAGATTTTGAAACAAAAGTCACTTTCGGTTAAAAAAAAAGGAACTTTCGTTTTTAAATCCTTCCTTCGGGAAAAGTTCCGAGATTTTCGACTAATAATTCACATTTTTAGAAAGCTCAAAGATCTGGCATTCATACAAGACCAATTTGGGCAAGAAATGAAAATTGCCCGCAGGATCGGGATTTTAAGATTTTTCGAATTTCAATTTCTCGGCCATCCGCTAGAAAAGTTCGTTGAGTTTTTTCCCCGTTTCCATGGAGGCCGCGCTTCCTGTTTTAAAAGCTTAACATATGTATTGTACACATCGGGTGAAATTATTATATTTATATGATATTTTAAACAGATATTTTAATTTATGGATATTTTAAATGGATATTTTATATAATTTAAAAGATTGAATTATGGTGGATTGAATTGTGGTGATGTATTTGAAATTATTATATTTAAGGATTGGTGGAACAATATGGATGATTGATGGAACGATATGGATTTTTTAAATGGATATTTTAATTTATGGATATTTTAAATGGATATTTTAATGTATGGATATATTTTAATTTTACGGAAATTTCAAATGATGGAACGATGTATATTTTATTAGAGCTTAGCATGTGGTCATTATAAAATTTAATTAGCGCGCACTCGAATTGCACTCGGTAAAGCCGGGTTCGCTTTCCGCAACTGCCTAAACTGCCGCAGTGTTCAGACGGAGTACGATCACGTTAAACATGTGGGTCCGTAAGTCCTTCCGAGAGGTTGGTGGTAGGGGAGGGAGAGTACGGTCCTGTGGATGCCTCTCTCACTGAGTCCCGGTCTAAATTGGGTGAATAAAAAGAAAGTTATGGAGATTGTGACGAAGGACGCAGTAGCTCAGTGGTTAGCGCGCGGGAATTGCACTCGGTACGCCCGGGTTCGATTCCCGCCACTGCCAAAACTGCTGCCGTGTTCACGCGGAGTACGATAACGTTAAACATGTAGGTCCGTAAGTCCTTCCGAGAGGTTGGTGGTAGGGAAGGAGGTTACGATCCCTGTGGATAACTCTCCCACTTGGTTCCTGTCTAAATTGGGTGAATGAAAAGTAAGTTATGGAGATTTGCGCGGTAGCCCAGTGGTTCGCGCGCGACAATTGCACTTAGTAGGACGGGGTTCGATTCCCGCCACTACCAAAACTGCCGCCGTGTTCACGCGGAGTACGATCACGTTAAAATGTGGGTCCGTAAGTCCTTCCGAGAGGTTGGTGGTAGGGGAAGGGGAGTACGGTCCCTGTGGATGGCCTCCCCCACTGGGTTTTGGTCTAAATTGGGTGGCACTCCCTGGCCGTCCAAACAGTTACCTTACACCTTTTGGGTAGGTCGCGCCAGCGAGTTTGCCACGGTCAGAATTTGCCACGGTCAGAATTTTCAAGGGTAGCGAACAACTTATTTTTAACTCCACCATTTCACTAAGCGCTTTGGGAGGAGCTGTTGAAAAGTTCTTTGCCCTTCCTGACGGGAAAGTTGTGCTGACATCAAAGGATGAGCAATCAACGAGTAAAATTGTAGCTGGTTTAACGGGTGATCCTGCCCTTAAACAGAATGTGGTGGTGGAAAGACCGGGACGTAGATTGCCGAAAGTGATTTTCTTCGATGTTCCGGAAGATTTGACCGTGACTGAGTTCTTAAATGGAATTGTGGCACAAAATCCGGAATTGCAGGATTTGTCAGATTCCTTTGTGTTTAAATTTTCTATTAAGGCTAAACTAGGAAACCACAGGATATTTGAGGTTTCACCTGACTTGTTCAGGGTATTAATGGATCATCGAATGGTCTTTTTCAAATGGTATAAATTCTGGTGTATAGAATTTTATGCAATTCTCCACTGTTTTAAATGTGGATGGCTGGGTCACACCACTGGGAGGTGCCCGATCCGCATCTTTGCCTTACGTGTTCTCTGCCCTTTAATGGGGATAGCTGTAAGGAGTCTTTCTGTTGCATTAATTGCAAGAATTTTAAAGTGAAGAATAGAGGTAATCGGGACCTTGCTCACTCTTGCCGGGACACGAAATCCAAGTCCTTCGTAGCCGAGATAGAAAGGTATAGGAAGCACGGAGACTATGGTGATGGAAGTTAGCTGCATTTTGAATAAGGTGTATTGTTGTATTGTTTATTTGTTGTGGCAACTATTTGCATTTGTTGCAGCACCTTTTAATTATTTTGTAGGTTAAAAAATTATATCTTGATTATTCTGGGTTCTTTGTGCTTTTATTTGAGTCTAAAATTGGTGTTTTGGGTGTAGTTCTCTTGCTTTTCTTAGATTTTCTTTAGAATTTTAAACTTTGGAACCTTGTATAGTTGCTATTTTGCAATTTGATTTTGGTCTTGTTCTTAGGATATTTTTAATGAATAGTGTTGGTTTGGGAGGATTTGGTTTATTTTAATTTTGGCTTTGGGGTGAGTTGTTTTTGTTAGATTTGAGAGAGGTTTTAGGTATTAGTTTATTTTCGCACTTTGTTTTTATTGTTGCTTTGGAGGTTGTTTATTTTGTCCTTGATGTTGGTGGACCTCTGAGACTGTTTATTTGTCTATGGATTTTTTCCCGGTTGTTTTAGGAGGTAAGTTGGTGGATTTTTGGGGTTGTTTATTTGTTTTTGAGTAGGACTATGGTGGTTTTTGGAACATTTTTATAGTTGTGTGTGTTTTATTCTTGCTTTTTCCCTTACCTTGGTTCGATTTTTATATTGATTTTTGGATTCTTTTAATTGTGGCTGAGCTTCGGATTCCTGTTCTGGCGATTGGCGGGAGTTGCTGGACATTGATTGTTAAGTGTTAGTTGACCTTGGGATTTTTTTTTTGTTTGGGTTGATCGTAATTTGTTGGATTGAGTTTCCCCTCTTCTTTATTGAAGGAAGGGATTTTTGTTCGTTGTTTGATTGGTAGGTCTTTTGTGTTTATTTGTGGAGTGTTTTGGATCCATCTTATAGTTAGTAGTTAATGTTACATTTTTGGGTTTCTCATGGTTAGGTTAGTTGCTGTTTTGTTGCTGGGGATCAGTTTCTCTTTAGAGTTTTTTCTCCTTCTTGGGTGTAGGCTAGGGCTTTTTGTTTTTGGATTGCTTTAAATATTGTCAAAATTTTGAATGTTTTTTAATTATTTAGCCTTTTTCGGCCTATGTTAGGCAATTCCCGTAAAGTTTTACGGAGGTTCTTGTTTGGCCTTTAGTATGGCTATAATATATGTGATGCTTAAAATATTCTGTTGTTATTGTAATTTGATTGTAATTTTGGCTTTTTTTGTAATTTTGGCTTGTAAATATGTAATTATTATATGGTTATGTAAGTTGTAACTCTGCTCGGCCGAGGATATTATTGCCTTGTGCCACTTCTGACGGGAGCCTCGAGTCAGAGAATAAAGGGTAGTGGACAGGCTGGTCGCTAAAGGCGGCTAGTGTATAATAAAAGGCAATGTCTGTGTGTGTGTGTGTGTGTGTGTGTCTGTGTGTCTTATACACTATGCGTTCAGCTACCGCGCGTCGGAGAGCTACGAAATTTGGCAATTGGAGACCCGGGGGGAAGGGGACACGTAAAAACCGATTTTTAATATTTTAATTATTTTTGTTATTTAATGTTTTGTGCGATTTCGACCGTTTTTTGTCCTTTTTTCTCCACGATCCAGACGTCGTAGAAAAAAAACAAATCGCACCACCGGAAAGAGCAGACAATTGCAAGTGAAAATATATCTATTTCAAATCTCAATTTTGATTTCTAATATTTTTTAAAGATTTTAAAACAAAAGTCACTTTCGGTTCAAAAAAGCCAACTTTCGTTTTTAAATCCTCCCATCGTAAATATTACTCATAATTTCGATTAATAATTTGCATTTTTAGAAAGATCAAATATCTGGCATTCTTACAAGTTCAATCTGGTCAAGAAATATTTAAAATTGCCCGTAGGATCGCAATTTTAAAGACTTCATGATTTTATATTTCTCAGCGAAGATCAGATTCTTCCCCGACAGCCGCGCCCAGAAATGGGGGACGTCACTCCGTTGAATCGGGTTAGAGTCATATTTTAAATGATAGAATTAAGAGCTTAGCATATGGTCATTATAAAACTTAAATGATTGAATTATGGTGGATTGAATTATGGTGATGTATTGTATACATCGGGTGAAATTATTATATTTATATTTTAAATGATAGAACGATATGGATTTTTAACTGGATATATGGAACTATGGAATGAGGATATTTTAAATGATATTAATGAAAAGCTTAAACACTGAAGAAAAAAAATAAATAGAAAGAAAGTTATGGATATTGTCGAGGTGCCTTAAAATTTCATTTTTAGTTTTAACGTTATTAAACAAAATCAAACTTTGTTAACTCCACGGGGTTAAGGGCGCGGTAGCCCAGTGGTTAGCTCGCGGAAATTGCACTCCTTAGGCCCGGGTTCGATTCCCGGCACTGCCAGAGCTGCAGCCGTGTTCACGCGGAGTACGATCACGTTAAACATGTGGGTCAATCCGAGAGGTTGTTGATAGAGGAAGGAGGGTACCGTCGCTGTGGATGCCTCCCCCACTGGGTTCCGGGCTAAATTGGGTGAATAAAATGAAAGTTATGGAGATTGTCGCAGAGAGCGCGGTAGCCCAGTGGTTAGCGCGCGGGAATAGCATTTGGTAGGTCCTGTTTCGGTTCCCGCCACTGTCAAAGCTGCCGCCGTGTTCACGCGGAGTACGATCACGTTAAACATGTTGGACCGTAAGTCCTTCAGACAGGTTGTTGGTAAGGGAAGGAGGGTACCGTCCCTGCGGATGTCTCCCCCTCTGGGTTTCTGCCTAAATTGGGGGGCACGTCCGGGCCATCCAAACCGTTACCTTACACCTTTATGGTAGGTCGCGCCAGCGAGTTTGCCACGGTCAGAATTTGCCATGGTCAGAATTTTCAAGGGCAGCGAACAGGCTGGTCGCCAAAGGCGGCTAGTGCACAAATATTTTCGTCAATATGGCGGAAAATGGATTTCGGATTTAAAAGTTAATATATTTTAAATTAATTATTCGATTTAAAGGAAACTCGACGAGGTCTGCCTTATTAGGAATTTAACAAACATTACCGAATTTTGCGGTTCTCAGAAACATAGCTATTTCACTACTGAAAAACAGTTATATATTTTTTATTATCTAAGATCTATTGTTACCTGCAAAAATATAATTCTAAATATATCAAAATTAGCTGGTTACAGGCACTATTATTTGTATGATAATGCTTTGTCACTATATTAATAATTTCAAAAGGACGCCTAAAACAATTTTAAAGCATATATCATACTTTAACAGCTAATGCTTAAGTTGAAGTTAAAAATTTAATAAATCGTTGATACTGACGGATGTTATTTTTGGTAGTGCCACATTCAACTTCTATTTTTCCACAATCTATTATTTAATCAAAAAATATTTAAAAATTCGTCTGCTGTATAAATGCATTTAATTTAATTCTACTGCTAAACAGCATGATATTTATTTTTTAAAAAAATCGGCGAATAAAATATCGTCTGCATAATGCTCTCTCTTTGAAAGTTTCTTTTTTTATAACTATTTCGAAAACCCCTGGTCGTAAAAACTCGAAACTTGGACTATAGGCACGGCAGCTCAGTATTTAAGGCTCAGGTATTATACTCGATGGATCCGAGTTCGATTCCAAGCTCTGCCGAAATTGTCCCCACGTTCACTCCGAGTGCAGTCACTCTAAATATGTGTGTATGCAAATCCTTACGAGAGGTTGGCGGTATTGGAAGATGGGAACAATCCCCGTGATTGTCGCTCCAACTGTGTGCACTTCTCAGCCCCCCAAACGTCCATATGTCCTTCATCTCCTGCAACATAGATCTTTCACTTTCGGGTAGGTCGAAAAATCTGGTTTGAAGGAAAAAAAGGAAATATGGGCTACATTTTAAGTCGGACAATTCCACACAGCATTTCATGAGATTCGCAGCCGTTCGCCAGTGAGGATAAGTCACACAAACACAAAAGCGGACATACATAGGGGGATTCTTTTATATTTTGATAAATAATTCCGTATTAACTCTAGGTAAATAATCATTTACTCTAACCGAGACATAATCAGAATTTAAAGAAAATCCCAGGAGATGTTGTTGTT
The DNA here is from genome assembly GCA_951213105.1 of Amaurobius ferox. Lineage (NCBI taxonomy): Eukaryota > Metazoa > Arthropoda > Arachnida > Araneae > Amaurobiidae > Amaurobius > Amaurobius ferox. Next base: position 29,702,323 of record OX578146.1, on the reverse strand, counting down.
CATTAATCATTTGAGTTCTACAAAATTCTGATACAAAATTGTAGGGATATGTATTAATTAATTTTTCCCTATCTGAGGCAGCCATCTCAGCAAAGCGATCTGCAGTTTCATTGCTAACATTACCAACGTGAGCGTTTATATAACTTTACTAAGTGTTTACTTTGCCAGCAAAATTAATAATCTCACGCCAATATTTGTTTTATTACTTGAAGAATTTAGAGATACAATTGCAGTCAAACTGTCAGAGTTAATATTTATTTTCCTCACCCGACCTTAGCCCCTTACTTGATAGTAGCTAACCCCGACAGGAAAACGTAATTATTAGAATCCAATGGACGTGACTTAAAGCATCATTCTCAAACATACACATTGCATCGCCGCACCAACTTCATTATTAATCTTAGATACATCTGTATAAACCTTGTTTATATTTTAGATTTAGACTTTAAAATCAAAGACAACCACATAAATGGTTAAAAAGTCGTTTATTAAAGTCTCCTTATTATGACTTACAAAATCACATAGCCAAAGCGCTTTAGGACATTATCATGCCTTTCATCACTGGGAAAGTAAAATAAAGTGCTAACAAGTGCCTAAATATAGGCCATATCCGACAGGCAAAATGTATATCAACTACATACAAAATTATACATAAATTTATATATTTTAATTTTTTTAAAAACAACGAAGTAAAATACATTATCGTAAAAATGCATATTACAATAAGAGATATAGTTTAATAATCAACATGAATGTCGACAAAAAATGAAAAGTAACCGCTATTGAATATTTAGAAAATCATGGTGCGACTTGACCGGCAGAGTGTCAAGAACGAGTCGCCAAACATAACTAAGGACTAGAACGGGATCAAAATTACAAATAGAATTACGGTAAATATAAATAAAAAGGGATTCCTAAAGTAAGATATCACGGGGGTTATTGCAGCTAATTAAAAGAAAAGATTTTTCAAACATAGGCTGAAAATTATTGTTAGTAGCATATCGGGCAAGAGCTGTGGATAGATTAACATTTTTAACATCGCGAGCATGTTCAGCTAAACGAATAGCGACGGTACGTTGAGTACAGCAAATATGAAACATAAAGTTATAATTGGGAGATAAAAGGGAGACGGCATACACCCCAGACTGTCCTTTGAAATTATTATTAACCTTATATTTATCTGAACGGATACGATTAAATAACGTAAAAACCGTAGAATAGGTAGGCTTGACATTAATTGCATGGCAAAAATTACTTAGGGGATTCAAAATCGTTGGTGATAAGGAAAACTAGATTTATGCAGCATAAGATCAGATACAGGAACACACTTAGTATTCGGTTTCATGAAATTATTGCGAATATTAGAAAATATTTTATAAATGAACTCGAAGGAATAACCAGCTTCATAACCAAGGTTAAAGATAAAATCAATTTCAGTAACTAAGACCGGAATAGATTAACAAAAATTACAGCACGATTAAAAAAAGCATACAAAAGAAGCATTTTTACTAGAAATAGGGTGATAGGAATTAGCGGGGATATAAGAATTAATAAAAGTAGGTTTACGAAAACTAGAAGTATGGAAACCAAGAGTTATGGGAAACAAAAATATCCAGAAACGGCAAAGAAAAATTAGACTCATGTTCAACGGTAAAATTAATGGAGGGGTAAAAATTATTGGCATTATCCGAAAGAAGAAGGAGGTCATTACTGCGGTTCCAAATAATAAACACATCATCCTCGTAACGACACCAAAGATAAGGCTTAAATGATAAAAAAGGCAAAATTTCGCTTTCGATTTTCTGAAAAACAGCTTCAGCTAAAATGTCAGATAAAGGTCTACCCATAGGAGAAATCCAAAATAATTTATCTGTTCGACAATGTTCAAAGCAGAAGTTATAGCGTCGATAGTGGGAATATTACAATTTTGAATTAGAGGTTTTGGGGCAATAATATAATTATTTTAGTAAAAAATCCCGGAAGTGCAGTTAACAAACGGAAAAAGTTTAGGAGATTTAATCTGAGTAAACGGGATAGGTAAGAGAGCAAGAAGCTTATTGTGAGAATATTTAAAAATGGGATGATAACCTGAAACAAGCACCTTATCCAACTCTACAGGAGCCAAATTTGGGACATCTCGTGGAGCATTAAACGTGGAGCACAAACGTATTTACATCATCATCATCATCATCAGAACTTGTTAGAAAAATGAATCCTTTAATTGGAAGGGGGGGGGGACTGCGGATAAAATGGGAATTAAGATCAAATAACAAAGAGCTAGGAAAATAATAATAACATCAACAACAATTTCTGTACCTCCAAATAAAAACTTTTTAAGTACCATTCTGAGAGTCTGTAGATGCTACATCTAAAATAGAAAGCAAGGCAATATTAGAGAAGGATCTATATCCTTTAGGCATTTTCTTAAGAAAAACTCTTTGTAATGGAACTAGCTTACGAAATTGAATATTTGTCAAATTTCCAGGCCAGGAAATTTTATTTCGTTAAACAATGTATGGTACTTAGCTTCGAAAAAATCATGTCAATTAAAAACTAGCCCAATTACGATCTACCATGTGTTCGAGGTCTATTCTAGGTAACCTCGAACACATGGTAGGCTTTGGAAGTTTTCACAAAATTTTTACATAGTCAGATGTTATTCACCCATAACGACCACTCGAAGATCTAGCTCCGTCAATTTCGGTAAAGTGGTTGAAACTATAAGTATGAAATTATTCAGCTTTATAAGCCATTGGAGGCTGCTTGAAGGCCTGAAAAGGCATCTGAAAATGTATAACTAATCTCCGTCCCAAGAGGACAATAAAAAATTCGGCTACGATAGTTGAACAGCGATAATTGATAGTACTATAATTGTGCAAAGATTCAGCCTTCAAGTAAACAGGGGGCATTCTGGATACTCTGGAGAATTTATATATTTTCATCATCCTAGGGAGGGGGGGTTAAGTCAGAATTCAATTTTATCCTAGCTGGCACTGTAAGTACTTCATGACTCAGTTATCCACTTTATAGGGTTCTTACGGAAGATCAAAAGAGACAGAAACACGTAAGACAATTAATATATTGTTGCAATAATTATGTATAGATTCAAATCTTTAGTTCATTATGGCGAATTCTGGAGCGTCTGAAGATACGTTTTAAAATCGGTCCGCATAGCCGTTGTTCCCGGGGAGAAAGCCAAAAACTCGGGTTCGTTAGGTTCTGTACTGTGGCTGAGGATATATGATTGCAATGGTTCTCAGATTTCCCCTCTATCGGGGACAATAATTGTCCAAAGATTTAACCTTCTGGGTTCCCTGTGAAGTTTTTATAGGGATTGAAAATTCTTTTAGAAAAACTGTTTTTATTACCGCCTTCGAAGGGTAAGAAAAGATCCGACACCGTTAGGTTCTGTATCGTGGCTTACACTATACATTTGCAGATATTAAGAATTCCCTTCTACCGGAGACAATAATTGTGCGAAGATTCAACATTCTATATCACACTTTTAGAGGTTCTGAAGAAACCTTTCAAATATAACGTTTATATTCGCACCTTTGAGGAAAGCCGAAAATCCTTCTCTGTTAAGTTCTGTACCGCGGCTGATACGATACGTTTGCAAAAATATGTCCTTCCATCTACTGGGTGGAACAAATGTGCAAAGAATTAACTTTCTTGATGACCTAGCTTCTGCAGAGTGTCAAGTGGCTTTTCCTGCTTATTTAACTGATATTTCTTTTTGTTTTCTCAAATGAAATGACTTATATAAATTTATAATTTTATTTGAATATAATTTTGCTTTAATACACCTACAATGAAATAAGCTATCTTATAAAATATATATTTTTAGTATAACTAGGAAAGTGCAATATGCTTTATTTTAGTAATAAAATAATTATCCTTGCCATGGATAAACATAAATATATAAAACATTTCGAATAACTCAAGTAGCGGGGAGGATGACAATTTACATTTCGGATTAAAAGTTCCTGCATCTGCTATATTCAAATATGTTTCTAGACAGAGGGAGTAGTTTTAAAGGACATAAGACATCTTATAATAGAACAATTGGCCACCCCCTATAGGTTTTTAATCCATATTAATCTTGATTCTTCTTCAGTGCCTCCATTACAAAAATGAAAATTATTTTAAAATTGAAAAAACCAGAAATACAAAACGTTCCTATTTTCAAAATTTTATTGTCAATAGCCTGGATTTGTATAAATTGTGTATATAGCCACGCCCGAATTTTTCTACTCCCAATTTTGGTCATTAATTTTTTGGGACTTTGAAAGAGTTATTGCAATAGGAGGGGGAGAAGGTGTAAGAAGATAGTCTCCTTTAAAAAAACTTTTTTAGCAGGGACGAAAGTAGCAGTCTTACAATAACGAAATAGAAACAATTTTTTTGTGTGGATTTCACATTAGAATTGATTCCTTCTTTCTCTTTTTTGACACAGACCGTTCGTGTATATGAAAGTTTAAGGAATCAACGTTTTGCAGGGCCAGGACAGTGCCACATTATCCATACCGGAATCTTGCGAGGACAGCATCTACAGGGACAGTGCTTGTCTTCTCATGCACCCAACTTCTCGGAAGGACTTTTGAACGCAGTGTTCTCTTTGTAAATACAGGGATATTTTGGGCAGAAGCGAGATGTCACCGACTCTGCCATTTTAATACAAAATTCCATTTTATTTAATTTATAGCCCAAGGTCATAGATAAATGTGGTTGGCAACAGCCATATGAGCAGCCTTTAGTTAGGTTCAAAACGAATAATATTACCGTGGAGCCAGCATATAGCGAAATCGCGAGACAGATAAAATATTCATCACAACCTATACTTTCATTAATCAATAAGAAGTTTTAGGTATGGGATAAACAATAGAAATGATTTATCTTCCTGAAGTATAGTTAAACAAAAAATGACTATATAGTAAAGTTAAATGTAATTATTTTGCTTCATATTGAGTTTTATTACAGTTGAGAAGTTTCTATAACTTTTAGATTTTTTTAGTTTCTATAACTTAGAGCATTTGAATTTACGACACATCTGCATAGGACATTTCCTATAGGATCCACATTATCACTGCAGATACCTATTTGTTCTTAGAAATATTCACTTAAATTTTGATGACTTTCCACAGCAATTTTTAATGTTATCATCTATAATTATTATTCAATTGCTCAATCATCGACAATTTTAATCAATTTACACAATCATCGATTGCAGCATATTAGTTAGTAAAATATATGTTGTCAAAACTGCTTTTTGTCGTAACCTATTCTACATCGAACAATCTTCAAACACAAAATCGAAAACGAAAAATTGTTGGATTTCTCGTGAAAACCATCATGCTTTCTGCAGTTTTTTCTGTTTGTGGATAAACACCACACTAGTCAAAATTTAATCCGTAGTTACCAATAATATTATAAAATTATCACTTTTATAGAATATGCCTTCGTTTAAAATGAATGTAAGTACAATGAAAATGTTTTTCGTCTGGAAAGCTGCGCCCTTTCAGGTTACAGTCATTTGAAATAATTGTTACAACAAATGAATGAAACCACCTTCTTCAGTAAAACATTAGATCACTATAGAAGAAACATATTGAGCAACATGAAAATGTACTGTATAAGGTTACATAAAATTTTTGCAAAGTTAATTTAGAGCAATTAACAGTTATTTCGGTATTTTGTAAAGACCTAAAAACATATAAATTGCATATCTTAGAAATTATATGGTAATAAGTAACCCTAGAAAGCTCTTAAATAAAGATTTTAAACAAATAAAATAATTTAAACTCACGAGTTTAGGAAATCACATTTTGCCGCCCTTGTCCAGACAGAAAGGGAGATATATTTTTCGCAGACCCTGCATATGGAACGTGAGCATAGATTCTCGTCGTAGCTGCGATATATAAATATATTTGTCGAAATGCCGAAAAATGGAGGATTTCGGATTTAAAATCCCTATCCTTTAAAATAATTCGAATTAAAAAAAACTCGACGAGGACTGCCTGATTAGGAATTTAGCTAATTTTACCCAATTTTGCGGCTCTCGGAAACATAGATATTTCACTACTGAAGATACACACAGAAAACCAGCTATAAATGTTTTATTATTTAAGATTTATTGTTAGCTGCGAAAATGATAATGCTAAATATATCAAAATTAACTAATTACAGGTTTTATTATTTTTATGATAGTGTTTTGCCACTATCTTATTAACTTTAAATAATTTTATAGCATATCTCATTTTTAAGATATTATGCTTAATTTGCTCAAAATTTCAAAAATCGTTCAAAAATTAGTTCAAAAAATTTAAAAAATCGTCTGTACTGACCGATGTCATTTTTAGTAGTGCCCCATTCTACTTTTATTATTTCCACATTCTATTATTTAAATCAGGAAATATTTAGAAAAGTCGTCTGCTATAAATACATTTTATTTAATTCTGCTGCTAAACAGCATGATATTTTTTTTTCAAATAAATTGGCGATTAATATATCGACTGTATATTGCTATCTCTTTGGAAGGTCCGATTTTTACAGTTATTTCAAAAATTCCTGGTCGAAGACAATCGAACCACGGACTATGGGTACGACAGCCCAGTATATAAGGCTCAGGAATTATACTCGAGGACCCGAGGTTGATTCCAAGCTTTGTCGAAACTGTTGAAGCGTTCACGAAGAGTGCGGTTATTTTAAATATATGTGACTGAAAATCCTTCCGAAGGTTGGCGGCATTAGAAGAAGGGAGCATTCCCTGTGACTGTTGCCTCCACTGTGTTTCTGTCTAAATGGTGTACGTTTCAGCCCTCCAAACGTCCATGTGTTCATTATCTCCTCCAGTAGAAATTTTCCACCTTCGGATAAGTCGGAAAATCTGATTTGAAGGAAATGAAGGAAACATGGGCTACATTTTAAGTGGGACAATTTCACAGCTATCCACAGCATTTCATGAAAGTTTCAGCCGTTCTCCAGTGATTATAAGTCAAGCACACACACACGCACATACATAGAAGTTTTCATTTTTATTTATATAGATAAGTTAGTTTTATATAGTTAAGTTATTCTGTATTAACTTTAGTTAAATAATCATTCTGCAATAATTAGGTAAATAATCATAACTCTAACCGAGAGATAATCAGAATTTAAAGAATATTCCAGAATATGTTGCTATTCATTAATGATTTGTGTTTTACAAAATTTAAATAAAAATAGATATAGGGGTTAAAATCAGCTAATATTTCCGTATCTGAGGCAGACATCTGCAGATTTATTGCTAACATTACCAAAGTGAGCTATTATATCAGCTTAGCTTGAAAAAGTGTTTATTTGCCTAGCAATATAATTAATTTCGCACCAAAATTTGATTCGTTACTTGAAAAATTTAGAGACACAATTGTAGTCAATCTGTCAGAGTAAATATTTATTTCCCTCAGCCCATTTTATCGCATACTTGATAGTAGTTAATGTGGCAATAAGAATTATAAGAGCGTTAGATTTGAGGTTGTATTAATATTAATTGTTAATATATCATTGAAAACATGGCCGTTAAACTCATAACGTGGAATTAACATTTAAACGTACATCGCTCGTTGTTGTGCCGCAATGACCCTCCAATTATTTTTACCTTTTGTGTAAGTCCTGAAAAGAATTCATTAATCATTACAAAAAGACTAGCCTATTTAAAACTTAAACAATTTCCTTTATTAACAACATCACTTTATCAAAAGCACTATTTTCAACAATATCAACTTTCAATCATTATCGATTTTCATTTAATATTTTAGTTCGGGGAGATATGACCAGTTAGTTAGCTTTCTAAATTGTCTAGGACCGGGGAAATGAGCACATACCTTACAGTTTAGACTTGGGCTCATCATCTCGCTTGCATCGGTCTTAGTGCTGACCGTACTGCCATAACTCTATGGTGTGTGGCTCCTACTCGTACGTTTCACCTCGACTGATACTTAGATCTGCAACTGCTAGGTCATGGTCGCTTCGCTCCTTTTGTCAAACTCTTTTCACCAACACTTCGTATCAAAGTTACTTCTGCAACCACATTCTGGATCCGAGTCTGTTCTTTCTCATATCTTGTATCGAAATCACTTGGTTCCTTCGGCGGGGGGGGGGGGGGGGGGGAGGTAGCTCCATCCTTCTTCTCCTTGCTGTTCATTGGTTCTTCTGAACCCAATGGCATCACTTGACATTAACCAAGGGCTCTTTCAGCCCCCTTTGGCATGGGAGACTCAAATTTATTGTATTTGACCTAAAAGTTCACGTTGTTGTAAACTTCGGTGCCAGCCAGTCTGCACGCTTTGTTCGGTGTTCTGGCCACCATAAATACTGCAATAAACATGCCTCATGTGAGGACATATTCTGGCCTCACATATCTCCCCACAAACAGAAAAAAAAGAACCAAAAAAAAAAATTTTTAAACCATCAGAGTTCGAAACAAAAGTTCGATGCACTTGCAACTCTGTAATTGGCATTTTTCACTTTCTTTTGGACAACGTCCGTCCAGAAAAGTTCAACAGTCTTGCTGTAACAGAAAAGTTTTTTTGCACACATAATATACACAAAATAAACATAAGTTACGTACTCATGAACTTTACCAGGTCCAGCTTTCAATTGAAGCTAAATTAAATTTTGAGTATTTAAAAAGACTTTTAAACATATGCACATTCACTTTGAAATGTCACACACTACTATCTTCTCTTATATTATTAACATCATTAAACACTTTTTTTTTTTTTTACAAATCACACATTATTATTTTTTTGAACACAATTCTTTACATACTTCATCAAATATTTTTCTAAAATTGATAACTTTATCACATATATAACATTTTTGCTGAACCTTGATACTGGTACATACTTATTAATACAATCACATATTTTTTTTTTTTTTTTACATTAGCCATTAAAATATAGTTTTCACATAAGTCAGTAACTTTAACTTTTCCACTGGGAATGACACATTTAGACATTTCCCTTTAATAGGCCATCTTGTCCCAGAATGTCAACAAACAACAACAACCCCTGATTTGTGACAGGTACTGATTGATTACTTTGAAAAGGCCATTAGCAGAACCCCTTCTTTTCTTAAAAGCTACGATACCGGAAGTGCGAACCGGACACTGCGTTCAAATTCCCTTTCCGAACTTCGGAACAGTGATCAGTCTGCAAAAGAGACCCTCGACAGAGATTCCTATCTATTTTAATCGTTTTTTTGAATGGTGATTAGCAGTAACGCCCCAACTCAACTCCTCTTGCTATGACAAAGCAATGCAGTTTGAAGACGTTGAAATGGACAACGTGGTGCGCGAATTCAAGCGGGCTAACAGAAACAGCTTTTTAAAGGCGCTTGTAACAAAGTATTGTAAAAATTTTATTACCCATTCGGCGTGTTCTATAAACGTCGACTTATTCTTTTTATTGATATTTGCCTCACTTTTTAGACTTTTAACGAATTCTTCATCGAAGCGGACCCATCCGGGCCGTGCCAACGACTCTACAATAGAATCAAGAATTGGATCTCTTATGCAAGAAACATGGGTGAATTTTTGCATGCTTTCAATATTATTTATATTTTTATTGTTATTTTGACTTTCATTTTCATTATGTTGATTTGCTTCAATTATATTTAACTGTAAATTGGGACCTGGGCTTCGCGTGCGACCCTCCCTTTTATCATTTTGCATTTTATTTGCGTTTTCATTTAAATTCAATACCTCATTTCGCGTTTGCATTTTTTTTTCTTTCGATTGGGACTTTGGTCTATTTATTAAATTTTGACTTGGCCAAAGCCCCTCCCTCAGTTTAAAGACCCGTGATTTTGACTGCTTTCTTTCGGAATAGTTTGGGTATTTGACCGACTATCCTTTCGTTCCCTGAATCCGCTATTTTGAGTGTTACGAAAACCATTTCTTTGCCCATTTCTTATATTTTGACTCCCATATTTATTTTCCCCATAATAATTTTGTCCGTTTTGATTATGCCAACACGTAGAAAAATAATGACCTCTTTTCCCGCATCCTATGCAATATACATTTTCATTTTGTGATTTTTCCTGTATTCCCCGTTGATTACCATTAACTTTTCTAGCATTATTCTCCTTGCGATACACTGCATTGATTTCCGAGCGGTCACACTCCTCCTCCATAATTTTCTCCAGATTTTCTGCGAATTCAACTGCTTTATCAAAATTAGTAATATTTATTTTCTTTATTTCAAATGCAATATCTCCTCTTAAAGTTTCTAAAAATTTAACTAACATGATATTATTTTTAATTTCAAACATTTCATTAGTTGAGTTATTTCCTACAAAATCATTTGTTGCATTTGAAATATTTAACGCTAGCTCAGCAACTTTCATGCCTGGCGTCATTCTAATTTTATTTAAATTTATTTGCTTTTGAAGCATAGTTACAGATGGCTTAAATTGTTTAATCAAAATTTGTTTAACTTCTCCCATGTTGTTTGAATTCTGCAATTCCCTTTTTTTTGTCAGAAATTCTAACGCTTTTTCCTTCAATCTAGTTTTTAAAATTATAACTTTATTCTCTTCTGACCACTCTGCCATACCTGCGATATTTTCAATCTGCGTAAAAAAAAATTCAATGTCCTCATTATCTTTTCCATTAAACAGAGGTAACAGATTTATTAAATTAAAGTTTTCCATTCTTGTTCTCTGATTTTCACTTATTCTTATTTGTGACCTGTCGGGAGACATTTGACGTCTCGAATTTCGTGTATTCCTTTTAGGCATTTACAACAACAAGTTTCCCTTCCAAAATTTTCTAACTTAATCTAAACACATCAATACACTTAAAAATATACTGCATATAAAATACTTCATGCAACAAAATATTCTTAACATATCATAAATTTTTCACACATTATTTTCAATTATAATATATTCAAAAGATTTTTCATTTTCAAAGTGATTGTGCAAATTTTTTTTTTTACCAATGCAAAATATCTGGTCAACATATGCTCCCCAAAAATTTTCATTCATTTCTTTATTTAAATTATTTTTATTCACCTCAGTATTTTTCATTAAAATTTTCCTTTAAATTTATGACTTACACAAAAGCGTCACGGTAACCAAATGTGGCAATATGAATTTATAATATGAAATAAAGCGTTGTGTTTAAGCAAAAACCCTCCAATTATTTTTACCTTTTGTGTAAGTCCTGAAAAGAATTCATTAATCATTACAAAAAGACTAGCCTATTTAAAACTTAAACAATTTCCTTTATTAACAACATCACTTTATCAAAAGCACTATTTTCAACAATATCAACTTTCAATTATTATCGATTTTCATTTAATATTTTAGTTCGGGGAGATATGACCAGTTAGTTAGCTTTCTAAATTGTCTAGGACCGGGGAAATGAGCACATACCTTACAGTTTAGACTTGGGCTCATCATCTCGCTTGCATCGGTCTTAGTGCTGACCGTACTGCCATAACTCTATGGTGTGTGGCTCCTACTCGTACGTTTCACCTCGACTGATACTTAGATCTGCAACTGCTAGGTCATGGTCGCTTCGCTCCTTTTGTCAAACTCTTTTCACCAACACTTCGTATCAAAGTTACTTCTGCAACCACATTCTGGATCCGAGTCTGTTCTTTCTCATATCTTGTATCGAAATCACTTGGTTCCTTCGGCGGGGGGGGGGGGGGAGGTAGCTCCACCCTTCTTCTCCTTGCTGTTCATTGGTTCTTCTGAACCCAATGGCATCACTTGACATTAACCAAGGGCTCTTTCAGCCCCCTTTGGCATGGGAGACTCAAATTTATTGTATTTGACCTAAAAGTTCACGTTGTTGTAAACTTCGGTGCCAGCCAGTCTGCACGCTTTGTTCGGTGTTCTGGCCACCATAAATACTGCAATAAACATGCCTCATGTGAGGACATATTCTGGCCTCACAGTTAACTCCGATAGTAAAACACATTTATTAGAAACCAATACACACATATGGACGTGACTTAAAGCATCATTCTCAAAAATACACATCGACGCCCCAGCTTCATTATCAGTCATAAATATATCTGTATAAACGTCATTTATATCATCATCGTCACAATTTGATAGACCAATGGCTCTTCCACTGGGGGGGGGAGGGGCTGCGTACAATTAAGATCAAATAACAAAATGCTATAAAATTGTTCTATTATGAGATGCATTAGCTCCTTTAAAAGTACTAGAAACATCTTTGAGTATAGCAGATGCAGGATATTTTAATCCTAAATTTCAACCATCATCCTGCCCCCATTACTTCAGTTTTATTCGAAATGTTTTATATATTTATGTTTATACATGGCAAGAAAAATTATTTTATTAATAAATAAAGCGTGTTCCATTTTTCTATTCATACTTCAAAATATAATATTTGCAAGACAGCATATTTCATTATATGTGTAGTAAAACAAAATTATGTTCAAATACACATATGAATTTATATAAGTCATTTCATTTGAGAAAAAAGAAATATCAGTACAATAAAAAAAACCGAGAAGCCTTTGGAGACCCTGCAGAAGCCTGGTCATCTAGAAAGTTGATCCTCCGCACATTTATTCTACCCAGTAGATGGAAGGACATATTTTTTTGCAAAAGTATTGTGTAAGTCGCGATTCAAAACTTTATAGACAAGGCTTTTTGGCTTTCCTAAAAGGTGTGAATATAAACGTTATATTTGAAAAATCTCTTCAGAACCTCTAAAAATGTGACATAGAATGTTGAATCTTCGCACAATTATTGCCTCCCGTAGGAGGAAATTCTTAATATTTGCAAATGTATAGTGTCAGCCACGGTACAGAACCTAACGGTGTCGGATGTCTTTTTCTTTCTCTTGGAAGGCTGTTATAGAAGCAGTTTTTCTAAAAATCTTTTCAAACCCTTTAAAAACTCCACTGGGAACCCAGAAGAATGAAACTTTGCACAATTATTGTCCCCGATAGAGGGGGAAACTGAGGACCATTGCAATCATATATTATAGCCACAGTACAGAATCTAACTAATCCTAGTTTTTGACTTTCTCCTCGGAGACAACGACAATGCCGGTTTTAAATCGTATCTTCAGACACTTCAGAATCCCCCATAATGAACTAAAAATGTGGATCTAGTCATAATTAATGCAACAATATATTAACTGTCTCGCGTGTTTCTGTCTCTTTAGTTCTTCTAGAAGAACCCTATAAAGTGGATGAAAGAGTCATTACATACTTGCATTGCCAGCCAGGATAAAATAGAATTCTGACTAACCCCCCCCCCCCTCGCCCTGGCATGATGAAAATATGTAAATTCTCCAGAGTATCCCGAATGCCACCTGTTTACTTGAAGGCTCAATCTTTGCACAAATATAAAAATCAAGTATTGTACTAAAACTATCGTAGCCGAATTTTAATTCTCTTCTTGGGACGGAGATTAGCTATACATTTTCAGATGCCTTTTCAGGCCTTCAAGCAGTCTCCGGTGGCTCATAAAGCTGAATAATTTCATACTTATAGTTTCAACCACTAGACCGATATTAACTGAGCTAGATCTTTGAATGGTCGTTTTGTATGAACAGCATCTGGCGATGTAACGGTTTTGTGAAATCATTCAAAGTCCTCAGTTACCTGGAGGGGAACTCGAACACATGTTAGATCGTAATTGGGCTAGTTTTAGATTGGCACGATTTTTTCGAAGCTAAGCACCATACATTGTATCACAAAATAAAATTTTCTTTGCTAGAAATTTGACAAATTATCAATTTCGTAAGCTAGTTCCATTACAAAAAGTTTTTCTAAAGGAAATGCCTAAAGGATATAAATTCTTCTCTAATATTGCCTTGCTTTCCATTTTAGATATAGCATCTATACTCTCAGAATGGTACTTAAAATGGTTTAATTTGAAGCAATTCCTTTATGCATCCCTATTACTTTCGATTGTAATTTTCTAGAACTAAAGATGCCGAGTCTATCAAATAGAATGTGGCTATACGCTACTGAGAGAGAATGTTTGCAGCGCCTACAGAGGAGAATTGGAGAAGTTAGAATTACTATATAGATAAGACAGCAAAATTGGTGAACACTTTTACTAAGTTGTAGCGTCTTCTCTATGTAATGTGCAAAAATGTTCGGTTTTCAGATAAGATGCACTCACACGATAAAAATAGAGGACAGAAAAACGATAATTATGCGAATTTTACTTTTGCTACTAAAATATTTCCTAAAGAAATGGCAAAAAATTATCTTACAAAATAATGACTGTAATTAGCTAATGTTGATTTATTTGGAATTATCATTTTTGCAGCTAACACTAAATCTTAAGTAATAAAACATATATATCTGTTTTCCTGTTGTTGTTGAGACCCAGACCGTCCGACCTACCAGAAAGGAGTAAGGTAACCGTTTGGACGGCCGGGAAGTGCCACCCAATTTAGACCGGAACCCAGTGGGGGAGGCATCCACAGGGACCGTACCCTCCTTCCCCTACCACCAACCTCTCGGAAGGACTTACGGACCCACATGTTTAACGTGATCGTACTCCGCGTGAACACGACGGCTGTTTTGGCAGCGGCTGGAATCGAACCCGGGCCTACCGAGTGCAACTCCAACGCGCTAACCAATGGGCTACCGCACCCATCTGTTTTCCTGTGTAACTCTTCAGTAACACAGGAAAACAGATGGGTGCGGTAGCCCATTGGTTAGCGCGTTGGAGTTGCATCTGTTTTCCTGTGTAACTCCTCGGTAGCGGAAAATCTGTTTCTGACAGCCGCAAAATTCGGCAAATTTAGTTAAATTCCTAATACGACAGACCTCTTAACGTTTCTTTCAATACGAATTATTTTACAAGATATGAATATTTAAAGCCAACATCATCCATTTCCGCTAAATCTATTTATAAATCGCAGCTGAAAGCGATCATGCGTGCTATCTTTCCAGATGCAGGTTGTCTGCAAAAAATATCTCAGAATTTCGGTCTATGAATGGACGGCAAATTTTTTTTTGTGATTTTCTAAATTCGTGAATTTAACCGATTTTAATTATTCAAAATGTTTATTTACAAGCGTTCTAGGTTTGCAGATTACTAGAGAAATTCCAAGACATGCAATTTATATTTTTATAGGGCTTTACAAAATACCAAATTAACGTGGAAGAAATGTTATGCAATCCAACTCAGTGTATTTTCATATTGGTAAGTACCTGTCGCTGCAGTTAGCCAATATTTTGCTGAAGAAGGTTGCTATTGGTCATATTTCCTACCTATTATTTAAATTAGCTGCAACGTGACAGGATGAAGATCACTGGATGAGCCTTTGTTACTGTGGAATATCACTCATTATACGAAGTCATATATAAAATATAGCTTTTTAACCTTTTATCGGCATATATAGGAATGACACAAACTATTTTACTTTCAAATTATTCAATAAACCCAGACCACTTACAGCGAGGTCGGGTGTAGCGAATTATCTGTTATTACAAATTATGTTACCTTAATCAGAAATGCTCTCACCTGCCAACTCACCCGATCTCGATCCTATAAAGCATGTGTGGAATATGCTGGGGAGACATCTTGCAGTCCTCCGCTACCCACCAAGGTCCGTTCCGGGATTGAAAACTGCTCTCAGTGAGACTTAGTACTCTTTGAGCACACAACTCATCCAAACCCTCCATGAAATTATGAGAAATTGTTGTGCAGCATGCGTGGCTACACGGGGTTCCCACACACCGTATTAAACTGCAGCAACACGTTGTTTTAATCATTCTGTTTTACTGAGATTGACACTCGTACTGTGACCCTTTTCCTTTCAACCGTTTTCTTTGGATAATAAAACACGTTATTACCCGTATCGCTATTTGGATATATTAGTCGTTATTTTGCATTGTTTCCTTCTTCTATAACCCTATTACATCCGCACACCGCGTTTCCTTCCATTCCGATGTAGATATACTGAAATGTTCACATAAACAGCAATTAGCAATTATGCTTAACTTTTAGACAAGTATATATATATATATATATATATATATATATATATATATGTAAAAATAGAAAGATTTCTAAAGAAAATTATAGAAATAAATTTTAGTGTACTTGCGCACAGCAGCATAAAACACCAAAATATATAAAGACATAAATGGAGATATAAAAGAAGAAGGAAGGTAACGTAAAGTGCTTACACAAAGGCGGTAAGGGGTAGTGACCTTACTCCCCAGTTATCAACATGCATGTCTTTAATGCCGCGGCATGCAATCCTGGACGCCAGCACTGACATTAGCCAACCTCCGGAGTGACAATCAAAATTATCACAAGACCCTTGATAAAGGCAGGTGATATGAAAAAGTATGGTCCAAGTCATAGAGACAGCCAAGTTCCTGCACATGCTACCTACTTATAACATCAAAACATTCAAATCAGCAGATTAGATGTCTGTGATATCATAACTTACAAAATTGTACGATCAAAATGCCTAATGACCTCAAATATTTACACAAACTCAACTCATATATTTCATTTTTTCCGTAGTAATTTTTGATGTAATGTATCATAAACTGCTTTGGATATTTTTGCATGAATGCCTGTAGTAAGAATTTTTTGTCACTTTCCAGTTTGGTGACGTCACTGCTTACAATTCTTTTTGTTCTCGCTAGACCACCAATAAATACATTTCTAAATATATCCAAGTGTAAATTAGAGGTCCAATGTATGATTCCTGCTGCAGTAATATTATAAGTTATTCTTTTATCATATATATAGAATGAAAGTATATTATGGCTCAAATCAATACTGAGATCTAAAAAATTTACTACATTATTCTGGGTTGGTGGATTTTCTTCCAATATTAAATTTGAGTGATAAAATTCAAAATTAATTTGAAAATTTTCGTTTTCATAAGCTATTAACAAATCATCAACGTAACGTATGTAAATTATTTCATTGTTAATATGGGACATTTTTTCAAAATGATCAAGATAGATTTCTGCTAAAATTGATGAGCATCCCCCGCCCATGGGGATGCCTTTGATTTGCTTATAGAAATTCAGTCCGTTATATAGGTAGTTTTCTTCTATAACAATCTTTATCAGAGATCTATATCTTTCGATTTCTATATATTTTTGCCCTTCAAATTCCCCGTACAACGAGTTCAGTATTCGGTATAATACCTTGAGTTCAATATTGTTAAATAGTTCCTTAAAATCAAAGGTTCTGAAAAATAATTTTGTTTGATGAGGTCTTAAGATCTCTATTACCTCGTAGCTATTTCCGACGATATAAGATCCCCGATCTTTAATTTTCCTTAATATCGGTTTCAATATTGCGAGAAGCAATTTGTTAGCTTTAGTTAGGTAAGTTTTGTATCCAACTGTTACTGGTCTGAAGCTTTTTGGAGTTTTATGAAGCTTGGGTATATTTATTAAATATGGATATTTTATTCTTTCTGTATACTTAATACCTGCCTTAAGATATAAGGCTTTGATTCTGTTATTAATCACTTGGTTTGTCATAGTTATCCTGCTCTATAATGCTTGATTTTCATAATTTGCCACAAGGGTTTTTATGTAAAGGTATTTGCAAGTAAATGCATAATTACCAGGTACTTTATCGGTGTACGTTATTATATATTGTTCTTGCAATAACTTAAGATTCTTTATATCCAGTTTACATCCCTTTTGACGAGTATAATACATTTTGTAATAATACTCGAAATCATTCAAAACACTGGTAATTCAAAACATTGAATGTAAAATCCGGGATGCTGAATTTTATAGACATCTTATAAATAAATGCTTCTAAACTCTTTGTAAATGTATCAAGTGGATTTCCTTGGTGTGGATTACGGTATTTGGTGCCTAATTTGAAAGCTCTTATTAAGGTATTATTATTGATTACTTCAAGTTTACTTGTAACTATATGACCTATGACAGGATCTTTATAAGGATTGGTGTTACAATTACATATTACATTATTTCCAATCAAAAGATTTTTACTTAATAAGTTATAATTGTAAACTTTTCTTTCTAAAGGAATTTCGTAACTGTAAGTCGTTCTAATATTTATATCTGTTATAGGAAGATGCTTTTGATGTGTTTTCAATATCTTGCCAAAAGGGATAGAATTGAAAGTTTTATTTTGAAATAAGATCGATAGATATACCACATCGCATTTTTCTTCGATCTGTTCGTCCTTCAATTTCAAATTTAAAAAGGTGGATCGTTTTTTGATCCAGTCACACATAGTGGCCAAGTTAAGTTTTTGGTATGAGTTTAGTTCTTTTGTAGACCATATTTTAGCTTGTTGAGACCAGATATTCCACATCTGTTGCAAATATTTTTTTCTTATGCTCAAAACGTATAATTTAATAACTGTAATGTTATGTACTTCAAATTGATAAACCTGTTGCATAAAATTGATAAAACATTCTTTGCGATCGTTATAATTCTGTTTTTCTTTTTTTTTTTACTTCTGAACCATCTTCTACAAGTATTGTTATTGCTTGTTTCCACTATAGCTGTATTAGAAGTACTATAGTAAAACTCGTTATTATATAATTTGTTAAACATCATTGAATTTAATCCATATGGATAAATAGAATTAGTTTGTGCATATTTTCCCACCAGATGCGTTCTTCCAAAGTTACAACAAAGTCTAAGATTGTAATGGATATATTATCAAAAGAATGAGATTGAAAGTGAGAGTATAGAAAATGGTATTCCTGATTAATTGCTGAATTTTTCTTAATCTGGCTACGGTGAAGATTTATTCTTAAATTCAGAGGATTTTCTGTTTGACCTACATAAGTTAATTCACAAGTTTTACATTTTAACATATATACACACTGGTATGCTTTACAAAATAAAATGAACTTACTTGAATTTCCTTTAATCTTAGGATCGGCACAAGGGAATAGCTTGCATCTTTTTGAGTTGCATTTTTTGAATTTGAAGAAAGGCATGTAACTGAAATGATGTCTGTATACAGGATCTCTATTATACTTCGTCGTCAAGTGAGCGGTAGGCCGAGTTGTAGCATCAACATTCAAGACGGTTTTTTCTAGTTCACTACTTCTGACGAGAGGTTTAAAATATATTTTTATAGAATAGTGGTCAGGTTGCATGGTGACGGTCCTACGAATTCCTTATATCCGTATTACCGGGCAATTTGCGTAAATAAAAATTTGATCGCAAATATTTGCCAGGCGTTATAATATATATTTTTGTATTCATCATAATTTTTATAGTTTATACTCTTATAAAGATTGGTGCAAAAATGAAACGTTATATAATTTCACCAAAACGTATAACAGGCTTAGTAACTCACTTTATCATGTCAATCCCACTTACTCATTTCAAATATCATCAAAGAATGAACCTAACTCTGTCAGGCGTAGTGTACAATTTTTACAATATCTTATACTTTTATATTGGTAAGTTTTTTAATTTTATGATTTTTATGATTTTATGTATTTCTAAGGTACAATATTCACACAGCACAAGCACTACAACATGAACAATACATATATAATAAAGATATACAAACGATATCCAACTCAGCCCCCTCAAACACAGCGATTATCAACATACGGAAGGCCAACTCCAAACACGCCAGCAGCCCGTGATGCACCCCGCTGACACCAAAACACACATATCGATTCCAAGAGGAAAAAAATCTGATGTGGGCAACACATGACTTTCCTTATATAATGTAATGAATTTACTACTTTTACAGTAAAAAAACTAGGTTTTTCTTATAGCAGATACTAATATTCTTTCCAAGACATTGAATTTTCGACAATTAGTCGTCATTTTCATTGATTTACCGTCATTTTTATCCATTTGGCGAGATTTTCGTTAATTTGGCAACATTTCAAAAAGTCGCCAAGTTGGCGACATTCCGCCAAATAAAATCTCGCCAAGCGTTATGCACTAAGAAATAAGTTATTCTTACAGCAGATAAATGACTATTGGCGTTCAAATACAAAAGTATTACTCAGAGTATCTTTGTCATGAATGGAACGTGCTAGATCCACGAGAAGGATGTCGCCCAATTTTTCGCATGGCATTATATATGAAAAGTGAATATGTTTATCAATAGGAAATATTTTTTTTATTTTATATGACTTTTTGATACTTCTTTTGAAAAATGTACAATATCTCAAGAACGGTTCGTGTTAGCGTTCTAAAATTTATGTCAATCGTTTTCTAATGAAAAATTACATAAGAAATGTCTATTTACGTAACTTTATTTGTGGTTTTGATTTTTTGACGATTTTTTCAAAATTTCATTCGAAAATTTAGGGGGGTTCTAAACATTCGATTGCGTATAAAAACAATAGGCTTCCAGTGTTTACGGATTGTGATTTTTGTACCAAATTTGGTTCAAATCGGTCCATTCGTTCATCAGTTATCGTCTCCACAGACCCACTGACACACACACACACACACACACACACACTCACACACAGACATCACTTCAAAAATGTTTGATTCGTGATCAGGGATGCTTGAAACGTGCTCTTCCGTCGAAAACTCGAATTTGAATTTTCGACCCCGTCACAATACTTTCCTTATACATTATGTATATAAGGAAAGTAAAAGGTAAAGATATTTAAAGAATTTTAAAGTATTTGAACATCAAAATTGGCGCACAGCAGCCGAATCGAAAATTCTTAAATATATAAAAATAGAAAGATTAGAAATTAAAGAAAATAATAGAAATAAATTTTAGGTACTTGCGCACAGCAGCATAAAACACCAAAATAAACCATAAATGGAGATATAAAAGAAGAAGGAAGGTAACGTAAAGTGCTTTCACAAAGGCGGTAAGGGGTAGTGACCTTTACGTTATCTTCCTTCTTCTTTTATATATATATATATATATATATATATATATATATATATATATATATATATATACTTGTCCAAAAATTAAGCATAATTGCTGTTTTTATTATTAATAAGAATCAAACTGAGTTTTTCTAGAATAACTTTAAGATATAATTTTTGAAATGTAGCCTATTTTACAACAGGTGTATTAATACACACACACACATTTGGATTGTATGAAAAACTCTTCATAGATCTATCTTCACCGCAGCTATTAAAGCGTTGCCGGACTGATAATTGTGTGAAAAAAAATTTGAAAAAGAACAGAATTCAATAGATTAAAATTCAATCGTTTGGAAATTATGTTCTAAAGTATCGAGTTGCGAGGCAAGAATTGATGTTGACAAAATGCATTACTAAACGCATTACTGACGCATTACTGACAATGCATTACTGACGGATGCATTACTGAATGCATTACTTACTTAAAATGCATTACTGACGGATGCATTACTAAATATAAATTTAAGAGAACTTTAAAATCACGATTTTTACAATTGGAAAAGAAGATGAATGCCATATTTTATTTTGAAGTAGGTCCGGTGATCACTTCACATTATATGGGTGTAAGTATTATTATAATTTTTATTTAAAAAACTTAGGGAGATATTTTGTTGAATTTTTCTTATATGTTTTGCGGGATAATTTGAATACTTCCTAAAATTTCGAAGGAATTTGTGAATTTTCACTTCGCTTAAAAATGTTTGAGGAATTAGGTCCCATAGGGTTCAATGTATTATATTTCTTCATCCTGGGTTCAATCCAAAACTAATTGGGTGATTTTATTTATTTCCATTACTATATACCCCTTAGCCCATCTCAACAACGTACTAAACTTCCGTTTTAATAAAGTCATTTATCTGTACGGCAGTTATCGTGCGAATGGACAGCCGGACAGACAGTCAGACAGAATGAATGAACAAAGCTATAAAAACATTTCAATTACGTTGCAAAGTGTTAATAAACGAGAAAAGTAGAAACAAAATTTGGAAATCTATAAATATACTTTCTCAAAGTATTTTACTAATGTCATAAACATAATTTTTGAACATGTTACTTGATTCTTATATAAGTCTATATGACAATGTGTTAGACAAATTGTGAATCATATAATTAAATAAATTTCTGTTAAGTGAAGTTTTCCATTGTCATTAAAACAGAACAATTAGTTTCGTTGCGACTCACGAAAGAAATTTGGATATATACGAGTATCCTATTGAGCAACCTCAATATTTGAGAAAATTCACTGAAAGTAGAAGAGCATAATGTAACATCTTAGACGCAAGTTCATTTTATTCGTTAGGGAAATATTTCCCTGTGTGCACTTTTAACTTACCATTACCAAATTACAAATATGCATACACACCAGAAACTAAGTACAACCGACGTAGTGTATCTTGCACAGAATCTGAAGAAGTGGATTCGGTCGAATCGGGAACGGTAGTGAGATATATATCTTATTAAACGGATTAAGCATTTTCTATGATATGATTTGCCATTCCCTACCGCAGTATATCAGTACAATGAGGCATTTGCATAATTATCCCTTTTTAATACTTTACAGCATAGTTGAAAAGTGTTTATAACTTCATTCTGTCTGTCTGTCTGTCCATTAACACGATAACTGCCGCAAGAATGACCATATCAAAATGAAATTTTAGTATGTTGTTCAGATGGTCTCTGAGACCTATTTGAATGTAAATGAATAATATCACGTTATTTGCGAGAGCACAAAAAAAATATCTTCAGTTTTTGGATTTCCGACCACAGTCTCCCAGCGGTTCATCTTTCATGAGAAGTCTCTATGTCTCTACGATATCAGAAGGGTTATGAGCAAATAACGGGGTTTGAACGGGAACGAATAATCGTCCTTCGTGAAGGGGGGAGGGATTCTTATCGTGCAATAAAAGCTCATATGGAGAGCAATGTCACGACAGTGATGCGGGTGTGGAATCATTATAAATACTTATACAAACACAAACACACACACACACACACACACACATATATATATATATATATATATATATATATTTATAATTAAATTACTATTACTATAATGAATTACACTTCTTAATTGATTTAGTGACTGGCAAATATATTTATATTTACTATTATATAATTTGATAGATATTACGCGGTATTTTCAATTTATGTTGGGCATTGTTTAGACCGATATCAATTTACCAACATTGTGCTATGGATAGTTTTGTACATAATAATTGTTGGGTTGCTTTAGAATTTATGTAATTTAGGGGTTTGAAATTTACTTTTATTTCCTTTTCCCTGGTTCAGTGTTCCCAATAGGTAATATTTAAATATTATGAATTGGCTTTTTCATTTATTCGTTAATTAGAATATTTTTAATCGTCTAAATTAATTTTCTTTATAATATTCTTAATTGAAAATGTTCCATTCCCTAAATTAATATTACTTTTGATTTGTAAATTTATAAAAATTATTTATTTATTTGATTCCCCTTGAAATTCCCTTTAATTTGATGTCTCATTTTCTCATATTGGTTAGAAATTCCGTTTGTTTTACAGTTTCAAGTTATTTCCATGTTCAGTGCATTTCAAAATTTTCAGTTGCGGCCATTTTCGGAATCCTGGTTTTGCGGGCTTTTTACCGCGATTGATGCGCCACCTAAGCGCTTTTCGCGCCTCTTTGGAATTCGTGAATTATTTTAATTGGTTCGTGTTTTTACGGATCGTCTGCTCTCGGAATTTTGAGTTTTATTTTGGCAATTCTAATTTCGGTAAGCGGATTTTAATTGCTGCCGTTTGTCTAAACTTCTCTCTTTTTCCCGCACGTATAAATACGCGCGTGGAATTTTTCAGTTCAGTTTTTTGTTGAAATTCCACGTCGTGTGTTAGCGCGAGAAGCGCGTCCTTGATTTTTCCATTGGAACTTATGTTCCACGCGAGATTTTCTATGGAACATTAGGTTCCTCGCGATGTTTTTTTGTATCATTTGTTTCTCTTAACGAATGTTTTTTTCGTCTCTACGAGTTAAATTGCGATGTGACTCTCGGAAAAGTGTGTGGTGAGATTCATTATGTGAGAGTTACGTGAACGTAGAATCTGACGATGACGGCTGTTTTATAATATCCTAGTGTTCCAGATGTAGCTGTTAGGGCTTATCTCCTGATGTCGTAATCATTTTCAAGAAAGATACTGAATCCTCTCCAGATTAAAGTTTGGTGATCTCCAGTAAGCCAGTTTGGAAAATTTGTCTCCAACCTGTGCAGCTCTAGTTATGCTCTAGATCTCCCCCCCCCCCCCTTGTCTGATGACCCTGCTGGGTGAATATTAATGTTTTATTTAAACTCCTAATTTCTTAAATTCAGAATATGATTTCTCAATATTTTTTTAATGTATGATTTAAATTTTATTCTTTTAAATTTAAAATTCTAAAACTTTATTTCTGAAAGCAATTTTCTAAAGCTTCATGAATTTTAAGAGCCTGGGAAAATTCTAAAATTCTTTTAAATTTAATATTTTTATTAATGATTTTCTGAAGGAATTTAAATAGATTTTTTTAGTAAAGTTTTTATGCTAATTTCTTAATTCTAACTAAGTTGATAAAATTCTAAAATTCTAATGTCTGTCTAAAATTCTAATGTCTAAAATTCTAATGTTAATTCTTCCTGGGTTACCAGTCTGTGAGCAGTGTTTTTGTATTTGTTAATGTGAATTAATTTGAAGTTGCAATTTAATAAACTAATTTTCTTTAAACTAATTATTATATCTTCCTTTATCTCTTTTAAACACAGCAGGTTTTATTCTATCACTTTCAAACCCAACATATTTGCCCAGAAAAAATTATAACTTTAATAAATGTAAGAATAAAAATTGCAAAACCTGCCTATTTGCTTCTAACTCTCAAATTACCAATCAAAATAGCTAAAAGTATTTCTGTAAAATTTTTAATTGCATCTACAAAATATCCTGTAACATTTTTAATTTATCCTATATAGGACAGACTAGTAATCCTAGTCATCTACGTATGAATTTTCACAGAGATTATGTCAAAAATATATCCTCAATAATAATTTTCTTCCTACTTCTAATAAAATTGAATATAAACACTTTGCTAAACATGTATTTGAAAATATAACTATACATATTTCTGATATAAAAACTAGTACAGCTGATAGAATGTTCTTTGAAAATTTCTATAATAAATCAAACTGTACTCTTTTTCCATATGGATTAAATCAATTATATCTCAATAGTAATATTGTAAAAAATAATTTTGTAGACAATAAATATTCCATTTTTAATCAACTATTTTTGAATCATTTTTTACATAATAGAAATTCGGTTAAACTCATAAGATTTAAACGCGGTAAAGGAAGCTCCCCTCATCATGATTTTAAAGCAGAGATTAAAAGTATGTATCAACATTTTAACAACACATTTCAATGGAAATTTATAAAATCATGGGTATTTTCAGTTAAGAAAAAACAATTAAATACAGTTTATGCTATTTTCTTAAAATTAAATCTAACTAATGAACATTTTAATCATATTTTCTATGATTTGCTCATTACTAGATCAATATATTTAAAAATAAAACTCAATCATTTTCATAATAATAATTGTTCTAATTCTTATTGTGTAATATCTTTTAAGCATCCTATTTATAATTCTATAAATTTTAGGGATTTATTTCATCGGTTTCATCATTTAATGCCTGTTAAGGATTTGAATGTTGCTAAGACTTTTAAATACAACAAGCCTATTGGAAGAACAATTTTTATTTACAATAAAATTTCACAAACTCTATCAGTCGATAAAGATTCCTCAACAAATTTGGATGATGAATGTATTTGTAGAGATGATAATTATGCTAATTTTATAAATCCACACTTGGGGCATATAGTTACTGGAGACTTAACCATAGTTAAATATATATCTGTAAGAACTATAATGTCATTTGGTACAAAATTCAGGTTACTTTCTTGTAATAATTCTAATAAAGTCTTAAAATCAATAAATATTGACCTTGATAAATATATTTATGGATTAGCTTCTAAATATGCTCAACTTTTAGAGGCATTTAATATATGTAAATTTACTATTTTAAAATTTATTATAAAAGCCATTTGGAGAATCAATTTATCTAGATCTATATATAATTTGGATAATATAAAACACTCTAAAATGATTTACATAACTTTTTTGTTACTTATGATGTTAATCTTTTATTACTTATGTTTGTTACTTATGTTAATAAAGCCTCTAATAATTATGCTATTATCTGTAAAAAATTCTATACACAATATCTGTTAGATTATTTAAAAAATAATAGTCTATTTAAGCTGGATTCGCACTCCGTTAATAGTATCAAATTGAAAATTATCAATATGTATAGTGACTTAGATATTAATAATAAATTTTAGAAATTTCCATATATTGTGCTTATACCTAAATTTCATAAAAATCATGTTAAATTTAGAACTGTAATTAGTGGTCATAATTCATACTCTACTACTGCTAGTAAATTATTACTAAATTATTTAAATGTACTAAATAGTAATTTACAATTTACGTGATTTTAGTGATAACTGCATTATTCTAAATAGTAGTAAAGAAGTAAAAAATAAATTAACATCAGTAGGTAAAATAATAGGATTTCAAACTTTAGATTTTAAAGATCTATTTAATAATATTAAGATCACAAATCTTTATGATGCCATTTTAGCTGTATATAATACTTATATTACTAATCAATCTCATCTAACTAAATTTACCAATTTTCTTAAATTTCTCCATTTCGTTCTTTTCTATAATTATATATTTCAAGGTAATAAATTATACTTACAAATCTCAGGGGTACTACAAGGTGACTGTAGTAGCAGTATGTTAGCTAATTTATACCTATATCATTATAAAAAAATTCTTTACTTCTACATATTATAAAATTTACAGATATGTAGATGATCTGATTTGTCTTGTATTTACTGATAACTATGTCATAGATATAGATTTCTATCCGGATAATTTGGAATTAATACCTAATGAAACTTCTATTAGTAATAATATTTATTATTTGAATTTAAATCTAATTATAGAACCTGCTCATGGGATAGTTACTAATTTATATGATAAACAATATTTTTTTAAATTTAATATTAATAAATTATTACCTTTTAATTCCTGCAACTCGATTCAATTGTTTAGAAATATTATACTTAATAAACTTTTTAGAATTTATAGATTGTCAGATAAAAAATTTCATGCTTTGCACATTAATAACCTCAAAATTACCAGTAAAATGTATAAATATCCTGCATATTTAGTAAATGGTATAGTTAATAAGTTTCGATTAGCCTAAAATTTTCATATTCTCCCTTTATTATCTTATTTTAGCCGTACTTATTCATTCTCTTGAATTTATATTTTCATCTTTTTATCTTGAAGCTTTAACTGTTGAATATCTCTTTTTATTGCTTTTACGCAGTACAGTTTTATTACTCTCTTTGGCAACAGCAAATCACATCTTTTCATTTCTGCATATGGAATCATATTCTGCATTTTCATTTCTGAACTGTGATTTGTTTTATTATTTCCTCATTATGGTTGAATTTCATTTTATTTCATTGTATTTTGTAGACAAAATTTAAGATAGTGTATCATGAGTTATTACTTCCATTCTACCCCTGGATTTACAATTTTAATATTATATATATATATATATATATATATATATATATATATATATATATATAGTTCAGTTAGCAAAGTGCAAAATTTGAGAGGAATAATCTCTCTCAGGAAAATATTATATTCAGAGCAGTCGAATACAGAAGCATACATGTGTGCTGAATGTAGATAATTTCTAAATTTCCGATAATTCCTTAGATAAAAATCTTGCCCTGTTAGTGACCAAAAGTAAAAGTACCAAATTTAAATTTATATGTTATGTTCTTCGAATTTCAAAATTAATTTGTAACTATAAATATACTATCCACATTTAGATTTTTTTTGTAATGACCAAGTGCTTGATATAATATAATTGTTTCATATCAACTGAGTTAAATAATCCGAATGCTCATAATTCAATCGTGAAAGGAGCATTGTTTGAATTGCTGAACGTAAAAACTATAGTAATACCCAGATATAGCAGCTATAGGTAAGTATTAAGAGTAAGCAAATTCTTCTTAATAGAATTTAAATGGTAGATTAAACTTTAAATTTTAATATTTATGACATTTTGTCTAGATATTGTAATCAAATGTCAATTATTAAATATTTCAATTAGAAACACACAAAAATTAAAAAAGCTTGCACACACATGCAACTACCGGTTTCCTTCATGGAAGCCACTAGTTGGCATGTGCACCAGTTGAGCCTAGGTCAGTTTAATCATACTTTAGGTGATGGAATTAGCAAGACTTTATATGAGACATTAGTGACTACAAAAAGGGCTCCTATTTGTATATGCAAATTTTTACTATACGTGGATATCAACGAGCGCCAGAAAATTCTACACGTGATTTATCTGGAATTTTTATTATGGAAAAGTATTTCAGACATCTGACAGGTTTGATCTAAGTTATTGTGAAATAATATGTGTAAAATTATAAAATTTTGATTCTAGAAACCATATAGTGCACAACGCCGGTAATTAATTATTTATACTCAAAGTTACTATAATTAAAGATCTGAGTTCAGCATGCTGAAATTAGACAAAATCAAAATAGCTTTTACTGGCTTCTGTAGTAAAAATATTATTTTATCATATGTAAAAAATGTTGTTTTATTATATTAACATATATATATCAAGATTTATATTTTCAGATGTATCATCAATAAATTTTAGAAGAATGAAAAGTTGCTTGAAACGAAATCTAAATATCTTTGCTTTGGATTTTATCTTCAAAAGAAGTTCCAGACTTTCACCAGATGTCAACACATATGTGTAATCTTGTGAAATTTCTAAGTACAATTATTTCTCCTAAGCTGATATTAGCACTCAAAAATGATCCAAGTTGAATTAAAGAGTAGTGTCGCCAAAAACGAAGAATATGCGCATATTGTCCAGCAAGTATATTATCTGCAGAAAAAATACATCAAGTCTTCTGCTAAATTTACAAATTATAAACATGCCTCGTAGCATTTAAAAGGTTTGGTTTCGACATGTGTAATGAGGTAAAGTTGTCTTTACCAAAATTACTAACGTAGGACGTACCTTGATGCCTTCACTAAAGGTGGAGCATGTAAACTCCCAGTTCTCATGCCGGAGAGACAAATACACAAAATATAAATAAACACACTTATCTAAATTGACCAATTTATTTAATATTTAAGTTATAGATATCCATTTAAATCTTAATTAATAATACTATTCATAAATCCATTATTATAATATATCTAGCACTGACAATATTTCATTAATAAACATATTTACACACATACTATAATTGACATATATATTTAGACACTTTCTTTTTAATCTACCGAAACTCAAAATAGTTCTATTAGTTTAAAATACAAGAACTCGTTATTACAACAGAGACTCGTACGAACTGATTGTTCATTATTGGAATAACCGTTAAATGTGTGCCTTCCGCGCTACTTAGTGACAAGTGAAACATATAATTACCTCTTCGCTCTTGCATTCAACACTTATTCACGCAATCACTATGCTGTAAGATACTATTGCACATCACATATCTGAGCCATGCTTTCTTTTAGCGTGCTCACTGTAGATATTTTTTGCACAAAACCAAGAGACATGTTGTTAGTTCGTTCGAAAATTGAAGTCTGCTGAACCTTCTGGAACCAAACTTTTTGGCATTTTTTTATTTCCCCCTTTGGTTTCATATCACTTCTCTCATTTGTCGTTGATGCAGAAATGGATGAACACTGTTTATCTATGATTCTGTTGCAATTGGTTTCCTTTGCTGCATTTAGATTGCTCATTATCTTTCTTGGCATTTGTAATTGGGGGTGGAACATGTAGTACAAATATTGTACTACAACATGTATATATAATTTTATTTCTTGACAACTGAAAGCTTCTTGTGTATCCAAATACAGAGTGTTTCTGAAGTCGCGCAACCTACATTTCGTTTGATATTTCCCAATACAAAAATGACAAAAATATGAAATATTCCCAGTAAATAGTTTGATGCCTGCATAACATCGTGTGTTACAACAAATGCTGAAAATGGCAGCCATTTGCTGCCAAGCACAGCTCTACTAGACGACAGGTATTTGTAGCCACACGATGCAGCATATCGGTGGAAATAGATGCAGTGATGTTGCGGATGTTGTCCTTCAAGGCTCGTTTTTCTTTGTATGGTTCCTTAAGTTCCTGCACAACCCGCACCTTATATGGAAAAAAATTCAATTTCTTGGCAACCCTTTGACATGAAGTGAATGATACACCTGTCTGCGATGATAAACTACGAAGATTTTTTCTGAGGCTTCTTTGTAGGCTTGCTTCAATCTCGGATATTTCATGCGCACTCAGATTAGGCCTACCACTTCGTCGTCTGTCATTAACAGAACCAGTTTCCCTGAATTTTTTGACTACACGAAGTATCGATGATTTATTCGGCACATTTCGTGTTTCGAAAAGTTTGCGAAACACTGAACGAGCAGTTTTGTAAGAATAAGTCTTCAAATAATGCTCCACAATAAATACACGCTCCGGTAAAATGAGCGCCATTTTAGAACTATGTGAACTGACTCTACTAAGAACGCCATCTATTGTGCATTATATGATGCATAAATAACGCGAAATTCAAAGATCTGTATTTATATTTATGAAAGATATCAACCCAAATGTGGGTTGCGCGACTTTAGAAACATTGAACAACACAACATGTACAAACATAGGTGGAGTGTCAAAGATGAAAATTTAGTTTTGCAACTTTATATTTTTTGTCCAAAAGCATACAACTCTATTTTTCTATATTTTAACTTGCCAACTAAGAAAAAATTTTTGAAATGTTTATCTGGCATCAGAAGGACTCCTGATTTGTGAGATTCTGTACTGAGTGCTGTTAAGTTAGTTGCGAGTATTTTCAAATCGTATGACAAAAATTATTATTGTTTTATTTGTTGAGATGAAACTTCAAAAGGTTTGTTTGGACGAGTGTGTAACTAACCTAAATATAAAGTTTGCTTTTTAAGAAATTATTATATAATTAAATGTATTTCTTTATAATTATTTTCTTAATTGCATTTATATATTATTATTTGACACATTTATACTTTAAGAATACAAGAATACTTTACACTTAATATGTGTTTAAATATTTTATTCGTATAATGGAGCATGAAGCGAGGGAATATCGTCATGAATATTATTTCACGAATATTGAAGCTTTAAGTTTGGATGCAAACAATATTCCATTGCTACTTTTACAGTTTTTATTTCGTTTAATCAAGGTTTTTTTTGCGTTGACAAGAGAAGAATAAAGGTATTTGTCAATTTTCGGAGTTCTAGGTGACAGTGTAGTCAGGATATAATTAAATTCACCTTGTTGCTTAATTACACATTATATATAGAAAATTAACTCTTGAAAAAAAATTTCAATTTTATCATGGAACACTATTTTCCCATCAAAGGCAATTGAAGAAAAACTGTATTAGGAAATAATTGATGAAGTAAATATATATGGGCCGTGCAAATCATTTGCCAGTGTCGGTTGGATTCTGCCAATCCGCCTCTGGCTTCAGTTGTAAATTTGCATCCATGAACCCAAACTGTACATATGGTCCATATATTAAAAATGTATAATTGCGATTTTAAATAAAAATTTGAATATATTTTTTATGTGTTTCAAAATCTCTGTTTAATTTGAGATACGGAAAATTTGTGATTTGTAGTCTAAATTTATATCTGTGACACAACATTGTGTCTATTTATTCAAATTAACAATTTATGTTTTTCAAATGGTCGCTTATCAAGAAAATGAGATCATGACTTTTCAGTCTCAAAATTCATATAATTATATTGAATGTACTGCTTTAGATACACATGATTTCAGCTTTTCCTGCAATATACTATTTAATAATGATAACTATAATTATGAATAATGATAATTTAATCGTAATAATAAAATATCTTTTGCATGTCTTTTGTTTATAATATTTTCTTTAAAATTTTGAATTTATTTTTTGTAAAATGCTTATACATAATTTTTTCTCTTAGTAAATTCGTAAAAAAGGAAATTTCTTTTTAAAATGTTCTATAAAATATAATAATATATTTTGTTGATAACATTTCAATAAATTATTAAATTTGCTTATTTTAAATTTCTGAAATTAAAAATTGTTTATTTATTTCCCATTTTCTAAAGTGTTTATTAATTTCCAATTTCAATTATTAACCAAACCTTTTATTGCTGCTGCAACAGAGTATTTGTCTCATCGTCATGCTGAATATATGTATATAAATTGTTGTACTCTACTAAAGAGTAGCATAACTAGTACTTTGGAAATAAACTGTACATAGTTGTAGATACCTCTTAAATTTTATCTTGCATTTAATGTACCTTTAGACAAAATACGGATCTAGCTGGCCTGAAAATAGACAGTCGCTCCAGATCAATTAAACAATTCAATTTGGTAATTAAATGAAAGAGCAAATTAAACACCATTCCTTTCTTCCATTCCCATTCTGTTTTCTATAAAATACCTTTCAAAATTATTGGTATAACAATTGTTTTAAATGTTTAAGTGTAATAATAAATATTTATATGGATGGTAATTTGCATTGATAGTTTTCATATATATATATATAGTATATTTTCTGGTATGCCGATGATCTGCTATCTGGTGATTTTAAAGTTATTTCAGGTGATCAGTTTTCTTCTAAAAATCGAGTTATCCGCATATGTAGTAATATATGTCTAATTATTTTGTGTCCGGTGTTCACATTTCCAACGATTTCTTTTTAATGGTGATTTCTTTGGTGATTTCTTTAAAAACATTTCGCGTTTACTGGTGTTATATTATTTTATTTACTTCTGTAGAAGTAAATTATTATTAGTGTAATGATTTACCTTTTATATTAATGTATAATACTCAGGTTTGACAATAAAGTTAAATTATGCAAAGTTAAAATGAAATAAATAGGTATTACAAACTTTGTATGCATCTTGTATGCATTTGTATGCATCTTGTATGCATCTTGTATAAGATAATATTTTATTTCTGACATAATTTTTGTTCTCCATCGATAACTTTTTATATATTTTTCCTTTCTCTAGTACAAGCACTAATGCGTATAAAAAGCAAATCGAATGATCCATCCTGAAATCACTGCATCCATCCTGAAATCACTTTTTAATTTGATTAAGAATTTAAATAAACGATGTAATATAATTATGTAATTATTATAAAAAGTATAATAAAATGGCACTTTATCAAATTTAATATTACAAAATTGTTAGATTTTTGTGTTTTGCATGTAAAAAATTGTATTATTATTCATCAATTATTTAAATTTGTTTAAAAATCGTATGCATCTTGTATGTATAAGAAACATCTACGTGAAGGACGTGTATTACAGTGTTTCTTTCAGAACTTTTTGTATAGGTGGGGGGGAGGGGGCATTGAAATTTTAGGGGCGTGGGAAGTTTTCAATTTGCTCAATATAAAAATATATAAATAAGATATCACATAAATAGAAACTTACTTAACATAAAATATCTCCGAGGCAGCTCAGCCCCTTCCCCCGATGGTATACCTGAAAGAAATACTGTGTGTATAAATGTGATAAATGAGAAAATTGACATCCAGCTTAAAGATAAATAAGTAAATTTGCAGTTTTTTATGTAAATGTATTTATATAATAAATATATGTAAATAAAAATTATGTTTGAATAAATTTGCTTTGCTTTACTCATGTCTCATTATTTATTTTATAGGATTCTTAATCTATTTTTCTTAATTTATAGTTCTTAATTTATTTTTATAGGATTATTTTTCTTAGTAGGAATCATTTTTTGATTTTACGATTATTATACAATTTTTTTCACTTAATTTTTGTTGTTTAGGTTACACGTGTGCCAACGGAATTATTATACATTCAGTTTTCAAGAATTTATCTGAAAAAAATATGTAAGATGTAGAATAGTTTCCTCTTTAAATACATTTTATCTGTAACTTATAATTTGCAGTTGTATTTTTTTATTACAATTTATTAAAAGAACGTTAGTTGAAAATATATCTATACGGACAGATATTATTTTGAATAGGGTACAAAAAAATTATTTTGTTTAAAAATAAAAATAGTGGAACTTATTTCTCTTTATATATATTGCTTGAACTGATCCTGTCATAAGTTAAATACATTTATAGTTTTCTATTTTACTAATATAACATATAACAGTGCACTTAATTTGAATATGAATGTTTTTTATAAGAACACGCATGCTAAATAAAATTCTTATTCTACGTTTAATTAGAGATGAAATAAATTTGAATTTTATTTTACCGTAATATCTTCTATTAAAAACGAAAAAGTCTCTTAAATTGAAAACGTGTTTTATACAAGGGAAGTGCATGCACATTTTAAAATTCTTATTTCAAATGTAACTGGAGATTAAAAAAAGACGCCTTAATTTTTAATTTTAATTTGCTGCAAAATTTCTTAATGAAAATATGTTTTCAATTTAAATCGCATCCGTTGTCATACGATTATCAAAGTCTAAAACAAAAAAAAAAAACGACAAGAAACAAGAAAACGTTTCATTTCTCATTCTGTAACGTTGCTTTTCTTGCATGACAAAATATTCGCAATCGCCATACTGCTGTTCACATTGGGTCTACTTAAGCTTCCCTTCTTTACTGTTACTGATTCTTTACCTACTGTCACTTCAGGAAATGTGCCCACTGCATCAACTGGGACGACTAGAACGCTTCAACCTCCTTGTAGACGCTGTGATGTACAGCCTGGTGCCGAACAGGCTTCTAATTTACGTTCCGCTCCCCACGGATAGTGTTGGAGTTTGCAGTCGAAGGAGTTTACAGTCCAACTGAGAACGCAAATAAAAAACTGGAAGGTGAAAATGAATCGTGGCTATATCAGAAAATGATTGAGTTCGTCAAATCGGACTTAAATGACGACTCAGAGGATTGATTGTTAGATATGTTAGCAAAGAATTTAGCTGGATCGTTTGCAAACGGGCTGAGTTATAACGACATGTGCTGGGTATTCACCTTATATCAAACCTTGGATAGAAGGGAAACCTATGAATAGAAGATTAGAGGGTTAGCGAAAGAATAGTGAAGATGGAGGGAGGAAATAGTAACGAAGAAGAGGGTGAATGGGGATTTATAAACATGCCGTTTAACGTGGAAGCAATGTGGTTGAAAGGTCTGAAAGTACGATATGAAACAATGAGGAGTATATGAAAGGATAAGTTGACGGGTGCATTGGAAGGTTAGTAGTAATGTTTACTTAAATTAAGTGTCATTTAAGCAGGAGTAATAGGGATATAAGTGGGATGAACATGAATATTTTATTAGTATCGAGCGGTTAGGAGTTTAACCTGAGAAGACCTAAATTAATTAATGAAAGGATGATTCGGAGCCCAAGGAGGAAGGGTTACGAATGAAGGATAACGCGAAGACTTAATATTGACTTAAGAATGTTATTATTAGTGGTGATAGGAATACAAATTTGTTGTAGTAATGCAAGAGACTTGAATGAGGAGTGAAAAGGATAATTAAGAGATGACATTACCAAGTGTGATTTATAGCTATATTGAAATATTAAAAACCAATTTCTATGAGAAAACAATTGATTAAACTGTCTATGAATTGTAATACTACTGAAATGCTCTTATTCATTTGCTTTACTAACACAAAGTGGTGTACTGCTAGGCAGTAGCGAGTAACGGAAAGTGTAACGGAGAAATAATATCACAGCCAATTGACATGATAAGGGAGGATAAAAATCTGACACAATTATCCACTTAGAAATAATGGGATTTTGGCCGTAGGAAAATGCAAGGTCATAATAACGAGGTTGTAATTTCTTAAATAAATTGAAGAAGTAAATGATAAGTTAATTATAAATTTGAAAATATAATTTATTCGGGACACTTAAAATATTTCAGAGTATAATCACGAACTCTTATGCGTAAATATGTACAAATAATTCAGTAGGAATGGTCGAAGTTGGGACTATTAGTAATCAAAATTTCTAACATTAAAGTAGTTGCAAAATCACAACCTTATTTGACAGAATTGTCAATGAAAATGCATTGAAGAATACCGATTTGCGTTAAAGCTAATTAACGAGGGCAACTTTTGAGTTGAGATGTAGTAACGAATGTTTGCAGTAAGCAATGAAGAGGCATGCAAATAAATTATTATATTGTAATATATATAAATATTAAATGGCGTCAATGTTAATTTAAGAAGGGTTATAAGCTGTGAGTTTGAAAGAAATATTTGCTTTATGTATCTTGAGAGTCGTGGTTATTGAAATTAATAAAGCAGGATATTGGAATTTGGTTGGTTGGTTGGTGTCGTGTCCATAAGAGGTCAGATTGAACCATGTGCAGATATTACTGCCTTAGCGAGATCCACAATCTTCTCATTATAATGATCTCCCTGGAAAGGGAATTCGCCAATGCTTTGCAAAGCCATAAGTATAGCTGGACAGTCAAATATGTGTTCCAGTGTAAGTTCTTCATCTGAGCAGTTTCTACAGTATTTGTATGTTCTGGTGCCATCCGCATTAATTTTCATATTACTTAGGTGTCTAGTTCTTAGTCTAGCAATTGTCTTAGTCTAGCAATCTCCCTATTCGCATTTATTACACAGACCTGGTGGTCCAATCCAATAGGTTTCACTCTAAGTCTGTATCTAGCGATAGCATTAGCATCGTCAAGTGTGAGAATGCCTGAGATGTCTTTATTTAAGTTACTTGCCTCCTTGACCAATTCATCGGCCGCCTCATTGCCGTCAATTCCTACATGCGCAGGCATCCATTGTAGAATTCAACGCTTTCCCATTTTATTAATTGTATCCATGTGTTTGTGAATGCATTGCGAGAGCCCTGAGCGTCCATGTTGTATTGCTTCCAGGGCAGCTCTAGAGTCGCAGCAAATTACAAGTCCGCTAGCTCTGTCTACATCTTCGAAAGAAATATAAATGCCTAAGGCCTCATGAATTGCTCTTAGTTTGCATGTAAAGTTGGAAGCAATATTACCTGCTCCAAAGCTCTGGAGTCTTTTGGTACCATTTATATAAAAAATTTCTATATTCCTATATATATATATATATATATATATATATATATATATATATATATATATATATATATATATATATATATATATATATATATATATATATATATATATATATATATATATATATATATAAAAATTAAATGATTTTAATCGAAAATTTTTTGCATAAACTACTGTAATAGGAATTTGAAATAAGTTTATGAAAAGAAAAATGTATATGTTTACATTATATGTTTACATTTAATTATACAGGCATATATATATATATTGATCGCTGCTGCAAGGAATGTACGGAGGGGAATGAAAAAAAACACGTGGGTATCTTCAGTGTAGCAATGTCGGAGCTCTTTTCGAAATTACACTCGACGTTTTGGAACCACTACCAGGAACAGCAGACAGACAAGTACATCCTAATGGTAATGGACTACTTTGCAAGGTGGCCAGAAGCTTACCCAGTCCCTGATCAAGAGTCTACAACTAGTAGACAGCTTACAGTAGACAGCTACAACTTACTAGTAGACAACTACAACTTACAGTCCAGTTCCTAGTCAGATGTCACGTGACGTTCTGACTAGGAACTGGATATGTCATTCCGGGATTCATTATCTCATCCATTCTGATCAGTGAACGAACTTTAGTTATGGCATATTCACGGGACTGTACAAACAACTAGACATGCACACAATTCGAATTGCTCCTTTTCCTCCTCAATTGGACGACATGATAGAGAGACTCAACAGAACGATACTTAATCGTTTCTCTATATTCGTATCCAGAAACCAGTATGACTGGGACTGTCACCTACCTTTGTCCTTGCTGGCCTATGAGAAGTGCTGGCCACGGATCGACCGGTCATTCTCTATCAAAAATGCAATTTTGCTGAGACCGACATCTACCATATGACCTAATGTTTGAAAGACCATGTTATGCTCCTTCATCGCCTGATAAATTTGTGCATGATCTGCAGACACGGCTGGGGGAGGTTCATCCTTTCGCATTTTCTTCGGGGGGGGGGGGAGGGGATCAACATGGATACTCATAGAATGAAGACCCGGTACGATGCTAAAGCTAATAGAGTACGATTCCAGAAAAGCGACGAAGTGTGAATTTTGCGAAAACTACGGTACACGAGAAAGAAACTTGCGTCATTATAAAATAATAAACAGTGTCGTTTATCAAATTCAGAACTCGTCTTCAACCACACCAAAATTCACCCATATCGAAAGATTGGCCCAATTTTTGGACCATGGTAGATTAATATTGCCCGGGACGTGCAATCTTCAGAAGGAGGTAGTGTTGTGAACGTGCAATGTTCTGTTGGTGACTACACTTTCGTCTGTCTCGAAAGTCAGGCGAAGAAAATACAGTGCATGACCTCAGCATGATGTGAATGTGACGTGAGCCCAGGGTTTCTATGATTTTAAAGTCAGAAGAAGGTTTGCTAGCATTGGTTATTTATCGCCAAATTGGCGACATTTGGGGACTTACGAAATGTTCAAGTAACTCCTCAGTAGAACGATTATTATTTGAGATATAGAGATTTCCAGAAATTTCTATGGAGATAATATAAAAAGAACTCACCCCTCTGTTCCAGTGGAGTTGACGAATGGATTTGACACCAACGGCATTGAATTCTGATTTTTGTCAATGTATTGAGAATAATAGCGGTTGATTTGTGAAATTACTTTCGTCAACAATTTGAGAATAATATCGCTCAGTCTGTGAAATTAAGAGTATGTAAGTACTGTTTAATTGTATACTGTTCCTGTTTACTTTGTGCTAGAGAATAAACGTAAGTTATCCATAAACTTGAACTCGTTCTTGTATCCTGCGTATACACCCACAATTATTGAGGCTACGTTTCACAACAAAATAAAATTATGTACAAATAATTGCATAATTGGGAGCTTTATCCCCATAAATGATGACAAAAGATTTTTGTAAATCTTTAATAGAGGTTTTAAATTTACCAATATTATATATATATATATTTATATATATATGTATATATTTGATTTAATAGACTTTAAGATAAAGGAGGGTTTATATTACAAACAGGTAGCCTGAATTTACTATCGAATGTCATATCTTCTCTTAAGAATTGATCATGTACAACATTTAAGTCTCTGGTGACGATATGAGCATTGGACTAACATATTTTTCAAATTTTATATCCCTACACATGCATGTATCTACAACAGCATCAGTTTCACTGTCTAATGAGAGAGAGAGAGAGCTTTTAGATATTTAATAGGCAATAAATGGTGATGTGTATTAAATAATTTATAAAAATTAATGGAATTATAAATTGTATGTTGAAATGAAATAACACAATATGAATTTGGGGAGATATTATTATTGTAAGATTCGTTGAGATAGGTGAATGTTTAAATGTTTTGCACAAGTGATAATCAGATCATAAAAATATATGTTAAAAGTGATGATTGGACAGGTTTATTGTTAAGAAAGGTTTATTTTTAAGACAGGTTTATTTTTCAGATGATGATGCGGCCTTACAAGGCAAGGGTTTTTGTATAAATTACATTTGGAATTTTGTACAGGTCATCCAGGAATTTACTCCTGGAAGGGAGTGTTTCGAACTTAGAACCAGGGTTGTTATGAAAGAAAAGTATCACGGCAGTGCATCCTATTATCTTCGCATATTAATGATCCTATTATTTACGAGAGTTTCATAAAATGTACGTTTGTGAGTTTGGTACGCATATCGTGATGACGGAGCAAAGGCCCTTCGAGACAATTAGTGCACTTACCTTTACGACACCTGCATTTAGCGATTTTCCGGATGACAACATGTAAATTTCAAATTACTCAATTAACTTATATTTC
Source organism: Amaurobius ferox (assembly GCA_951213105.1). Classification (NCBI taxonomy): domain Eukaryota; kingdom Metazoa; phylum Arthropoda; class Arachnida; order Araneae; family Amaurobiidae; genus Amaurobius; species Amaurobius ferox. The sequence goes on along the minus strand of OX578146.1, from coordinate 29,662,351 downwards.
GCATAACTCTAAATAAAACATCATCTATATGGATAGCATCCTCAACAAGAGATATTGTCCATATATTAAAATACTTTAGTTACATCATCAATTAGGCGTAATTTTCATTAATTTAACGACATTTTCATTAACTTAGCGTCATTTTTGCAGTTTTGACGATAATTTTGTCAACCTGGGATGAAATATCGCTAAGTTGACAAAACTTTGTAAAATTATTCACTAATTTTGCAAATGCATCACCAAGTGTTACAGACAAACTGAGAGAACAGTATTTCTTATATACTAGAAGGCATGCCAGTCCTGTAACGGAAATCAGAGTTTCTGAGACATTACTTCTCATTTGGCGTCATTTTTATCAATTTGGTGACATTTTTGTCATCTTAGCAACATTTTAAATAGTCGCCAAGTTGGCGACGTCTCGCTAAATTTCTCGCCAAGCGTTGCGGATGGACGAACAGACGCAGAAATATGTTATCCGTATAGTCAGCGCTTATGTTCTATGTTTCCAAGATATTGAACTTTCCTTATTTAGTCGTCATTTTCATTGAGTTAGCTTCTTTTTTATCAATTTGGAAACATTTTCGTTAATTTGCCAACATTTAAAAAAGTCAACAAGTTGGCGACATTCCGCCAAACTCTCTCCCAGCGTCATGGACGGAGAAATGAGTTATTCTTGTAGCAGATAAATGACTATTAGCGTCCAAATACAAAAGTATTACCTAAAGTATTTTTTCTAATGAATGAAACTAGCTAGATCCACGAGAATGATGTCACCAAATTTAATGCATGATATTACATCTAAAAGTAAATATATTTCACAATAGGTAATATATATTTTTTTATTTTATATGATGTTTTGATAATGTTTTTGAAAAATGTGAAATATCTGAAGAGTGGTTTATGCTAGCGGTCTAAAATTTGTGTCAATCGTTTTCTATTGAAAAATTACACACGAAATTTTTATTTGTGTAATTTTATTAAAGATTATATTTCATTGATGATTTTTTTCAAAATTTCACTCAAAAATTTAGGGGGTTCTGAGCATTCGATTGTTCATAAAAACCATAGGCTTCCAGTATTCATAGAATGTAATTTTTGTACCAAATTTCATTTAAATCGGTCCATTCATTTGTCAGTTATCGTCTCCACAGGCTCACTGACACACACACACACACATACATCCTCTCAAAAACGTCTGATTCGAGTTCAGGGGTGCTTGAAACGTACTCTCCCGTGGAAAACTCGAATTCGAATTCTCGACCCAGTCACAATACTTTCCTCTCTTATACATTATATATATATAAGGAAAGTAAAAATTGAATGATTCAAAAAACCATTAACATAAAATTAAATGTAGAATACGTTTGATAAAAGATAATCAATTAAATTACTAAATAAACTCTAATTTATATTCTCCTCTAATGCTGCAAATATTGAATAAATGCACAAAAATAATCAAGGAGTTTAAGTATAGAACTAAGCATAAGATACTAGTATGTTTATAAAGTTTATAAGTTTAACAGTACAAACGTAATAAATACGGTACAATATACATATATATATATATATATATATATATGTACAGGGTGATTCAAAAATTCGGAGCAAAAGTAAAACGCCAAAGAAATATCTATGAGTCGGAGAGACATGCGGTTTCCAGATTAATATTCACCATGGTGGGGGATTTTGTATGGCATGAAGAAAATAGTTCAAAATCTCAACAATAGGGGGCGCTCTTTCAGATAAAGCCATGGAGGTGACTTATTTATATCGCTCAGGCAACGTAGAATTAGGATCAGACAAAAACATTATTGAATACTACTCCACACGGCACGTCAAGCGATGGAATTGCTACGGCATGCCACACATGAATGGCCTGCGAGATTCCCAGACCTCACACCCTGTGATTTCTGGTTATGGGAATACCTAAAATCTCGGGTCTATAGAAGAAAGCCCCAGTCCTTACTTGACGCCTTACGGCAGGAGGTAGCAGCCATTCCCTTTGATATGCTGTTTCATGCTGTATCAGCGGTACTGCACACAGTACTCGAATGCGGTGGTAGATACATTGACCATCTGTAAATTATGCTGAAATAAAATATTTTATTTCACATTATTACCTCGCATTGTTTTCTTCGCAGCAGCGTCCGCTTGTGTCGAGATTTTGAACTATTTTTCTTTCATGCCAAACAAAATCCCTCAGCATGTTGAATATTAATCTGCAAACCGCATGTTTCTCCGACCCATAGATATTTTTATAGCGTTTTACTTTTGCTCCGAACTTTTGAATCACCCTGCATATATATATATATATATATATATATATATATATATATATATATATTATTATTATAATAATACTCTTTTCCACGTGTATAGCGATTTAGCTGAAATTTTTAAGATTTTCTTTATTCTTCTCCATACCATTGAATTTTGTTGATTTTCTATAACTTGATTACTGGTGTTTTATATTTTTACTTTCCTTATATACATAATGTATAAGGAAAGTATTGTGACGGGGTCGAAAATTCGATTTCGAGTTTTCGGCGGGAGAGCACGTTTCAAGCATCCTTGATCACGAATCAAATATTTTTGAAGTGATGTCTGTGTGTGTCAGTGAGTCTGTGGAGACGATAACTGACGAACGAATGGACCGATTCGAACCAAATTTGGAACAAAAATCACAATTCGTAAACACTGGAAGTCCATTGTTTTTATACGGAATCGAACGTTCAGAACCCCCCTAAATTTTCGAATAAAATTATGAAAAAATCGTCAACAAAACCAAAACCACTAATAAAGTTACGCAAATAGACATTTCTTGTGTAATTTTTCATTAGAAAACGATTGGCATAAATTTTAGAATGCTAACACAAACTTTTCTCGAGATATTGCACATTTTTCAAAAAAATTATCTAAAAGTCATATAAAATAAAAAAAAATATTCACTTTTCATGTGTAATACCATACGATAAATTGGGTGATATCATTCTCGCGGATCTAGCTCGTTCCATTCATGGAAAAAGAAACTTTGAGTAATACATTTGAATTTGAACGCCAATAGTCATGTATCTGCTGTAAAAATAACTTATTGCTCCGTCCATAACGTTTGGCAAGATTTTGGCGATAAAAATGACGTTAATTCAATGAAAAAGACGACTAATTGTCGAAAATTCAATATCTTGGAAAGGATATTAGTATCTACTATAAGAAAAACCTATTTTTTTTTACTGTAAAAGTAGTAAATTCATTACATTATATAAGGAAAGTCATGTGTTGCCCACATCAGATTTTTTTTACTGTAAATGTAGAAAATTCATTGCATTATATATGTAAAGTCATGTGTTGCCCACATCAGATTTTTTGTAATAATTTTGGGTGATAAATTAAATTTTAGGATTAAAACTAGGTTTCAATAAATTCCAGTTTTATGAAGTTTTAGAAATATAGTTGGTGCAGCAGATTATCAGTGAAGCCGATGGAGGGGGAGGGGTCAAAACGTTGCATTGAAGGGCTCGGGCTGAAAAACAGTTTTCTTAGAAAGGTTAATAACTGGTAAAATATTATTTATATTCATACTGTTTCCATTCTTCTGGGGAAATGAATCATACCACCACTTTTAAAAAAAATCTGATGCGGGCAACACATGACTTTCCTTATATAATGTAATAAATTTACTATTTTTACAGTAAAATAAATAAGTTTTTCTTATAGTAGATAATAATATTCTTTCAGATATTGAATTTTCAACAATTAGTCGTCATTTACATTGATTTAGCGTCATTCTTATCCATTTGGTGAGATTTTCGTTAATTTGGCAACATTTCAAAAAGTCGCCAAGTTGGCGATATTCCGCCAAATTCGTCGCCAAAATATCGCCAAGCGTTATGGACGAAGAAATAAGTTATTCTTACAGCATATAAATGACTATTGGCGTTCAAATACAAAAGTATTACTCAAAGTATCTTTTTTCATGAATGGAACGAGCTAGATCCACGAGAATGATGTCATCCAATTTATCACGTGGCATTACATATGAAAAGTGAACATGTTTCTCAAGAGGAAATATTTTTTTTTTTTATTTTATATGACTTTTGATAATTTTTTTGAAAAATGTGCAACATCTCGAGAACGATTCATGTTAGCGTTCTAAAATTTATGTCAATCGTTTTCTAATAAAAAATTACATAAAAAATGTCTATTTGCGTAACTTTATTAGTGGTTTTGATTTTTTGACGATTTTTTCAAAATTGCATTCGAAAATTTAGGGGGGTTCTGAACATTCGATTGCGTATAAAAACAAAAGGCTTCCAGTGTTTACGGATTGTGATTTTTGTACCAAATTTGGTTCGAATCGGTCCATTCGTTCGTCAGTTATCGTCTCCACAGACTCACTGACACACACACACACACATACACACACACACATACTTTCACACACTCACACACAGACATCACTTCAAAAATGTTTGATTCGTGATCAGGGATGCTTGAAACGTGCTCTCCCGTCGAAAACTCGAATTCGAATTTTCGACCCTGTCACAATCCTTTCCTTATACATTAAGTATATAAGGAAAGTAAAAAAGTTATCAAACATCAGGTTATGAACAAGTACAAATGGCAACTAAAAATTGCAGAAGAGATGGAAATTCCAACACTTTGCGAAGTCGGAATGGGACGGAAGAAGAAGCTATTTGCTTTCAAACTAAAACATGAATCCCCTTCTGATCCAGTACAAAAATTTTAATTGAGTTTTGTAACTTTTGATATATATTGTAATAAAGTAATAGAAAAACGTCGTAACTATATTCGTATAATACTGAAAGATGGGGATGATATTAGGAGACAAATTAAAAGAAGAGTGGATGATCATTTCAGTATTTTTACTTTCCTTATATGCATAATATATAAGGAAAGTATTGTGACGTGGTCGAAAATTCGAATTCGAGTTTTTGACGGGAGAGCACGTTTCAAGCATCCCTGATCACGAATCAAACATTTTTGAAGTGATGTCTATGTGCGTATGTGTGTGTGTGTGTGCGTGTGTGTGTGTGTGTGAAAGTATGTGTGTGTGTGTGTGTCAGTGAGTCTGTGGAGACGATAACTGGCGAACGAAAGGACCGATTCGAACAAAATTTGGTACAAAAATCACAATCCGCAAACACTGGAAGCCTATTGTTTTTATATGCAATCGAATGACCAGAACCCCTAAATTTTCGAATGAAATTTTGAAAAAATCATCAAAAAATCAAGACCGCTAATAAAGTTCCGCAAATAGACATTTCTTATGTAATTTTTCATTTGAAAACTATTGACATAAATTTTAGAATGCTAACATGAACCGTTCTCCAGATATTGTACATTTTATAAAAAAAATATCAAAAAGTCATATAAAATTAAAAAAACATATTTCCTATTGAGAAACATGTTCACTTTTCATATGTAATACCATGCGATAAATTGGATGCCATCATTCTCGTGGATCTAGCTTGTTCCATTCATGAAAAAAGATGCTTTAAGTAATAATTTTGTATTTGAATGCCAATAGTCATTTATCTGCTGTAAAAATAACTTATTGCTTCGTCCATAACACTTGGCGAGATTTTGGCGACGAATTTGGAGGAATGTCGCCAACTTGGCGATTTTTTGAAATGTTGCCAAATTAACGAAAATCTCGCCAAATGGATAAAAATGACGCTAAATCGATGAAAATGACGACAATTGTCGAAAATTCCATATCTTGGAAATAATATTAGTATATACTATGAGAAAAACCTATTTTTCTTACTGTAAAAGTAGTAAATTCATTACACTATATAAGGAAAGTCATGTGTTGCCCACATCAAATTTTTTCCATTTGATTTATGATTTGCTATTTTATATAATATTTTGTGGGAGTTTTAGAAAGTTAGGTTTATCGTGTTGCAGCTTCTTACTTTTCGTTCATTCTACTTTCAAACTACTATTATATATATATATATATATATATATATATATATATATATATATATATATATATATATATATATATATATATATATATATATATATATATATATATATATATATATATATATATATATATATATATATATATATATATATATATATATATATATATATATATATATATATATATATATATGTATGTATATATATATATATATATATATATATATATATATATATATTTTACAAAAGTTTCGCCGAATTTAACCCAACTATTTTCAAGACATTTTACAACAGATAAAAACCGCTTATAAATATCATAAGGTGCATTGCAGCACTTACAATCTGAGTTTCAATATGTTGTCAATATGAATAAGAAATGAAAAAATAAATAATGGGGGAATACTTGCAGGGAAGTAGAACAGCCAGGAGGATTGTCACCCCTTGTTCCCGGTTGAAGCATGCTTTGATTCCAAGGAAACACTCCCGGAACCAGTACTTGCCCGAAGCAATCTTCCATCCTTTGTCAATGGAAAAAGCAAAATCCGCACCAGGGAAATGGACATGAAAACCAAGATCAATACAGTGGAACTATTCGAATAGGAAGCTGAAAAGGAAACTTACATTTCACGCCCATTCAACGTAACATTCCTGAACTAACATTGACTGTTCTGTTCATGCATGTCCATATATAACCTGTTATGTTTATGATTCGTGCATACATTTTGTCGTAACTATAATAATTTGCTGAAATTTGCATAAAATGTCCTATTATAATTTTTGCAGGATGTTTCTTAATAATGTCTTAGAAAGTGAATCGGATATTGTTGTTTTGTTGCCTCACGTACTAAATTCTGTTCGCATATAATGCGTTCCTGCTTGCTTGTATTTAATCTTTTATATATCAGTATGTGATGCAACAAAACAACAATATCCGATTCGCTTTCTAAGATATTATTATGAAACATCCTACAAAAACTTTAATAGCAACTTTTATGCAAATTTCAGCGAACTATTATAGTGACGACAAAATGTATGCACGAATCATAACCGTAACATGTTATATATGGACATGCATGAAGGGAACAGTCAATGTTGGTTCGGGAATCTTACGTTGAATGGACATTCAAATTTCCTTTTTAACTTCCTATTCGAATAGTTCCACTGTATTGATCTTGATTTTCATGTTCATTTCCCTGGTGTGGATTTTGCTTTTTCCAATGACGAAGGAAGGAGGATTACTTCGGGCCAGTACTGGTTCCTGGAGTGTTGCCTTGGAATCAAAGCATGCTTCAACCTGGAACAAGGGGTCACAATCCCCCTTGGCCGTTCTATACTGCCCTGCAAGCATCCCCTCATTATTTCCTTTTTACAACAACATTAACATTTTAGCGACTGGCAATTATATATATCCTAATTATTATATAATTTGATACATATTGCCCTGTATTTTCGATTCACTTTGAAAATTAGCTAGACCGATATCATTTTACCAACATTGTGTTATGGATAGTTTTGATTATAATAATTACCCGACTAAAAATTATAATTTCATCAAAAATAAAATAATAATTGCAAAATACGCCGTTCTGCCTCAAACACTCAAATCACAAACCAAACTAACCAATTATCTTCTTACTAGGTTTTTAATTGCATCTATAACTTATCTTGTAACATGTGTAATGTTTTTTTACATAGGAAAAACTAGTAATCCTACAAGTAATCCATAAAACATATCCACAATTATAATTTTCTTCCTACTTCTAATACAATTGTTTATAAACACTTTGGTAAACACGGCTTTGTTAATATTACTATACATATTTTGGATATAAAAACTAATCTAGCTGGCAGAATTGTTTTTGAAAACTTCCAAAATAAATCAAATTGTACTCATTTTACATATGGTTTAAATCAATTATATCTAAACGGTAATATTAAAAAAATAATTTTGTAGATAATAAATACTATATTTTTAATCACCTTTTTTATGAATTCCCATTTGTAAAATAGAAACTCTGCCTTACACAAACGATTTAAACGTGGTATAGGAAGTTTCAAACATCATGATCATAAAGCTAATATTGAATGGTTACATCATCAATTTACTAACACTCATCAATTGAAATTTAAAAAAATCAAGGTTATTTGCGGTTAAGAAAGTACATTTAAATAACGCTTTTGTCATATTCTTAAAATTAAATCTATCAAATGAACATTTTAAACATATTTTTCATGATTTGCTTATTACTACATCAAAATATTTAAACTTAGAACTTAACAACTTTAAAATAACAATGGTTCTTCTATTTCTTATTCAGTAATTTCTTTTGAACGATTTATAATACAATAATCCATAATACTATAAATATTTAAGATTTATTTAATAAATTTAGTCATTTATTGTCTATTAAAGATTTGAATTTTAAATTGAAGATTTTAAATACAATAAGCCTATTGAAAGGGCTATTACTTTCCTTATATACATAATGTATTTTCCTTATATACATAATGTACAAGGAAAGTATTGTGACGGGGTCGAAATTTCGAAATCGAGTTTTCGACGGGAGAGCACGTTTCAAGCATCCCTGATCACGAATCAAACATTTTTGATGTGATATCTGTGTGCGCGCGCGAGTGTGTGTGTGTGTATGTGTGTGTGTGTGTGTGTGTGTGTATGTGAGTCTGTGGAGACGATAACTGACGAACAAATGGACCGATTCGAACCAAATTTAGTACAAAAATCACAATCTGTAAAAACTGGAAGTCTGTTGTTTTTAAATGCAATCGAAGCTTCAAAACTCCCCTAAATTTTCGAATAAAATTTTGAAAAAATCGTCAAAAAATCAAAACCACAAGTAAAGTTACGCAAATAGACATTTCTTATGTAATTTTTCATTAGAAAACGATTGACATAAATTTTAGAACGCTAACATGTACCGTTCTCGAGATATTGCACATTTTTAAAAAAAATTATTAAAAAGTCATATAAAATAAAAAAAAATATTTCCTATTGAGAAACATGTTCACTTTTCATATGTAATACCATGCGATAAATTGGGTGACATCATTCTCGTAGATCTAGCTCGTTCCATTCATAAAAAAAGATACTTTGAGTAATACTTTTGTATTTGAACGCCAATAGTCATTTTTCTGTTGTAAGAACAACTTATTTCTTCGTTCATAACGCTTGACGAAATTTTGGTGATAAATTTGGTGGAATGTCGCCAACTTGGCGACTTTTGAAATGTTGCCAAATTAACGAAAATCTCGCCAAATGGATAAAAATAACGCTAAATCAATGAAAATGACGACTATTTGTCGAAAATTCAATATCTTGGAAAGAATATTAGTATCTACTCTAAGAAAAAGCAATTTTATTACTGTAAAAGTAGTAAATTCATTACATTATATAAGGAAAGTCATGTGTTGCCCACATCAGATTTTTTTAAATTATAATGGGATTTCTCAATCACTCTCTATAGATATAGATTCCAATTCTAATTTGGATAATGATTGTATTTGTAAAGATCATAATTATGCTAATTATATTTATCCACTATTGGGTCATATTAATACAGGAGACTTAGGTATAGTTAAAGACGATTCTTTTAGAACTATTTTGTCCGTTGGTACTAAATTCAGGTTAGAATCTTGTAATAACTCTTCTAATGTATAATGTCAATTAATCTTGGCCTGGATAAGCATATTTACAAATTAGCATGTAAATATGATTTATTACCATTAGAAGCATTTAACATGTTATTTTTGTTGAAACCCAGACCGCCCGACCTACCAGAAAGGTGTAAGGTAACTGTTTGGACGGTCGGGAAGTGCCACCCAATTTAGACCGGAACCCAGTGGGGGATGCATCCACAGGGACCGTACCCTCCTTCCCCTACCACCAACCTCTCGGAAGAACTTTCGGACCCACATGTTTAACGTGATCGTACTCCGCATGAACACGGCGGCAGTTTTGGCAGTGGCTGGAATCGAACCCGGGCCAACCGAGTGCAACTCCAGCGGGCTAACCAATGGGCTACCGCGCCTTAGCATTTAACATGTGGAAATTTAGATTCTAAAAAGTTATTAAATATTCTATTAGCACAATTAAATTGTTTAGATTTAATATACTATTGATAATATAAAACTATATTATTGATTTACAAAAAAAATTATTACTTATGTTGATAAAGCTTCTAATAATTATGCTATTATCTGTAAAATATTCTATATTCAATTTCTATTAGATTATTTAAAGAGCAATTGTCCATTTAAACTAACACTCTATTAGAATCAAACAGAAAATTATTAATATGTATAGTAATTTAAATATTAATTATAAATTTCTGAAATGTCTTTATATTATGCTTAGTCCTAAATTTCATAAAAATCCTATTCAATTTAGAACTGTCAGTAATGATCATAACTCTTATTCTGTCACTGCTAGAAAATTACAACTTAATATTTTAAACGTACTAAAGGAAGGTTTACGTTATTCTGGTAATAATTACTTTATTCAAAATAACAGTAAAGAATTAAAGAATAAATTAACTTATCTTGGTAAACTTATAGGTTTTCAAAATTTGAATTTAAATTTTTTTTAGTAATATTGATATTACTGATCTTTATCATGTAATTTTAGCTCTTTATAATGCTTTTTGTACTAAGAACTCTAATCTTATTAAATTAAAAAAAAATTCCTAAACTTCTCCACTTTGTACTATTCAATAATTTTATTTTTTAAGGTAATAAATTGTACATACAAGTCTAAGGGGCTCTGCAAGGTGACTGTAGTAGCAGTTTGTTAGCTAATTTATACATTTATCATTATGAAAATACTTTTATTTCAACTGATTATAAAATTTACAGATATATTGATGATCTGATTTGTTTTGTATTTACTATTTAGACAACTATGCCATAGATATAGATTTCTAACCAGATAATTTGGAATTAATTCCTAATGAAGCATCTATTAGTAATAATGTTAATTTTTTGGATATTAATCTAATTATTGAAACATCTAATAGGATATTTACTAATGTATATGCTAAAAAGGACTATTTTCATTTTAATATAATAAAATATTATCATTTAATTGCTGAACTCAATTCAATTGTTTAGAAATATTAGACTTAATCAACTTTATGGAATTTATTGATTATCGTTTAAAAAATTTCATGCTTTGCACAATAATAACCTAAAAAATATCAGAAATTAATATAAATATCCAGTATTTTCTGTATAAATATCCAGTATTCCAATAAACTTATCAAATATGCCATTTGGCATATTTGATAAGTTTAAATTAGATGAATATTGTTAAATATCCTCCTTAGTATCATACATTAGATAATTATCAACTTTCTCTTGTATTAGCATTAAAATGTATTTATACCTCCTTCACCATTTGCCTCCTTACTTTAATTATTTTTCACATCCTTTATTACGCAACTTTTACAGGTTAATCTATAACACTTTATTTGCAATACTGTTATTACCCCTTTTTCTCCTGCTAATGGCAATAGTATTCTCGTTCTTCATAGTTTTATTACAACATGGGCAACATTTTCTCAGGTAAAATATCTTTGATTCCCATTTTATTTATCAAACTTTAAGCTTATTGGCCTAGTAGATTGAATTTATAGATACTATCTATCTCAGTATTCAGAAACAAGCCTTCTTTGGTCATTTTGAATAGATACTAGTCCTTGATAAAGAATCTGTTCAATATGAATTCAATAAGCCTAGTGCTTTCCCCGCTTGTTTGGCCTTAATGCATGGCCATTTTTAATTTTTCGAATTTCAAAATCCCACCATTGATAATTGTAGATTATACATTGCTTGATAATTGGATACTTGCTTTTTATTCTCCCCTTGATTGACGAATCTCTATTTTTCTATATCTTTATACGTATGTATCTTACATTTTAATTTATGGTTATATGAGTTACAATTTATATCTAGTCTATCATAGGTATTTCATATTATATTTTTACTATATATATATATATATATATATATATATATATATATATAATTAACAAATGTAAAGTAAGTTTGAAATAGCTATATGAAAAAAATTCTCATACGTAAAATGTGCAAACATGGCGGTATGCTGCCCTTGTACATATTTAGAAATATAATTTCTAAAAAGAATAACTAATGCACAGAAAAGCAAAAGATGAATGTGAAAAACGAAAAGTATCACAAGTGGCCAGGGGAGTTGTGACCCCCACTCTGCGGTAAAGCAATGCTTTAATCCATGGCAACACCCCCCGAAGCCGATACTTATTTATAGACTATTATTACTATCAACAACCGAACAGCAAAAACCTTTAGCAACAATTCAAAATCTCTAGATGGAAGACACATGAAAAAACTTTCCAAGTCACTCAATGTGCTAACATATGAACATGCCTATAAAAAACCCGTCTCTACAAATTTCAAAATTCTTACCAAAACTGTCCGATGTGTAAAACTCCAACTTGTAGTCCATTTCAACACCATCCATTCTACTTCTCGTGAATCGTCCCTTTACATATAACTGTGTTTCAACTGCTTAAATATTTGCCTTTACATTCAGTTACAGTTAACCCAGTGAATTCTGAAAGTATTTTGATTACAAAGCCCATGGGGTAACCGTGTTTTAATGCTTCATTTATAAACTCTGTATCGTGATACTTTTGATCACTTTCCCTACTATTCAAACGTTAATTTCTAGTCAATTGGTTAATGATAATATTACGAAAAATATTTTTATGTAAATTACTTGACCAAGGTGTAATGAAGTTTATTTTAAATTGAATTTTTTTCTTTTATCAAAAATTTTGAAAAAAGTTTTATTATTCACTTTATCTATGCATAAGTCTAAATAATTTAAACTTTCATCTGAATTGCTGGGAGTTTCAATTAGATTTAAGGTTTGTGGATAAAAACTAAAACCCATTTTGTAATCTGCATCACTACATCATAAAATCACATCATCCATGTATCGCATGTAGACCATTTAATTTAATTTATGGGTTCCTGTTTCATACTTATCCAGATAGATGTCTGCTAGAAACGAAGAACAACTTCCTCCCATAGAGATGCCTTTAATCTGCTTGTAATAGCCTATTCCGTTGTAAAGTACTGTTTCGAAAAGGACCAGTTTCACCAGTGCCGTGTACCTAGTCAGCGACATCAAGAATTGTAATTTATGTGTATAGTATAATTCTATCACAATTTTAAAAAAATCGTTTATATCAATGTTATTGTAAATATCGCTAAAATCAAAACTCTTATACACCACATTATGCGGTATGCTCTTTAACTTATTAATAGCTTCAAAACTATTTTTAATAAAATAAGATCCCTGTTTTTTAAGCCCTGCAATAACTGGCCTGAGCACCATTAGTAACCCTTTGTTTGCATGGCTTAAGTAAGATCTTCACCCTATTGTTACAGGTCGAAATTTAATGGGGCTCTTATGCAGTTTAGGAATGAGCGTGAGATAAGGGAATTTAATGTTTCCGATTCCAATTCCGGATTGTTTATACATTGCCTTAACTCGATTTTCAATTTCAATTTTTGATTGATTAACGTGTAGATACATCTTCTTGTCATTATATCTAAATAATTTTTGTAGTAGCTCGTTGTGGTATTTTCTACAAGTAAATGCATAATTAGCCGTGACCTTGTCAACATAAGTGATAACAAAATTACTCTGTAAAGCTTATAATTATTTTTTGCTATACTCCAAAATTTCGCCATGCTTTCTATACCTGTTATACCAGTAATAAATTTAATTCATTACTTTGCTTTTCCATTCCTTGAAAACCTCAGTAGGTATACTATAATCAACAGCTATGTTATAGATGAATTTATTCAAATCCTGACTAACTGAAAGTACGGCATGATCATATTCCTGAAATATAAATTTTGCACCCTTTTGGAAGATGATCTTTATATTTGTGTTGATGACACTGAGTCTCACGAGAAGCAAGAATAGATGGTGTTGAAATGGAATACAAGTTGGAGTTTTACACATCGGACAGTTTAAGTAAGAATTTTGGAATTTGTAGAGACGGGTTTTTTATAGGCACGTTCATATGTAAGTAAGTGCATTGGGTGACTTGGAAAGTTCTTTCCTGTGTCTTCCATCTAGAGATATTGAATATTTGCTAAAGGTTTTTGCTGTTCAGTTGTTGATGGTAATAAGGCCATTCTATGAATAAGTATCGACTTCCGGGAGTATTGCCATGGCTTAAAGTATTGCTTAACTGGAGAGTGGGGGTCACAACTCTCCTCGGCCACTTGTGATACTTTTCGTTTTTCACATTCATTTTTTGCTTTTCTGTGTATTAGGTATTCTTTTTAGAAATTATATATATATACATGTATATATATATATATATATTTGTGTGTGTGTGTGTAATAATTGCTAAAATTCGGCTCTCTTAGGTTCTATCCCGAGATCGACACCTTAAGTATGAGAACATTATCTTGTAGGTCATCGAAGGGAAGATCTGGAAAAACAAAAATACATTAGACAATCATTATATGGATTTTCTTCAGCGAGTTCATATATATATATATATATACATATATATATATAAAGCTCGCTTAAGTTCTATCCCGAGATCGACAGCATAAGTATGAGAACATTAAGTCTTGTAGGTCGTCGAAGGGAAGATCTGTAAAAACAAAAATACATCAGAGAGTCATTATATGGAGTTTCTTAAAAATGCAATTTTCTTTACAAACGCAAAACCATTAGATAGGCCATAAATACTTTTCGTTTTCTTGCATATATTTCTTTGTTGATTTCACTAACTAATTAATGAATTATATACAACTTTTCCGCCATTTAAAAGAATCACCTAAATTATATTTATATGTCTGTCAAACGTACTAAATATCATTTAGAACTACTCTGTCGAGAATCAAAACAGACCAAACGTACTTTTCTTATCGAATAACAGGGATGGAATGGGATTCAGTCGACCATTTAATAGAAAAGTGAACTCAGAACAATGCTGACACAGAAAGAAATTCTGAAACTGCATTTTTCATTGAATAGAAAAAACCGGGAAATCAGCTGGCTGTCAGAATTGTTATTCTTCAATACTGAAGTTCATGAATTCTAACTTTTCGGCTTAGCTATATGCAAATACAATCCAGATAGAATATTTTTTACTGATTCTTATTGGGGGTAAAACTTTGCCGTATATGGTTTTTGCTTAAAAGGATTTCTTGAAACATCTATTTCTCGGAATATAGATAATTCTCTGCTATAGATATATCTTAGATTATGACTGATTTGGATACATAATTAAATGTCGGATGAATAGGAGGGAGGTGGTTCACTGAAGTAGTGCTTCTCAACATGTGTGAGACCTGGGCTCAGTAAATTCGTTTTTAATAACACGAGGGCCTGGTCCCAACAAATTTACTCTTAAATATTTCTAATAATTATAAGTTCACACATTAAACTAACATAAATAATTATAATTTATCATAGCATAATCATAAAACATATTTTTACATTTACGTATACGGTGTGGCATGTTGACAAATATAAAATTATATTTAAATAAGTTATTTATCACAAGACAAATGAAATATCGTAGCATATTGTAATTTCATCACACCAACATGAGATTAATGCGTGCTTTTTTCACTGACATATCCCATTTTGATTACCAACAATTTATAATATTATTCGATATAAAAATGATTATTACATTGATTTTACTTATTATTATTATTTTTATTGTCGTCCCAGGCCGGGGGGCTTGCCTAATCAGGCTTATAGCTGCTTAAAAACCCCGGCTTGAAAGATATTATTAAATTTATTTTACAAAAAGATTAAGAGATTAAACTAAAAAAAATGGTATTGAGAGAGAAAAATATTCATCCGTTTCCATTCACCTTAGACGCCAGCTTGCCAGTCTCTTATATCAAAATTTAAATGCGGCTTGGTCACTGACATTTGCTACACATATGTTATTCAGACGTTCAGGTTCTGAGCTTTCTGATGTATTTACGAAATATTATTCTCTTTAAAATGTTTCCACTATAAAATATTTCTTCAGGAAAAATACTCAGAAAAATAAAACGATAAATTAACAGAGAATCTCTGGCGGCTAAGAGGGTCAGGAACACCATTAAAAGATTCGTTTCGTCACTTCCGATCACTTCCGATCACTTCCTTTTCGTTTCCTCCCTTTACGGTTCAATAATTTGAACTCTTACAAATTTGAAATAATTATAATTTTAAATCATTGTAATGGAAACATATATTATTCTAGATTGGTTATATAGAGAGAGATTAAATAATGGCTGATAAATATTTAGCATTCCATTTCGGGAAGAGTAGGATACTTAAGAGTAGGATAAGATTTTCCCCTCCTGTTCTGGAAATGTCACTTTCGATATTTAATTTACATTTTCCTTGAAATTTCTATTTTACGAGTTATGTTATAGATATAGCTTACATGATGACTGATATGGATTAAACATCAATGTTTGGTAGATAATGAGGGATCCACTAAAGATTTCCACTTTGAGTGTAAAATAATTTCCTTGATACCGAAAGGAAATCGAGAGATGGCCGATAAACTGACACTCCAAAAATAATAAGAAGACAATACTGGTAGACAGACAAGGAATAGAAAGAAAAATGGTAATGCAAAAATTTTAATATTATTTATTTTGGAAGGAAACAGATGGAGATTCAAAAGATAAATTAATTTTAACGTATATAATATTTAAGTATACAATTATATACTTAAATACGTATATAACGTAATTAAGTGTATAATAATATAAATTAACTTAAATCACGGAAAACTATGAACTTTGATGCCACAGGTCTAAAAGGAATGCTACGCTATATTTTAAAGCAATGTTCAAATTATAGATGTTTTTCTAAATACAGTATGTTTATTTGCATATTTATGTATGTTTATTTATGTATGTTTGTATATTTATGTATGTTTATTTATGTATGTTTGTATATTTATGTATGTTTATTTAAAAAGTGAGACTTTAATGTGTGAATGATTTATAAAATGAATGGCAGGATGTTATTTTAAATGTTACGGAAAATGCAAGTAAGGTATTGTATACATGTAAACATGATTATTTAAGAGTAACTACAATGCTAAATATCAAGAGTTTGCCAGTGAGCAGAATTGACATAGAAAAGATGTCTCCCAGTTCGTATTTAGGGTTATTGGCTAACATGGAAAAAAATACGTGTGGGAAGAAAAATTTTTGCGAAGTTAATCTAAGAGACTAGAGAATAAGAACTTTTCAACTGCAAAAGACTAATCTAAGGAACTACAGAATAAGAATATTTTAACTGCCAAAGACTAGGGTGATGTTTCTATTATTATTTTATGCAAAACTTCTAAAACTCAATTCCGAAGAAACAGACCCTCGTATTTGGCCAGGTCTATTATTTAATGGTTAAGGTTTTAGAAGAAAACATCTGCTATTCTCCTGTAGTTGGGAGAAGACTTCAAACCGACCAGGTCAAGGAACGCATGGTGTCTCAAATGGGTGTTCGCGTTTGAATGTATGATTATTATTCAGTAAGGTAAAATTAAGATTGTTTAGAGAATCATTATGATAGAAATGTATAGCACGTCTGTAGATGGAACAACATTGGATGATAAGTGGAGTTTTTTATATGGCTACATAGTATAGCCAATTTAAGTTCTTCAGTAGAAGACTGGATTTATAAAGGATTTAAAAGAAACACTATTGTGGTAGCGTTTTGTAATCTTGGAAGTTAGGTGAAATGGAATTTATCTTTCAGCGGAAGCTTACGTTTCAACTGATGAAAGCTTATTTTCATTGATGAAACAGCCTTTCACATGGTACGGAAAAGTGGCAGAAGTCAGATTTTTTCCTTTATCATAATTCAGTTGATACACCTGCGACAATCACAGGGACCGTTCCCTTTTTCCCCTACTGCCAACTTCTCGGAAGGATTTTCAGACACACATATTTTAAGCGATCGCACACTGCGTGAATGCGTGGACAGTTTAGGAACAGGTTGGAATCGAACTCGAGTCCTCCGAGTATAATTCTTGAGATTTAACTACTGGCCTATCCTGTCTATAGTACATGTTTCGAGTTTCTACGACCAGGTGTTTTTGAAATAACTATAAAAAATAAACCTTCCAAAGAAATAGCAATATGTAGACGATATATTAATCGCCAATTTATTTGTGATAAAGAATATCATGCTGTTTAGCAGCAGAATTAAATCAAATGTATTTATACAGCAGACGATTTTTTAAATATTTTCTGATTTAAAAAATAAAATGTGGAAATAATACATGTGGAATAATATGTAGAATAATGGTACAACCAAACATAACATCGGTCAGTACAGATGATGTTTTAAATTTCGAAATTCAACTTAAGCATTATCTGTTAAAGAACGGGATATGCTATAAAATGAATTTTACGCCGTCGTTTTGAATTTAATAAGATAGTGACAAAGCACTATCATAAAAATAATAATGCCAGCAATTAGCTAATTTTGATATATTTAGAATTATTATTTTTGCAACTAACAATAAATCTTAAAGAATGAAAATATATAACTGATTTTCTGTGTGTATCTTCAGTAGTGAAGTAGCTATGTTTCCGAGAGCAGCAAGATTGAGTAGAGTTAGCTAAATTCCTATTAAGGCAGACCTCGTCGAGTTTTCTTTAATTCGATTTTTTTAAAGGACATGCATTTTGAATGCCGAAATCCTCCATTTTCTGCCATTTTGATAAATCTATGTACAAATCGCAGTTAAATAGGATCATTCATGCTCACGGAGGTCTGCGAAAAATATCTTACACTTTCTGTCTAGACAAGGCAAAAACGTTTTTGATTTTCTAAATTCGTGAGTTCAGATGACTTTATTTGTTTAAAATATTTATTTAAAATCGTTCTAGGATTTCGGATAACTAGATAATTTCCAAGATATGCAATTTATATGTTTTATTGTTCTTTGCAAAATACCGAATTAACTGTGAATTGATTTAAATTAACTTCGTAGAGATTTTATGTAACCTCACACTGCCGATTTTTTCAACAATTTTTTTATTCAACATGTTTCTCCATAGTGCTCCCACGGTTTGCTGGTTCTCAGTCACTTGTTCTTCTTATTATTTTAATTGACTGCAACCTGGCAGGATGCAGCTCTCCGGATGTATGAACACATATTCAAAACTATTGATTAGATGAAGTCATATTTTATATAAAACGCAATTTTATAATATTATTGGTAATAATGGACTTAAAACAAAAGTTATTTTACTTTCACATTAGTCAGTAGATCCAGACGACATATAGCGATCTCGGGTGTAGCGAAGTATTGGTTATTACAAATTTTGTCACCTTCATCTACAGTGCTTTAAACATATTAAACGTATCACTTATAGCGACTAATTAGATGCATGTGCATCATATATTTTGAGGATTTTCGAGTGGAGATGAAAAGAAATCATTATTTTTTTATGGAACTCTGTCTAGTAAAATCAAATTCACAGGAGCAGCAATAAGTTTGATTACAAGGATTCATCCCCAGATACAATGAGGCTAAACACTTTCCTAAAAGCATTCTCAGATGCGTTGATACAGCTTAAACAAATGAAGATTGACTGCGAATTCCTAAATTTTGCTTAGTGTTATGTTTACCCGCAAACAGTGAAAAACTACGAAAATCATGCTGGTTTTTCATGTGGCTTAAGTGTCTGATCTGTGGGTTGGTAAGGATCCTTGAAGGAGACACTTCCAGGAGGCGAAGAGTCACACTGTCTTTGTGGCCTTGGATAATCACCTTGTGGCCTTGTTTAATCTTGGATAATCACCTTGTTGCACCCTCTTGTAGTGGCGTAAACCGAAACTGGACGCCACAGGGGATTGTGTGAATATGTCCTATTAGGCCATAAATAAAATAAAATAAAATGTGAGACTTAATATGGGAGTGGCAATATATAATTGCCAATACGATGTCCACACCGAAAAATTACTTCAATTTTCATATTTTTCTTTGCTCATTTTAGCAACTGCAGAATTATATATTTGAGACGAATGCATTCGCTTAGAAATGTACATATTTTATATCTTATTTATTGCAATTAAAGATCCGAATTTGAAAAATGGAATAAATTAAATGTAGGAGGGTCCAAATACACTTTTGCTATATTGCATGGCCGATTCAGAAATAATAAACTTAAAAATCCAATTCGACAGGAACTGAAGAAATCAACTTTCAAGAATAAATATATCATATAAGGGCACAATTTAATTAATTTAATTAAAACACTAAATCAATATTGGATAGCCTGTCTAGAAATACAATATCTATATGTACACATAGCCAAAGTTAAGAGGATCATGTTGTCTTTCAAAAAGAGTGGTTAAAATGAAATTTTTTGATAAAAATAAGAAAAATATATTCAATAGTTGCAAAATTCATTTTTAAGTGGTTTCTGGGTATTAACCACGCCTATTACATTTCATTAAAATATTTTCATTAGGTGTGAGCACTCCCGGCCTTATCATTAATTTCGCAATCGTATTTATTTGCATACAGGTAATTGAGCTCAACTATTGCTCTGTACAACGTTCTACTTGATATGAATCAGTTGCGGCCTGCTTTCAGGATAAAATTATACCTTAAGTAATCTAGAGTATTCAGTCAAATAAAATAATTATTATTTTGCTGTAAATCTTCAAGAACATTACTCGTAGATGAAAATCGTATGCAAAAATATGACACCTTTAACTGTTCGTACTTTCATATTGCGTAATGCTACTTAGCTATAGAAAAATGTTTTCGAATGTTATTTATTTTTTGCCTATCTTAGGGCTGTCTATGACTGCCGTCAAAACGAAATTTTCAAATATCTTTTCGGGCCATAAATGAAATAACGTATAAATTGGGCTTCATATGTCAGTGTATATGATAAGGGCGCGGTAGCCTTGTGGTTAGCGCGCGGAGGTTGCGCTCGGTAGTCCCGGGTTCGATTCCCGCCGCTGCCCAAACTGCCGCCGTGTTCACGCGGAGTACGATCACGTTAAACATGTAGGTCCGTAAGTCCTTCCGAGATGTTGGTGGTAGGGGAAGGAGGGTACGGTTCCTGTGGATACCTCCCCCACTGGGTTCCGGTCTAAATTGGGTGGCACTTCCCGGCCGTCCAAACAGATACCTTACACCTTTCTGGTAGGTCGGACGGTCTGTGTCGAAGAAGAAGTGTATATGATAATCCAAATAATAAATCCACATCGAAAAGTTATTTTAATTTTAGTATTTTTTTATCGTTTTAGCACCTGCTGAATTTGACATTAACAACGAAACGAGCTGCTTAAAAATGTACACTTCTTACCATAAATTATTGCAATTAAACACTATTCCATTTCCCCAAGATCCGAAAGTAAAAAATAGGAGCGGTTATTTGAGGGCGTGGCCAAATACACTTTGGATATAATTATTGTATCTCGGCTTCAGAAATAATAAACAAAAAAAAATTGACAGCAAATAATGAAATCTGATTTGAAGAGTGAAAATATCATATAAGTGCATATTTAATTTAATTAAAACTATGAAACAATAATGAATAGCTTAGAAATACAAAGTTCATAAGCAAACCCACAGCCAAATTTACGTAGTTCGGAATATATACCACAAAATACTAATTGGTAGCATTTCAAATTAAGCGTAAAAGTCATCACCTGCTAGGAAAGGAGAAAATGGATGCTGTAAACGCCGGTAAAAGTCAAATGATATTTCGACTCTTTTGCGGAAGGAAGGTGAAGGGAAGAAAGTTCGCTTTATAACTCGCATCTTTAGACGACTCAAAGCAAATACATTTGTTAGTAGATGCCGATTAATTATTGTCTATGATTAAATAAATAATGTTTATGTCATGGTAGTAGAAGTGATCGAGTAAAGAAACACGCTAATAATATAAAAATAATTTAATAATCTTACAGTCTTAGAACACAACGTTTTACACTGGCAGAGATTTCCCCCGATAACCATTTCGAAAGAAATCTCAGTGCAGTCCATAGTGGTTAGACGCAAGTTACATTTAGTAGGAGAGTGGAACATGATGAAAATATGAAGAAAAATGCCGTCCTCGCGGTTTTTATACTTCAAAAATATGATAGTGATGCAGTTACAGATCAGTTTCTTGCATGTAGCAGAAAGTTTATCAGAAACATGTATCATAAACACGTGGATGGGCATTGATCTGTTGACATACAGCTCCACAGCTAGCGTTGAAGGAAGGTACGAATTCAGCTTCCAGAACTTCTCTGATGTACCGTTTGCTGTTAAGCGTACCCACAATTTTTAGCCGCTGAGTTTATCCAAGATACCCAATTTCACCCCAGACCATCACGCTTGGCGTTCATTCAGTAGGACGTTGGATCACGCACTCCGATTAGTAGCGTTCACCACTATAGCGTCTAACGTAGATACGGACATCACTGTACCACAAATTAAAGCGCGCTTCATCGGAAAATATGACTTGTTGCCAATCGGCAGGACAGTGTCTAGGCTATGAGCCCGTTGTAGCCACAGCCGTCGATGGTTTTGCGTCAGGGGAAAAATGTACAAAGGAATTCTTGTTCGCGGTCAACATACGATCTATCACTACCATGCTGATGAGTATTTATAATTTCGTGCTGACATAACATTTCGTCGTCTACTGCCGGATTTGCGACGCGTCCGGTTCACTTCAGTTTACTGCTTCCACACTTGCATCGTTGTCGTTTATTTGCACTCCATACGAGCTTCTATTGTACGATAAGAAACCCACCCTTCACGAAGGACGATTATTTGGCCCAGTTAAAACCCCGTTCAAAACTGTCATCCTAGAGGCATAGTGACTTATCATGAAGGGTTTACCGCTGGTAGACACAGGCTACTTTCAACGCCAGACTACAGCTCTATGTATACGGCTAAAACAAAAGTTCAGAGATCACTGCTCAGTCCACAAATACGGGGGAACTCTCAAATTCTAATCATTTGCATAGGAAACACTTATTTGCATTTATTGTAAGTTTCAGCTCCTTCATGGTATTACAAGCTTTTCGAACATGAGTATAGTTGTAACAAACCTATAGTCCTTTATGTTTTTTTGAGTTTTAGAAATATATTTTGTACTGCAAACGCGACACTTAGGTCTGATCATTCTTCAAAAGACATCTAAATTTCAAAGTATGTCCACACTCGAACAGATAATGTCTACGGAAAATGTCGTGGATTTGACATTTCCTGTCCTAGATGACATAAAATCAATAGGTACCGTCGTAGCTATATTAAATTCGCCCTCGTGGTGGATTGATTGTATACCTACATTATGCCTTCCGTAGACCCAGCTGAGACATATATTACTGCAAATTTGTGAGTCCTCAATGTGGTCGGAAAACCAAGAACTGAAGATCTGGTTTTTTGCGCTCTTGCATATATAACAGAAATTTATCCCTCATTGCCGTACCCGATTCTAACGAATCTACTTCTTCCGATTCTGTGCACGATACACTACGTCGGTGGTACTTAGTTTCTGGTGTGTATGCATATTTGAAATTTTGTCAAGGCAAGTTAAAAGTGCACACATGAAAATATTTCCGTAACGAATAAAATGAACTTGTGACCACCAATGAAGATGTTGCATTATCATCTACTACTTGGAGTGAATTTTCTCAAAAATTATGGTTTCTCAATGTGATACGGGGGTCACACTGAATTTTTTGAGACAGGCGCAGATGGTATGCGCTGGAAAAAATTATTGGTTGGATATTTAAATTTGAACTCTTATGTCCGCAGACGTTAATTTGTGACAACAATTACAATTTAGCTATCGTATAATAAATTTTGAAAGAAAAGGAAATGGAGTAGACGAGAGAGCATTATCGAGCTATGATTTTCTATGATTTTAAAGTGGGGCTAGATCAAGAAAAATGTCTTAAACGTCTACAATTAGCATATGTAAATGATGTTCCATTTCGTACTACTGTATTCAGATGGTTTATAGAGTTAAGAAGAAATCGAAATTCATTCTTGGATGAAAATCACACAGGAAGACCTTTGCAGCTGTTGTCCTAGAAAATGTGTCTGCCATTCTAAAAATGTTTATAGATGATAATATCTACGCTGTGCCTACCAAATGATACAGGAAGAGCTTAACATTGGATCACCAGCTATATATAAAATTATGCATATGAATAAATTAGTTAGGATCACACATAATTTAACAGAAAACCAAAAGGCGAAGCGTGTCAGAATCAGTACAGAAATCATAAAGTTACTAAATGATGGTGGACATGGCATTATTTCTAAAATAATAACTACTGACGAAATGTATATAGCGTTTTTTGACCTTCGAACACGTTAAGAAAGTAAAGTATGGGTATTTGAAGATTACCCTAAACAGCAATGGTGAAAAGATAAAAGCAATGAAAAAGTAAGGTCAGACGTACAGGCCTGGTCAAATCCATAAAACTTGAGGGACAGAAGACAGTTGCAGGTTACAGATGGTTAAATGGTACACCACTAAGTGTCGTTCAGAAATTATTCAGGAAGTGAATGTTAGGGGACCCATGTTGCACCATACAAAACATCGTCTCATTCAACAAGAATGACAGTCGAATTTCTTGAGCAAAAACATTTCAAAGTGATTGAACATTCACCATATTCTCTTGATCTTGCTATATGTGACTTTTGTCTATTTTTTAATCTAAAAAAAATATTGGGCGTCGTTTTCATTCTGAAGATGAAGTTAATGTGGCTATAAAAGCATATTTTTGATCGATTCCACGAAATGGATGGCGTGAAGCATTTAGTTTTTGAAAAATTCGCCTACAAAATGCATTGATGTTGGAGGGGAGTATGTTGGAGAGGAGTACTTTGAACATTGGAGAGTTTAACTTGTGTCACTTAGCCCTATCTCAAAGTTTCAGTGCGATCTTCGTATATGCGCATACCTCTTTCGCTAGTCGCAACGAAACGAATTGCTTCGTTTTAATGGTAATAAAAAACTTCATTTACAAAAAATTATTTAATTATATGATACACAATTTGTCTAACACATTGTCATACTGTCTTATATAAGAATAAAATAAGATGTTTTTAAAAATTATGTTTATAACATTAGTAATAAACTTCGAGAAAACATATTCGTAGATTGGCAATTTTTTCCAATTTTCACTTTTATTAATACTTTGAAACGTAGTTGAAAAGTGCTTATGACTTTTTTCATTATGTCTGTCTATCTATCCGGCTGTCCGTTCGCACGATAACTGCTGCAAAACTGACTTTATCGAAATGAAATTTTAGTATGTTGTTGAGACGGTCTGTGGAACATATAGTAATGTAAATGAATAATATCGCCCGATTAGTTTTGAATTGAACCCAGGATGAAGAAATGAAATATTTTGAGCCCAATGGGACCTAATTTCTCAAACATTTTCAAGCGAAGTTAAAATTCACAAATTGCTTCGAAAATTTAAGGAAATATTGAAATATCCCATAAAATATATAAAAAAATTCAGCAAAATATGTTCCATAGTTTTTTTAAATAAAAACTATAATAATAATTACACCCATATAATATGAAGAAAACTCACTTCGAAATAAAATATGAGTGACTCACTTCGAAATAAAATATGGCATCCATATTTTTTCTTAGTGTAAAAATCGTGATATTTAAAGTTCTTTTAATTTTATATTTAGTATTGCATCCGTCCTGAAACCTTATTTTTGCATATATTTTAGTTATCTATATTCTGTGTCAACGCAATTACAATATTTTTAAGTGCAAATGATCATCAAACTTTGATTACTTCTACAACGAAATATAATTTTAATGGATGTAGAATGTAAACATGTGATTGTAAGATGAGTTTCATAATATTTGCTGAATTTTTTTTAACGCAAAATTATTTACCTCTGCTGTCTGGAATAAAGTGTAAGAATGAAATATTCACTTCTTTTATAGATCCAGACGATTTTTATTTCGATGACGTCATTTGAATAAAGTTCATTATTAATGACGTTTTAAGCTTTCAAGTAAAATAAATTACTGTAATACAACAATAATTTAAATATATCTGCGCTGAATGTATCGCATTTTAGCGATGTTTAAATAAAATTGCATTTCACTTGGAAAGTGGTTCATAATCAATGCTCCATGCATGATTGATCTCTTTTGTTATATATTAGATATGTTGTTGTTGTTACGTATGACCTCCTGTTCGGAGGAACAGAAACAGGACCAGTGACGCAGGAAGAAAGAACGACACACAAGACGAGAGATCAAAGTTTATTCCAAGAAAGCATCACTGACGAAGGTCGGAGAGGGTGCAGCTCCACTTTGACGAGGACCCAGAAGGCGGAGGTCTGAAAAGAACTCAAGAAACATCCATGCCTTATTTGGAATTCGAACCCGAGCCCCTCATGACAGAAATCGAAGACGCTATCCACTTCACCACCGGGGCGGCTATATTAGATATAGGTGAAAGTGTTGTACTTCCAATATTTTTGGATATTTCAAATTTTAATTCGATTGTAATATGAGAAACAATAATTATATTTGTTTCTGTGAATGCGTTGATACGTTGTTCAGATACGCTTTTATGTTCTGTCTTGTGTTTTTAAAAGTTTAAAAAAACTGCTTTTAGGACCACCTATATTGTAAATTTGTCTTAGGTATGCTTTGTCTTAGGTTTGTGTTTGGTTAGTGGACAACAGTCGAAGACGCTATCCACTTCACCACCGGGGCGGCTATATTAGATATAGGTGAAAATGTTGTACTTCGAATATTTTTGGATATTTCAAATTTTAATTCGATTGTAATATGAGAAACAATAATTATATTTGTTTCTGTGAATGCTATGATACGTTGTTCAGATACGCTTTTATGTTCTGTCATTCATTGTGTTTTTAAAAGTTTAAAAAACTGCTTTTAGGACCACCTATATTGTAAATTTGTCTTAGGTATGCTGTACCTAAATTTTATATATGTGTTAGTGGTGAAGTTTATATTAATTTGCAGTTCATGTTTCCGTTGCTAAAACAATAATGTATTAGCCATGACATTCATATTCACACACATATATATATATATATATATATATATATATATAATACATGTTAAAATTATATAATGAAAAGTTGTCACTTAGAAAATCTTACTTTTATATGACTAATTTAATGTTTAATGAATTCAGCTTGAATGAACTAAATCAACATTATCGTGATCTCTAGTTGTACTTATATAGAACACCCTCATTTGTTTTTACGCAACCCTATAGATAATTCTAAATTAAATCTAAAATAAGGCTGAAAAAAGTCTAAAATAATAGTCCAAGGTACAGAAAAGTTCAAGGTACAATACCTTCCTATATATTAATAAATCGGATATATAATAAAAATATCTATGTAACTTTCGACGAATTCGAAAGGTCTACGTTAAAAAAATAATGTTTAGTTAAAAATGGTTTGACACTAAATTGTCTTTCTGCAATAAACTATGGATTATTTTCCAAATACAACCTTTTGGTTCCGAAAAATTGCGTTGGTAAAAAGTTTTCCACATACGTAAATTTTTGTTAATTATTATTATTTCATATATTCCGTATTTATCATATTTTGCAATTGTCAACCTTAAATGGGACAAAATATTATCTTCGAATTTCACTACTTACTAATGCTTCCGAGAAGATTTTCAAAACTTTGGCCCGTACATTTGGCCCGTTTTTTAAAGCTGTAGTTCGTTTACTCCAATACCAAACAGTTAGGAGCATGATTCTATTTAACAAAATAGTTACTTTTCAACCGAAATGAAAATTTTCCTACAAACGTCTCTAAAATGTAAATATCTGTCATTTAAAAAGTTGTAGACAAACAACCCTCACCCTCCTCATTCTCAAGAGCATTTAAAAATTCGTCCCTGTTTAATTTACTCTATAAACAGAGTATAAAAGTATGATGTGGATAACACATGGCTTTCCCTGTAGACTTATATTCACGTTCTCTTTATTTTAATTAAATGTAATTCACTTTTAATTCAATTTTCGTTCTCATTAACACTTTACAACAAAGTTGAAAAGCGTTTATGACTTTGTTCATTCTGTCTGTCTGTCTGTCTGTCCGTTAGCACGATAACTGCCGTAAAAATGACTTAATCAAAATGAAATTTTAGTATGTTGTTCAGACGGGGTCTGTAGGACCTATGGGAATATAAATGAATAATATCATCCAATTAGTTTTGGATTGAACCCGTGTTGAAAAAATGAAATACATTGAGCCCTATGGGGCCTAATTTTTCAAACATTTTTTAAGCGGATTTAAAATTCTCAAATTGCTTCGAAAATTCCAGGTAATATACAAATTGTTCCATAAAATATATAAAAAAAAATTCAGCGAAATATATTCAGTAGTTTTTTAAATAAAAATTAAAATAATAATTACACATCTTATATGAAACGATCACGTGACCATGATATGAAACGATCACATGACCCACTTCAAAATGATATATGGCATCCATCTTGTTTCAAAATCGTGATTTTTTTAAGTTCTTTTTAATTCATATTGAGTGTTGTATCCGTCCTAAAACTACTTTATTTTTGCTTAAATTCTGTGCATCTACATACTGAAACAACGCAATGACAATATATTTGAGTTTAAATGCTCATCTAAATTTGATTATTTCTACAACTAAGCCTATTTTTCACCTATGTAAAATGTAAACAGCAAAATATGTAGAATGTATTAGAATTCCTGTATTTTTCGAACACAAAATAATTTAGTCCATGGAGTCTGCATGGCTGATATGAATGAAATATTAATTGATTTTATAAATAGAAGGACGATTTTTTTCGATGAAGTTTTAAGAATAGAGTTTAATTATTTGTAGCTCCATGGTCTTAAATAAAATATTTAAATAAAATAAATTATTATAGAATTGTGATGAATGAAATGAATGGGAGAAAGTTATGAATGAAATCCTGTTTTTATAGAGAGATCCAGGCGTGTTATTTTTTCTATGACGTCATTTGAATTAATTTCAGTTGTTTTCGATGAAGTTTTCAAATATAATAAATTATCGTAGTATTATTATAATTCTAAAACTATTACCGAGGTATGTATAACATTTTAGAGATGTTTATACCAGGCAATTTATATTTTGTGGGAGCGGTTTCAGTACCAAAATGCATGCACTGATTCCACTACACACAGGCCAGTGATCGTAATTTTAATATACCAAAAGCAACTGCAATTAACACATTTAATTTCATCATAATTACCAGAATAAACACCAGGTTCAATTTTAGAAGAGATTCCCAGTTTAGGAGAATTAAATCCTAAATGATGTACAGTGAGTAAAACATGAAGGCATACACAAATAAACAGGCTCATTTATCACACAAATAATATTTTATTTTTAGATTTTCAAAAGTAATTATAAGCATTAAACTTTCAAATTATTAATCAAATTGCTCAGAGCTTCTCTAATCAATTGAACATTTTTACCTTTATGCTCTGTTCAAAAATATATAGCAAACAATCTTTAAATTTATTCGACAAATATATGATTTCTTTAATCATGAAAATCAACTCAATATAAAGTTATTTCAAATCTGAGCCATTTAATATCAATTAAATTGTATTCACCTGTGCCTGTGATGCAACGGAACTTCTTGTTCCGAAAAAGAAATTTTACCTGAGCGGTAGAGTAAATTTACAATACGAAGAATGTCCTATTCAGGATAACACGATCTGCAGTTGAATAAAAGAGTTCCCAAAGGTGGATGGTCGAGAAAATGATCCAAAATTTAGATGACATGACAGCATTCGAATATGGCAAGTAAGCCGAACCTTCGCGATCGAGACTCATCACCAGCCATCGAAAACAGGACTCCGGGAATAAAAAAATAATTTTAGAAATGATGAAAATAAATTGCCGAAACTTCCAGGTTCTTCTCCATTCAACTCCAGAAGGGCAGGGCGGTTTCCCTTAGAAACAAAAGCCCAATTCCGCCAGCTTAGCCATTTTGGCCAAAACCCTTTTGTCTTTTCACAAGACAAAAATTTCGATGCGACCTTTCAGTCGGAATTTCCAGCTCCAAACTGCTCCGTCTCACGAGGTCACCGCCGAAGATTTCTCCCTGCGCCTCTTCCTGATTGGACAGGCGCGCTTCTCCTAGTAACAGGGGATCACACGTCACGCATCTCCGCCAGACGAAAATCCTAGACATTCTCACGAATTCTCGACGAAACTCGCTTTTCAGTGCGATTTCAATAGAAACAAGTCTTAGCAAAAACCACAGCACAGGCACGGAGGGAAAAAGAATATTTCTCTCCTCGAAAATAAGAAAAGGCTCATGGCGCAGAAATGCAACATGACAATTTCAATGCCGTCATTTGAATGAAGTTCATTTTTTTCGATGAAGGTTTAAGTTTTCAAATATAATAAATTAATGCAGTATTGTGATAAGTTTCAAAATATTACCGAGGAATGTATTGCATTTTAGACTTGTTTAAAAAAAATTGCAGTGAAGTTGGAAAGTGTTTGATAATCAATGCTTTAAGCATGATTGATCTTTCTTGTTTTGTAACAGGACTTATTTTGAAAGGTGGCGTAGAGAAAATACGAGAAAACTAAAAATCTCGAATATCTAGTCCTAGTGTAATTGGGTTGGTCTTATTATTTTCTTCGTTAAAAATTACGTATAAAACAAACATTTAATGGATATACTTGAGTATACGTAGTTTTTTATTTTAAATTTTAACGATTTTTGCGGGTCATTTTGCAAAAAATCAGGTTATTTTTTTCTGAATCGTACCAAAATCTAAGCAGCTCTAGAGTAACCCACACAAGACATATCTGCCAAATTTTGTAAAATTCGGTCCATTAGTTTTTCAGCTAGAATGGATTCAAGCTTTTGCGGGCCATTTGGCAAAAAAGGCAAGTTCTTTTATCCTGAATCGTACTCAATCTTAATCAGCACCAGATTATCTCACAAGTGATTTACCTACCAAATTTTATGAAAATCAGTTCATTACTTGTTTAGTTAGAGTGGATACAAAATTTGCACAGACATACTAACAAACTAAAAAACATATGGTCCGAATTTCATAAAATTTGGTAGGTAAGGCACTTGTGGGCGAATCTGGTGCTGATTAGTTTGGGTGTACGATTCGGGATAAAAGAACCTGCCTTTTTTGCGAAATGGCCCGCAACAGCTTGTATTCAGTCTAACTGAAAAACTAATGGACCGAATTTCACAAAATTCGGTAGATAAGTCACTTGTGAAACACTCTGGTGCTAATTAGATTTTGGTACGATTCGAAAAAATAACCTGCTTTTTTTTGCAAAATGGCCCTCAAAAATCGTAAAAATCTAAAATAAAAACTACGAAGAATAAGACCAACCCCATTGCACTAGGACTAGTCGTTCTGGAGATATTTTAGTTTTTTCGTATTTTCTGTACGCCACCTTTGAAAATAAGTCCAGTTATCAAATGAGAACGAAAATTGAATTAAAAGTGGATTAAATTTAATTAAAATAAAGATAATGTGGATATAAGTCTTTACGGAAAGTCATGTGCTGCCCACATCAGATTTTTTTGTCTTGAAATAACATAAAATTAAGTTGACATTTCTTAACGTATTAATTTAAATAATCTATATCTGTATAATAAACAAAGTTTTTAAATAAATGTCCTTTAATTAGTGTTACATTTATATTCGAAAAAATAATACATTATATAAATGTTCCCAAAATCGAGATTTTGATACTGATATATGTTTAAAGACCTCCTGAATACGTTTTGACAATTTTCGAAGTGATGATCATCTATTTGTATGTCTTTGGTCGATTTCTTTTGTTCCCTATAGCTGCCACAAATATTTACAGGATGCCACGAAACTTTATATTCGGCTTTGCTATCAAAAAATTGGAACTCGATAGCATTTTAAAATTTCGATCGAAAACTTGAAGAACATGTTTATATTTTCTTAATATGGCAGCATAGGACACATTTTGACACATCGTGCATAAAAGGGTTTATTTATGGATCAATGACCACGAGACTTTATAGTTTCAATCACTGTTGTGAAAGATGGCCGCGATACAATTTTTCTTGTTCGTGGAAGATGATGATTATAATCCTTTGTGCAGAGCGCTTGGAAAATAGTATTTTCCAGATTCAGAACATATTACTGCCGAAGACATTCAAGGGAAAATGAGAATGAGTAAATTAAGATGATCAATGACATGATCATAATTTTAGTGATTGAGGAAAACAAGGAAGTGGAGACAAGGATGATGTGTGTACAGGATAAGACTCAAGAATTTCGTTTACAGGAGATCTTACTCTTATTGAGAGCACACTGTGATACACTGAACAGCAAGATAAGTGTAAATCCAAGTATATACATTATGCACTACGTAAATAATGACATAATGACTTTCCTTATATACATAATGTATAAGGAAAATATTGTGACGGGG
This sequence comes from Amaurobius ferox, assembly GCA_951213105.1. Lineage (NCBI taxonomy): Eukaryota > Metazoa > Arthropoda > Arachnida > Araneae > Amaurobiidae > Amaurobius > Amaurobius ferox. The sequence continues at coordinate 29,629,873 of OX578146.1, read as the reverse complement.
TCGAAAATTCGAATTCGAGTTTTCGACGGGAGAACACGTTTCAAGCATCCCTGATCACGAGTAAAATATTTTTGAGGTGATGTCTGCGCGTGGGTGTATGTGTGTGTGAAAGAATATGTGTGTGTGTATGTGAAAGTATATGTGTGTGTGTGTGTGTGTGAGATGTGTGTTTGTGTGTGTGTGTGTGTGTGTGTGTGTGTGTGTGTGTGTGTGTGTCAATGAGCTTGTGGAGACGATATCTTACGAACGAATGACGCAATTCGAATGAAATTTGGTACAAAAATCTCAATCCGTGAATACTGGAAGCCTATTGTTTTTAAACGTAATCAAATGTTCGAACCCCCCTAAATTTTCGACTGAAATTTTGAAAAAAATATCAAAATTTAAAACCTTTAAAAAAGTTACGCAAATAGACATTTCTTATGTAATTTTTCCGTAGAAAACGATTGACATAAAATTTAGAACGCTAGCATGAACCGTTCTCGAGATATTGTACATTTTTCAAATAAATGTATAAAAAAAAACCCAGAAATTAAAAAAATATTAACTGTTGAGAAACATGTTCACTTTTTATATGTAATATCATGCAATAAATTGGGTGATATCATTCTCATGGATCTAGTTCGTTCCATTCATGAGAAAATATACTTTGAGTAATACTTTGGTATTTGAACGCCAATAGTCATTTATCTGCTATAAGATTAACTTATTTCTCCGTCCATAACGCTTGGCGAGATTTTGGCAACGAAATTGGCGGAATGTTGCCAATTTGGGGTATTTTTTAAATGTTGCCAAATTAACGAAAATCTCGCAAAATTGATAAAAATGACGCTACATCAATGAAAATGACGTCAATTTCTCGAAAATTCCATATTTTGAGAAGAATATAAGTACCTACTATATGAAAAACCTATTTTTTACTTTAAAAGTAGTAAAATTCATTGCATTATATAAGGAAAGTTATCCCTCACAGCAAAGATCGTCACATGTGTGACAGTGACGTTGCAGTCACGTGACACCTGGGTCACAATGTGACATCATATTTGTGATTTTTATGCGACTTTGCGTATCAGTAACTTTATAACTTCGTTGTGACTATATTCTGTGACGTTTCCACAATTTAATTAACACGCAAAAATGTGACGACATGACAATGACAGTTACCATGTGACGTCACAAACAACCATAAAAATGACCAAAATGACTTCGCTGTGACCTTAATATGACATTGCCGAGACGTACTGCGACGTTCTGTGACGTCCCAAAGTCACAGTGTGACGTAAATCTTACGTCATTGTGAAAAAAAAACGGCTGTTTGTGATGTATTGCCCACATCAGATGTTTACATATGTATTTATTGTACATATTCCCGTACAGTATGGTATATATGCTGTTTTTTTAATGGGAGAAATGAGGGATATTCTACAGGGGAGAGAAACGTTGTTGCAAAGTTAGTGCAAAATTGAATAGTGCAGTGTATAAATCATTTTTCTTGCTAACAGAGTTTGACCGTATCTGAACTGTTTTCAGATCACATGAGCTCGTGTAATCGGGACTGAAAATGCATCTTATTAACCACTTCTTTTAAGAGAATCGTCTGGTCTGATCGACTGTCATTGCAATCGACGCTCTTAGCAATGGAATAATTGCTTCTGAGACAATAGCCCTTGACTTGAAACTTGAGTAATTTTATCTTACTATTAGGTTGAAGTAGCTAACTAATGTATAAATAACACTGTAAATGGAATCACGCCAAAACCTTACGATTTAAAGGAAATATGATTTAGAATGTCATACAAATCAAAAATAGACTTTGACATGAAAACTGAAGATGTTAGAATTTAGGCTTCACATTTGAGCAGAAAAAAATAATTGCCTCGAAATATCATTGGTTGTTGAGATCCAGACCGTCCGACCTACCAGAAAGATGTAAGGTAACTGTTTGGACGGCCTGGATGTGCCACCCAATTTAGATCTGAACCCAGTGGGGGAAGCATCCACAGGGACCGTACGCTCCTGCTCCTACCACCAAGCTCTCGGAAAAACTTACGGACCCACATGTTTAGCGTGATCGTACTCCGCGTGAACACGGCAGTACTTTTCGCAGTGGCGGGAATCGAACCCGGGCCTACCGAGTGCAGTTTCCGCGCGCTCACCACTGGGCTATCGCGCCCCGAAATATCATTGGTAAAGAACCTCGACGGATCAGCTGGCTATTAATATTGCGTTACAATAATTGAGACAAAATTATGTTTAAAAGCTTTAAGACCACACGATCGGCAAAAATATTGACGCATTAAATCCACTTCCGGCATAGAGTTTTGTAACATATATGTTGAAAGTGAATGAGTTTGTTCGGTGTTGAAGTTTAACATGGCAGATGTTTCACATCAAAAACAAAATTTTATCATTTCTTTGCTCCCTTTGTCCAGAGTTCACTTTTCCATTAACTAAATGGAATGGTCTACTGACTCCCCGTCTGTTATTCGATAAGAAAAACTACGCCCGGTCTTTTATTTCTTCACGGAGGAGCTCTGACTGATATTGGGTATATTTGACAGAAACACATATAGAATTCAGATAAAATTCTTTGAATGCTAGACGCAGTAGATTTTCATTTTATTGATGGGTGATGCCACGAAAAAAATAATACACAATGAGATATTTATGCTTTAATTTATTTTTATATGGCTGTACAATATAATAAATATTCAATATTATTATTTGATTATTTGGAAATGCATGTTTTTACTTTTCCTACAATACATTATGATGTATAGGGAACTGAATATTTCCTACAATAAATGGTAATGCATGTGTATGTACTATGTGTGTATGTTTCCGTTTGGGTATGTGTGTGTGTGTGTGTGTGTGTGTCTTTCAGTCTTTTATGTGTGTATGAATGTGTAGGTGTGTATGTGTCTCTCACTCTCTGTGTATGTCTTTTAATGTGTGTTTGCGCAATGTACCGGGTGATTCAAAAATTCGGAGCAAAAGTAAAACGCTATAAAAATATCTATAGGTCGGAGAGACATGCGGTTTGCAGAAAATAATCATCGTGGTGGAGGATTTTGTGTGGCATGAAAGAAATTAGTTCAAACTCTAGACACTCGGGGGGCTGCGGCAGACAAAGCCATGGAGATGACTTATGCATGGAGGTGATTGCACACATGACTGGCCTGCGAAATCCCCAGATATTACACCCATGACTTTAAATATCCCCACAACGAGAAATCACAGGGTGTGAGATCTGGGAATCTCGCAGGCCAGTCCTATGTGCAATCACTTCCATGCATAACTCATCTCCATGGCTTTATCTGCCGTAGACCCCCGAAGGTCGAGAGTTTGAACTAATTTTTTTCATGCCACACAAAATCCCCCACCACGGTGAATATTTTCTGCAAACCGCATGTCTCTCCGACCCATAGATATTTTTTTAAAATGATTTTACTTTTGCTTCGAACTTTTGTATAACCCGGTATATATCCACTGTAGTTTAAAAATAATTAATGAAATTTCTCCAAAATTCGATAAATAAATCAAGTGCGGATATTTCTGCTACTGGTTAGATTTAAGCAATATACGGAAAAAATCACCTTCCTTTTTGTCGAAATAAACAAATGAAATCGCCCAAATCTGAATTCAAATACTGCATATGCTTAAATGTAATAATTAAATGTTTGTTTGATACTTAATTTTTGACGATGTAAAGCACAAGATAAACCACATTACTCTTAATTGATACGTTCTCGAGACATTTTATTTATTATTACTATTATTTTTTTTGTAGCGCAGCCAATTGATAGCATGCTCAATAGACAGATTAAAACGAAAGTTGAATAAAAACGGAAAAGTCGGTGTCATTTCAAATAAGTATCGATGTTACTCTGTGCAAATAAACGTAATTTAACGTATTATGATAAAAGAAAAGTGGAAATAAAATTGTGTCTGCAGTGAAAGTCTTGTGCTGACTAAATCAGATATTTTTACTTTCTTTTACTATACATTATAATGCAAAGGAAAAGGATTAATTACTATAGGGTCTGAAATCAAAAGTCAAGATTTCGATAAATCTGCATGTTTAGGATAGTCTAGAACACGAATTTACTATTTTAGCGTGACGCATGTTTCAATGTGTGTTTGTCTCTGTGTATGTGTAGGTAGGTCTGTGTATCGGGGTTCTTTATGTATCCATAGCTCAAAAACTATTCAACAGAATTTCATAAAATTGGGTAGCTATGTTACATACGGGTAACCCTGAATAAATATTACTATGATAAATAAAATCTGCAATTTTTCTGTAAAATTTTCTAGTGTGATGGGATTGGTCTTATTATTTTTCTCGCTAAGAATCACGAATAAAACAAGCATTTAATTGATGTATTTGAGAATGCGTTGTTTTTTATTACTTTCCCTGCAATGCTTGGTAATGTATAAGGACAGTATTGAAATCATGCCGAAAATCACAACTCGAGTTTTTGACTGATCTACACGTTTCGAGACCTCTAGAATACGAAAAAACTATTTTTAGCGTGACGTTTGTGTGTGTATCAGTGTGTCTGTCTGTCCGTCTGTCTGTCCGTCTGTCTGTCTGTCTGTCTGTGTATCTGTCTGTCTGTGTGTTTGTGCAATTTATATATCCACTGTAACTAAAAAACTAATGGACCGAATTTGATAAAAATTGATATGTAAGTCACTTGGATGAGACCCTGGTGAAGTTTTTGGTATGATTCTTTAAAACAGAAACCGCCTTTTTTTTTGCGAAATGGTCAGTAAAAATTCCATGTATCTACTCTAGCTAAAATACTAATTGGACAAATGTCACACAATTTTGTAGATAAGTTACTTGTGGGATGATCTGGTGCTGATTAGATTTTGGTACGATTCGGAAAAGAACAACCTGCCTTTTTTACGAAATGGCGCGCAAAAATCGCAAAAATCTAAAATAAAAAATATGTATGCTCAAATATATTCATTAAATACCTGTTTTATACGTAATTTTTAACGAAGAAAAGACTAAGACCAACTCCATTACACTAGGACTAGCCGTTCTCGAGATATTTTAGTTTTTTTCGTATTTTCTCTACGCGACCCTTGAAAATACGTTCAGTTACCAAATGAGAACGAAAATTGAAATAAAAATAAATTAAATTTAAACAAAATAAAGAGAACGCGGATATAAGTCTGCAGGGAGAGTCATGTGCTGCGCATATCAGATTTTTGTGCATTTTGAAGATTTTTGCGGACTATTTCGCAAAAAAAGACAGGTTATTATTTTTCGAATCATACCAAAACTTTATCAGCAGCAGGATAACCTGCAAGTGACTTATTTACCAAATTTTGTAAAATTAGACTTTCTAGTTTTTCAGCTAGACTAGATATAAGCAATTTTTGCGGCCCATTTCGGAAAGAAGTGCCGGTTCTTTTATCCCGAATTGTATACAAAATAATCACCACCAGGATCACCCACAAGTGACTTACCTACCAAATTTTTCGAAATGTGGTCCATCAGTTTTTGAGTTAGAGTGGATCCATACATTGCGCAGACAGACATACAGACACACACACAGACGTCATTCTAAAAATAGATTTTTAGTATTCTAGAAGTCTCGAAACGTGTAGATCCGTCAAAAACTAGAGTGGCGATTTCCGGCATAATTCCAATATTTTTCCTATACATTACTCTACATTGCAGTGATTGTAAAAATCTGATGTGAGCGACACATGACTTTCCCTGCAGAATTAAAATTCATTTTGTCATTTTTTATTTCATTAAGCACAAAATTGTGTTAATTTTTGAAAATAACATGGGTACATTTCTGATATTGTATCAAATTTGCCTTTCTTTTGCATGTTCGTTAAATTTGGAAACTTAGTTCACTTTACATTCTTCTGGTCCTCAGAATAAAAAGAAAATATCTCGAGAACGGTTCATTCTATAGTCATGGCCTTAGTCTTATTCGCTGAGTTGGTTGTCAAAATTTACCTGAAGAACAAGTACAAATAATTAATAAGTATTAAAACAAGTAGTAATATTAACAAATAATTAACAAGTACAAATATTTAACAAGTACAAATAATTAATAATTAGTCACTATATTTCAACATATGCATAAATATTGATTTTAGTCATTTAGGTCATATTTTCACTATCTTTCCTGGCCATTTCGCAGAAAAGAGTCCGTTATGTTTTTCTGAATAATATTAAAATTTAACCAGTATCAGGATAATCATCAGGGGACTTAACTACGAAGTTTTAGGAAATTTCAATAAATAGTTTTTTAACTACAGTGAAAATCGTCTTCATTTCCTCAAAATTAAACATGCAATAATATCTCAAGAATGGTTCATTTTAGAGCAATGGGGTAGATCTTATTATTTTTGTCGTCTAAAATTACGTATAAAACAAGCATTTAATTGATACATTTGAGCATATATAGTCTTTAATTTTAGTTTTTTTTACATTGACTTAGACTGTGATCAATGCTTTTGAAGGAATCTAGACCACTACTCCACTACAATATTGCTTATCCATGGACACGCGAACAACAACAACAACAACAATTTTAGATTTTGTCAATTTTTGCGGGTCATTTCGTACAAAGGGCGGGTTTTTCTTTACTGAATCGTACCAATATCTAATCAGCACCAGGATATCCCACAGGTGACATATCTACCAAATTTTGTGAAATTTTGTCAATTAGTTTTTTAGCTAGAGTTGATACAAGAGATTTTTGAAGGCCATTTCGCCAAAAAGGCGGGTTCTTTTTCTCGACGCATACCAAAAACTAATCAGCACCAGGATCATACAAAAGTGCATACCTACCAAATTTTATGAAATTTGGACCATTAGTTTTTGAGTTCGAGTGGATACATTCATTGCACTGACAGACACACACACACAGACGTCACGCTAAAAATCGTTCTTTCGTATTCTAGAGGTCTCATAACATGTAGATCTATCGAAAACTCGAGTTGCGATTTTCTGTATCATTCCAATACTTTTGCTATACATTACCATGTATTGCAGGGAAAGTATAATAAAGTTGTGTTGATGAAGACATGAATAGTGTCGTGAAAGGTTGATAAACTCGCAAACAACGCATGTTACCGATATGTTAAATATTTGCACAGTTGCTTGTTTTCGCAACGTATGACTACAAACCCAGAAAGGTTATTTACGAGGTTATCGGGGTCCGTAACGAGGTTATTGGGGCTCGTAACGAGGTTATTGGGGTGCTTAATTATTGTTCTAAGAACTCTTTATAAGGATAGCTAGGGAATATCATAAGAGAACTGCTTTGGAGTGTGAATAAGCCAGTGATTAGAGAATAACTTTACTTGTTTTCTAAATATGTTGAACATTCAATTGTCGTTTCCTTGTATCTGAAGGTATTTTTACGACTTTGTTGGATTACTAGAAAGTTGTTAGCTGTAATTTGCCCTGTTTTTACTTATTGCTGCTTTGAATAAAGCTAACGTCTTTAGATTGGCATACGACTGGCGCAGATTATACTCTTTGAATCTTGTTCCAAAACCCCCTACTCAACCAACCAACCAACTTCCAGATTGAAACATATTTTTTATATCCTGAGAACACTACCACGAACAGAGGTTATAAATCATAATTACCTGTGATTTATGTTACGATAAAGGAAAAATACAATTTATATATTCATTATTCTGGAATGCCTTTCTGAAATCTCGCCGATTTCTTCATTTCATATAGTCAGACACAAATATGTTTCCGAATTCGTTATTATTGATTTTGTTCAATGTTCACTCCATTACTGAAAGTTAAGGTCTACTGACTCTCACTTCTGGTATGTTATTCGATAAGATAAAATACATTATGTTTCGTTTTCTTCTGTGATACGTTTCTGAATTACACTGGATACATTTGACATACACCTATATAGCATTTATAATGATGTCTTTTTGAATAAGTGCAGAATCGCGTTTGTTCAAAAAGGGACCATTCATGCTTGAGAGTGAGACTCTCCGCTCTTTCTCATATATTCCTTTCTATGTAATAAATATTGAACGGAGTGAGTGAGTAACTAGGAGGGTAATAAACCAAAATTATACAGCCCCATTACTCCAGCCTGAATGATGGTCTTGACCACGATTTGTCTCTACTCCGATGTCAACTATAAATTTTGAAAATTTGAATAGGGTTTGACAATGCAATACAAAATGGTACAAATAAAAATTTCAAAACCACTTTCAAAATGATTGAGAATTTTAACATTGAGCCATAATCTTGGTTTTGATCACATTTGATCCGTTTCAGGTTCCAGATCTACGAAGAAATCCATAATTTCGGAAAGGGATAAAAATGGATTAAAGGGGGAAAAAGGGATACAAAGGGATTTTCAGAAAACGTAGACTTGTTTGACTCGCAACAGCATTAAATTCACAAGTTTATATTATTTCGTACTGCCAACAATTAAAACTGAAAAACCTAAACAATTTTGTAACCATAACGAAATATAATTTTACGATTGTTAAAAATATTTTCATAATAATTTTATTTTTCGGAAATGATATTCAAAATATCTACGAGTTAGAAGTTATAAAGACACGATTTCATATATTTTCACTACCAATCAGAAAAATCTGATGTGGTCAACACATGTCTTTCCCTGCAGGCTTATATTCACGTTCTCTTTATATAATTACATTTAATTCACTTTTAATTCAATTTTCTTTCTCATTTGATAAAGAAACTTTTAATTCAATTTTAATTCAATTTTTTAATTCAATTTACTTCACTTTTAATTCAATTTTCTTTCTCATTTGATAGAAACTGGACTTATTTTCAAAGGTGACGTAGAGAAAATACGAAAAAACTAAAATATCTCGAGAACGGTTGTCCTAGTGTAATGGGGTTGGTCTTATTATTTTCTTTGTTAAAAATCACGTTTTAAACAAGCATTTAATGGATATATTTGAGCATACGTAGTTTTTTAATTTAAATTTTGGCAATTTTTGCGGGTCATTTTGCAAAAAAAGGCAGGTTTATCTTTTTGCGAATCGTGCTAAAATCTAATCAGCACCAGGATGTCCCACAAATGACTTATCTAGCGAATTTTATGAAATTCGGTCCATTTTGTTTTTCAACTAGAGTGGATACAAGCTTTTGCGGACTATTTCGCAAAATAAAGGCGGGTTATTTTATCTCGAATCGTACCCAAAACTAATCAACACCAGACTCGCTCACAAATGACTTACCTACCAAATTTTATGAAATTCGGCCCAGTAGTTTTTTAGTTAGAGTATATACAAAATCTGCACAGACAGAGAGACACAAGCACACACACAGACGTCACGCTAAAAATAGGTTTTTCGTATTATAGAGGTCTCGAAACGTGTAGATCCGTCGAAAACTCGAAATGTGATTTTCGACATGATTCCAATACTTTCCCTATACATTACCATGTATTGCAGGGAAAGTAAAAAGTAGCAATTAAAACATTTTGTCATGTGTGGAAATAAGAGTTAATATATTTTTCCGTTTAACATATTAACAGAAGTATAATCTATGTTTGAACTAAATTTGAAACTCTTTTTAAGTATGTAGGTTTTACATTTAGTGACCACTAACCGTACAGAAAGCGAAGAGCGATCAAAATGGCTCGTTTCATTATGTGTATGTATATATGTCCCATAATATATTCGAATTAAAGAATGTATATTTTCACAAACTTTGCATGGGTTATGTTTCGGTTATGAGATTGAATAATAATCTCGCTTAAAATCATCATAAATATTTTTTTTAAATATCTGTAATACATACTTATTAATAGAAATAAATTAATAAAAAGAGACACAATGAAATGAGAGAACTTATTTAATTCCAATATCATAAAAATGCCATGGATCATTAATACATGATATTGTCACCTTTTTTCAATAGCATTCTCCAATTCTGAATTTTCAATCTGGATAATTCAGTCCAGTTCTATTCTTCAAACTAATGATACTACTGAGAGCCAAGAGGCTGAATAACACCGGCTGCTATAGCAACATAGTTGATAGATCTTAGAAGATAGTAGATAACCATATCTTCTTATTCGTGCAGTATGAAAACCTGTATTTGCTTTCATGGTGTCACGTCCAGTGTTCAAGCGTCAGGGTGACAATTCAGGCTATGAAAAATGTCTGCAATACATACGTAATTATAGAAACACATTAATAGAAACATACACACTAAAATGAGAAGAAGTTATTGAAATGTTACAAAAAATTCCATGAGCCATTAATATGTGATATGGCCACGGCTATTCCAGTAGCACCACCACTTCTAAATTTTCGAAAGAGATAAATCACTCCAATTATACTCTTCAAAGTGATGACGCTGTTGAAAGTCATGAGTCTTAATGACACAGACAGCTATACACTCGTCAAAAGTGAAATTGCAACACAATGAATGGATGAACGTAGCCATGCGCAAATCACAATACGGGTAGAAGAGAGAGTCACACGCAAATGATTAAGTTTTCGTACGTACAGGGTCACGTGACACCAGTTTTCGGGTGATAAAGGTCAGTAGATAGCTTGTCCCGTTAATGCTATCAGCGACAATTTTTTTGCTTCTCTTGCCTCTTTGGCGGCTTTATCAATTGCTATCCTCTGATGTATGTCTTCATGAGCTATTCTCACTTCCTCCACAGTCATTTCTCTGGAGGTCGACGGTTTAGGGGCCTGCTCTTGCACCGATCTGGTAGGTGCTGAAGTTTGAGTTCTTTTAACCTGTGGCACAGAGTGCGAGGAGTCCTGATGGGGTGTCTGAGGGTTTAGACCGAGGGCCTTTTGCCTCCAAGGGGGTATCTGTTTTTTGGGGGGAGGGGGGGGCATACCCCGGTGCCTTTCCTCTGTTCCAGGGGTTCTTCGGGCATTGCCTGAAGTTCGCCGGGTGATCTCCATTGCAGTTAGCACACGTTGCCTTCTCTGTCCTTGGCCTTTGGCAGTCACGTGTGAAGTGTTCTTCAGCACACTTAAGGCACTTTGGTGGCATGCTGCAATTCTCAGAGGAATGATTGAATTGCTGGCACCGGTAGCAGATCAAAAATCTGCCATCTGTCCCAAATGAACTATTATTTAATCTGCATGACTATGATCATCGCAAGGCTAAATCTCGTAAGAGACCCCGCTCGGTACTTAACTTTGATATTCGGTACTAGGAACGTCCCACCTTAATCAGTTGATATTAAAGAAAACTCGCGATCTTTGGTTTTCTACAAAATGTTTAAAATCCTAAACTGCTAAAATGCTAGGTTACCCTCAGATCTGCATCAACCCCCCCAAACTGCTTAAACTCTTAATGTGCAACAAACTGCCACACTAGGAGCTAGGACAAATAATAAAAACAGTAAATCAAAAACCTCGAACCTCCAACTATGGACCAATGAAATAATGTCACAGTATGAAGATAAGAACCACACCTAGAGATTGGAGATTAAAGGCGCTTCGCGCCTGGTGCTCTGTTCTGGACGAAACTCTATGAAGCGACAATTTTCAGCAGCCGGATTTTCGATATAGCGATGCCACGAAGACGTCAACCAGCTGTATACCAGCAATTAACGACGGGGAAAGAAACCGTATCCTAAAGCTGCCTGATGTGGGTCTGTCGATGCGTGCAATTGCCACGTGTGTTGGGTACGACGTCAGTACCATCCAGCGATGTGTGATACGAAGGACGCAGGAAAATCAGAGAACATGCCGAAGAGGGAGTGGGTCGAACATGCATCGTATATTGTTTACGGATTAATTCCGCTTCTGCCTCTGGAAGAATGACAGCCGGCTGTATGATGTACGGTTATGGCGTCTTCCCGGAGAATACCACTTGCCAGCCCAGATCACCGAACATCACACAGAGAGTTTCATGTTTCACCGGGCGTTTTAGTTTCACCGGGAGTTTTTGTTTCACCGGGAGTTTTAGGGAGTTTTCATGTTCGATCAGCGGACAACTCTGGTACATATTGCAGGAAACTTGGCAGCAGACCGGTACATCACATAAGTTGTGATGCCTGTGGTTCAACCACTAAGGTGGGCCGTCCCGGGAACAGCGTTTCGGCATGACAATGCCAGACCGCAGACTGTACGGTGCACTCTCAAATGCCTGAATGGAAATCACACCCTTTCCTGGCTTGTAGCGTCTGCGGATCTCTATCCCATTGAACACGTTTGGGCCCTCATCGGACGTCAGGTGCAACTGGGACCACCAATGCATACAATAGACGACGCTGCCTAGCAAGGATTAACACACACACATGCAACCATTAATAGCCTCATCAATCGGATGCCTCGCCGTTTAGCGGCCTGTATAGCTGCCCGTGGGTGCCACATTTTATAAAGTATAAACACGTTCTTTTTGCATATCTTTATTCTTTTATCTTTCTTTATTCTTATTCTTTAAAAGTATATATTAAAGTATAAACAAGTCCTTTTTGCATATCTTTATTCTTTTATCTTTCTTTATTCTTTATTCTTTATTCTTATTATATTTATTTTTGCATTCTCTTAATCAATTGAATATGACTTTCTCTTCTACCGGTACTGTGATGTGCATATTGCTACTCGCATTCATTCGTGGTGTTGCAATTCCACTTTTGACGAGTGTAGCGACATACGTGTAGATACTACATCTTATAAGCGTTTTCGTGCAAAGGAAGCATGTGTTTACTTTCATCGTGTCAAGTCTAGTGGCGAAATGCCAGGGGGAACGAACAGTCAGACATACGAACAGTCATTTAATATTTTTGTTTGGCTATATATTACAATGCAATTTATTATTACAATGCAATTCAAGCGTTGGTTTTACCATTTGCATTTTTAAACATGATGTATTGGGATTTTTTCTACAGACTTGATGCTAAGAATACAGTTTTTCAGTCTTAAATTACTGATATTGCATATGCTGCAGACTGAGCTGCTGAAAATAACCAAAACGTCACCATTTATTCTAACAGCCTAAATTTTTGCTTTTCAATCTATCTCAAATAAATCATCCAATTATATTAAAATATTAAAAGCAAAATTTTTAATTCTAAATATTTAATACTTATTTTTTTTGATAAAGCTCTTGTGGGTAAATTTGGAGATAAAATTGTTGGTCATAACTCCAAAATTGCTGCTTATACAGGAGTATTTGTTTAAATTATTTTCCCATACTCATGTCTGAAATGGCGTTTTTCATTTTCTTTTAAATTCGTTAAATGATCTTTAGCAAAATTATCCTGAACTCCCTCGAGTTAAATTTTCTCAACTAATTTTTGATCCCAAAACACAAATTTTTAATGAATTCTTAATATACTTTTTAAATGGTGACGGACCCTTTTTCTATTACTTGTATTACTTCCGTAATTAATCCATTTCCAATTGTATTTGCAACCATTTTGTTGATCATAAAATATTTTTGTCCACTTCTTAAAAAATTTCATTTATCTAAACGATATCTTTATCTGTCAGTATGACTTTTAAGTATTTGTAAAAATAAAAATATCATCGACAGAATTAAACACTGTATTCATTTTACTAAAGGATTTGTGATGGTGTTAACTGATTTACTGGTTTATGAGTTGCCTATAATTTTAACTGTCTTCTGGACAATTGAACATGGGTTATATTTTTGCATTGCTCTATTTTCTGTGCTTTTATTTTGTTGTGTTTTATCAGTTTTAAATATTTTACTTCTTCCGACTGGATCAAACTTTTCATTCAAACATATTTTCTACATTTATGTATTCATTAACGTATTACATGTTTATGTATGTTGTCTACGTACGTTTGTACATGTCTACGTGTCGATTTTTCTGCGCTTTTCCCGACAGTTCCTTGCAACTGATGTACACACTTTGTATGAACTGAGCGGAGTGGTTAATAAATAAACACGAAATATCAATCATGCATAAAGCATTGATTATGAGACACGTTCCAACTGCAATGCAATTTTATTTAAGCATCTCTAAAATGCGATACATTCAGTGGTAATATTTAAAAAATTATCACAATAATGCAACACTTTATTAGATTTGAAAACTTAACTTCATAGAAAAAAGTGAACTCTATTCAAATGACGTCAACGAAATATAAATCGCCTGGTTCTCTACTTAAAAGCATTAAATATTTCATTCATAAACTTTTATTCCATTCCTTTCATTTATTAAAAAGCTACAATAATTTATTTTACGTCAAATCTTAAAACCATGGAGGTAAAAGTAATTTAACTCCATGCTTAAAACTTCATCGAAAAAGTTTGCTATAAAATCGTCTGTTCTCTATGTAAAATCAATGAAAGTTTCATTCATATCAGCTATCTTGCAGACTCCAGAGCTAAATAATTTTGCATTAAACAAATTCAGCAATTCTTATGCAACTCATCTTACAGCTGGATGTGCTTACATTCTCCATCAGGGAAAATTAAACTTCGTTGTAGAAATAATCAAAGTTTGATGATTATTTAAACTCAAATATACTGTAACTGCGTTGTTTCAGAAAATAGATGCAAAGAAATTAAGCAAAAATAAAGCGGTTTTAGGACGGATGCAACACTAAATATAAATTAAAAAAATTAATTTAAAAATCACGATATTGACTCAAGATGGATAGCATTGATCATTTAATATCAACTATATTATAATTATGCTCTTTTAGAATATAGATGCACAGAAATTAAGCAAAATAGAAGCGGTTTTAGGACGCATACAACACTAAATATAAATTAAAAATAACTTTAAATATAACAATTTTAATACAATATGGGTGCCATATTTTATTTTGAAGTGGATCGCGTGATCTTTTAATATGATATGGCTGTAATTATTATAGTATCACCGCTTAATATTCCAGAGTCCATTTAATCAGTACTAGTCGAACTAGGGTCACTTTCAGACCTCCGACATCTTTTCACTAACCTACAGGATTGATTTGTTTGGGTGCCATTGTAAAAAGCCTTGCTGCCCCCCCAACTGGGAATCAAGCCCAGGATCTCCGAACTGGCTATCCGACGCTCTACTGCTGAGATACTGGGGCGAAATTGTAAGCTTTGATCGTCAAAGTTGATTTTGATGCAACACTATTAAATATGAAGTTTTAAATCATCATGCTAATTGCAAAATAATTATATCACATTTCTGTATGTTACACAACATAACATAGGGTTCCGCAATGATATATGCATTTGTATGTATTGCATAGACATACACATGAATATGCACAGACACAGACAGGTGAATGTTTCTTTGAAAGTATTTTGTGTTCAGTAAGTGCATGTTCAGTAAACCATGAAGCATTTATTTTCTGTTTAAAATGTAAAATTTCTGGAAAAAAAAATACTATTTCTATAAAATTATATTAAATAGAAAATTTAGCATAAACTTCAACAAAAATATTTGTGTCATGCTAACATTTCATACATGTAATTGGTAGAAAAATTTACAGAGTCCACTTGAGCGATAAGGGATTGAAATTCCATCTCAGAAACTCAACGGTGTCGGCTGGCCTGTACAACGATCCTTGGTTCGATTTCCAGTTGGGTCAGCAATGCAAATTGTATTTATGCAAATTTGTCACCTTTTCTTGTCTATATATGAGCGATCATTCCTATTTCCATGTAGCCACTGATGAAGAGCGTATTTACACTCGAAAGCGCTCTGGCCTTTTTAAGTTTTGTACGTCTTAAAGAAGTGAAATAAAATACCTTCTATTATAGTTGTGTGCTTGTTGTTTCTGCCAGCAATGCTCTGTTTATAATGGAGGCATATCAATCTATATAAAAGGCATATCAATCTGTCTATAAAATAATATCATTTAATCTATCTATATAATCTATCTATAAAGGCATATCAATCTATCTAATTATGGAGGCATATAATATTTATAACGGATACCAATCTTGTAGATTAGTGCAAAATTTTGGAGGTCTGAAAGGGAACTCTGTATTTAGCTTTAAATTTACATCTGGAGGTCAACGACCATGTACGCTCCTATCCTGGAAGATGGACATAGTATTAGGAGACTACTATGAGGTAAAAATAGTAGGAAGTGACCAGTCAGATTATCAGTTTCTTATCAATCTAGCATTAGAAGGTTGAAAATGCAGAGTCCACTTCGATCATAAGAGCTTGGCCCAGTAGTTCAACGGTTCAGGCCCTGTTGTTCAACCGTAGAACGTAGGTTGGCCAATACTAAGATGTGCGGTTCGATTTCCGGTTGGGGCAGTGAGGTTGTGCACAAATTGGGATAAAAAACTATATTATATTATTATTTAAAATGTTATTAAAACATATGTTCTTTCATTTCACACAGGAGTGAAATTTTATTCAGAGACGGAAGAACGTCTTTATCGCGACTAATAAATCCGAGTTGTTTCAACGCAATTTATGACATTGCTTACTCTGTTGCATTTTCCCTTATCGATTGATCGCTTGGTTCCTTTCTCTACCATACATTGTAACATAGTAACATAGTAAAGTTTAGGGAATATATTGGGATGAAGCTAAAAATCCAACCCTCGACGTTCGATGGATCTATACATTTCCAGCACCCATTAATCAGAATCAATTTTTTTTTTATTAACAATTAAATGTGTTTGTTTCTTTGTAGATACAATAAATTTTGAAAGATTCAATTAAATCGAATAAATTTCGGTAAGAATACTAATATCGGTTAACGTCAGAGATATGTTGATCTCAGGGTGAACGGACCAAGAGATGGCACTTAATTTATAGAACTATTGGTTCAAAAATAGGAAAACGTTATAAAACATAAGTACGTATAAAATATTGCGAAAGAAATTATTTATTAGATATTTTTATTTTATTTTAAAGTGAATGACATATAATATATGACTATAGCATGTTCTGTTCCTGAGAAGTTTTTTGTTTTTGACGTGAAATGGAAGCATTCACAAAAATATAAACTCACTATGATCAAATGCGCAAATGCATTACAAATACTTTTAACCAGACATAAAAAGACACCATTATTTAGAAATTATTGAGAGCAGTTATTGATTTGCTAATTTTTTTTATGGAGCGCCATATATATCTCTCGAAAAATATCAACAAATCGGCATAAATGTGGTACATTTCTTCTAATGAATAAAGCTAAATGTATACTCACTTTTGTGGAGCTCAAATAAGTGAAACATCTTCAAATTATTTTTAGTTTTTTGGAACTCCCCATAGAAGAAACAATATTATATATAATAATATATATATATATATATATATATATATATATATATATATATATATATTGTGGAACGTGGAAAAGGATTATATACATTATTTTTAATTAATTAAAGGTGCTTTGACATGGCCGTTAAAACACATTAGTGGAATTAACATTTAATCGTACATCGCTCGTTGTTGTGCCGCAATAACCCTCCAATTATTTTTACCTTTTGTGTAAGTCCTGAAAAGAATTATTAATTAATATTAAAAAGATTAGGCTATTTAAAACTTAAACAATATCATTTATTAACAACATCAATTTATCAAAAGCACAGATTTTCAACAATATTAACTTTCAATTATTATCAATTTTCATCTAATATTTTAGCAAGGCGAGATACGACCAGCAATATTAGATTTCGATGATTTCTATGACCTGGGGAAATGAGCACATACCTTACCGTTTAATCTTCGGCTCATCAGACTTGCCACAACTCTGGGGTGTGTGGCTCGCATTTCCAACTGCACTCTCGTTCGTCTATAACATCACTCCTTGTATATGTCTAACTGCTACCACATTTTGTATCAGACTCCCGCAACAACATTTCGTATCAAACTTGCTTCTGCAACATTTCGTATCTCAGTTCCTTCTGCCACATTTTGTATCAGAGTCACTGCAACCACATTCTGGATCCGAGTGACTTGTGGTTCCTTCGGCGGGGGGGGGGGGGGGGGGTAGCTACGCTCTTCTTCTCCTTGCTGCTCATTGGTTCTTCTGAACCCAATGGCATCACATGACATTTATCAAGGCCCCTCTCAGCCCCCTTTTGCCTGGAACACTCAAATTTATTGTATTTGACCTAAAAGTTCAAGTTGTTGTAAACACCGGCGCCAGCCAGACTCGAGCTTTGTTAGCCGTTCTATGCACCATAAATACTCCAATAAAAATGCCTCATGTGAGGACATATTCTGGCCTCACATATATATCGTAACAAATATATGTTTATAAAAAATATTTTTTTTAATTTATACATCTCGGAAAAAATCATTTTATATGTGTATTTAATAAGAAGCGAGAGATATAACCTTCAAAGTGATAATTAACTCCACTCTTGACATACGTGGTATGTTTAAATTTTCAATGGAAAAAATCATAATAAAAGTTCATAAAATTATACATATGAAACGTTATAAGTAATTTTTATCAACATTGAATGTACATTATTGCATTTTAGTTATCAGGAGTTTTTCTCTATTAGAAATTAACTTTTTCTTCCCAACGAGCGCTATATTAATATAATAAAGCGAAACATAAAATTTAGTATGCTTCTTTTAATCAATAACGTCACTATATTTACTAATTTTAAAGAAGTATAATATTAACAAAGCCCACAATTTTATTTATTTTCCCAAAATGTAAATGTACAAATCTATAGGGTAAGTCATGTGCATTACATTTCAAATATTTTTAATCTTGTTTTCTGACGATATAAAAAGTATGTATTCCCTTATTAAATATACTGCTGGAAAAATATATTTCAACATTCTTTCCGTTTACTTTTCCATTAACTGCGAGGAAATGTCTACTGACTTTCAACCCATGCCTTTTATTCGATAAGGGAAACTACGAAACTTCTTCTTCGAAGAGTTTCTCTGAATGATATTTGAGAACAGTTGACAGATACATGAATAGAATTTAGATTGATATCTTCTTACGAAAAAAAGGCTTAGATGTTCATTTTCTTGGTGGGTGCTACTTCGAAATGTTATTTGAAATAAATACCAGAAATAATTTATTATTTCTTTATTCATTAATTAAAAAAGAAACATTCTGGAAGCACGTTGATAAAGTATGGCACTGTGGATTAGCGTACAAATTGATCACTTTAAAAGTCCCTGACGCTTTTGTCAAACTTTTAATCTCATACTTAAATAACAGACAATTTCAAGTCAGAGTAGGAGGTAACTTATCAACACCCAAGCTCATTAAAAGTAGTGTACCGTAAGGTTCTATCCTGGGCCCGACACTCTTTAACATATACCTGAACGACATCCCCAGGACTCCAAACACAGCGCTGGCACTCTATGCAGACGACATTGCGATACTTGCAAAACACCCCTATGTCTCAGTAATGCATAGACAGCTACAACAACACTTAGACATACTCCAAACATGGCTGGAAAAATGGCGAATAAAATTAAACCCCAATAAATGCCATTGGATCTATTTCTCGAGGAAAAACAAACCGCCGCCGCCACTGTATATAAACAATCATGCCTTACGCGCGGAAAAATCTACTAAATACCTAGGTGTAATGATAGATTTCCACCTAACCTGGAAACAGCACGTAACGAACTTAATCAAAAAAGCGTATATAACTACAGGAGCCTTATACCCAATGATAGGAAACGGAAATCTCAGTCATCAAAACAAACTGCTAATTTATAAATCGATCCTCCGCCCGGGTATGCTGTATGCAGCACCCGTATGGGGATATGCCTGTAAAACTACAATAGACCTCCTAGAGACAAAACAAAACAAAATCCTACGGATTATCAGGAAAGCTCCCAGGTATTTAAGGATCTCGGTAATTAGGAATGACTTCAAAATAAAAACTGTTAGAGCCCAAATTAAATAGCTAGCGCTTAAATTTTACAAAAATTTGCCATCCGTTCCAAATGAACTGTTATTCAATTTGCATGACTATGATCATCGCAAGGCCAAGTCGCTTAAGAGACCCCGCGCTGTTCTAAACATCGATAATCGGATTTAAATATCCAACCTCAAACATCTGATATCAAATAAAACTCGCGACTAATGTTCAAAACTCTAAGCTGCTAAAATGCTAGGAAACCCTCAGATCTGCATCAACCCCCCAAACTGCTTAAACTCTAAATGTGCAACAAACTGCTTAAACTCTAAATGTGCAACAAACTGCCACACTAGGAGCTAGGACAAATAATAAAAAGTAGTAAATAAAAACCTCGAACCTCCAATTAGGGTCACTGAATTAATGTCACAGTTTAACGATAAGAACCACATATTGAAACTGGAGATTAAAGGCGCTTCGCGCCTGGTGCTCTGTTCTGTACGACACTCGACTTTCTGGAAGCACGGTTAGTACTTAGGACGTTGATGTGTGTCCTCTGTCCAGAAATCGAAATAACGCCCCTAAACGCTTGTGTCACGATATAAAATTAGCAAATAGGCTTTATAAATTAAGTAACGCGTATGTTCACTTATTGTTTTTGTAAACAAAAAAGAAAAAAAAATATTTTTTAGAATCGCATATTAAACAAATTTTGCTCGGAAATAAGCAATTTCTTATTTTATCCGGTATCACGTACATCCTTAGAATTTCACCATAACAAAAGTTGATTTTAATCCTCCTGCACAACGTGCTTTTTACCGGAAGGTGACGTACATCAAATAGATGTACGCATAGAGTTAGAGGATGGTAAGAATATAAGGTAAGGTAACAATTTTAAGATATTTCATCATGAATTATATTATTAGGTATTATGAAAAAAATAACATTGTTAATTATATATACTACGATGAATTTATAATTAAGATTGCTAATCTACTTAGAAAATTGACAGGAAATTAAAAAAAAATGTGATCCTGAAAGTCTAAAATTTTGTAAACATTTTAAAACTCATTTCATGAAGCTTGAAGGGTATATTAATTGTGCTATCAGATACACAATGCATTTTGTTTATTAACACAAATAAAGAGTATAGTGCATTTCTTAAATCTTATTTTATTTTTCAACGTAGAAAAGTCAGAAATTTATATCCTGTTGGTCGACGACCTTGCAATTTTTTTATACAAAATTCAACAAATTTAATAAATATCTAGAAATTTAAGGGAAGTTATATATTTGTTAAAAATTACTCCTCTGTAAAGTAAAACATTCCTTCATATCAAGTTAGGGAGTATTTTTACTCTTCTGGAAAAATTTCAGCTCGATCTCTGCGTCCGTCTTTGCCTTGAGTTGCAATGACTGCATTAATTTTATATTTAATATTCTCACCTCAAAAACATATTCGACGCTTCTCATACACGCGAAACATATCTGGGCCTCAGCCGAAACGATGTGGCAACAGGCAGAAAAAGTGCAACAGATTGGAGTAATTTTCCAACAAAAGTCAGACTCATTCAAATGTTAAAAAATGAACAGTGATTATGGAATTACAGAAAAGTTGTGTAAGAGTCTGTATTGATAGATGGACATATATGCAGGCAATATTCAGAGAGATGGTGAAAAAGTCAGTTACGAATGACTGGCAAAAAGGCTGTGCGTCCAAAATTATAGAAAACAAAGGAAGGTTCGACATGCAGTGTAATGTCCAGAATGGCAACAGATCTATGTACCAATCTTCTGTTATATAAGGTCGAATAAATAATTTTAGGCAAATATTGTAAGCCTGGTCTCATGCACCCAATTTCCTCTTTAAATATATATATATATATATATATTTATATAATGCAAGTGAATCTTATTTGTATATGTTTAATAAATAATATTTATTTTAAAGTTTAAAAAGATTGAAGTTAATTTTATAGTATGTTAATATATTTATATTTTAGGAACTCGCACAAAGAATTATGGCGGGTTATATATAATGCGGCAACATGTAATGTACTGCTATACGATTTACGGGAATTTAAGAATGATAATGTTAGTCAACCCAAATTCACTATTTAATATTTAAAGGAAACTAGCTGGATGTTAATTTTTTGAATACGTACCACAGAAATCAGTGAAGTGTATGGTTTTAATCACTCTGTGTTCTGATTTTATATTTTTAATATAATCATAGCTTGCATTTGATATTCATTATTTTTCGAATCCATTCTTGGATTTATCTTCTTATCTTAATTTGTTGCAATTTTTTTTTCAGTAATATTCAGACATTTGACTAGCGGCTACATTAATCGCATTATCTGATGCTGTTATAACACCATAAATAACCTTCGACAAGATCACAAACTCTCACGGACATGCAAATAGTTCAAAAGTGGTCGTTAATTTCGACTTGCATTTTTATTTATTTAATTCAATTACGCTTTAGTTTAGTAATGAAGAAATAAGTACTTTAATTTTCCTTTAAAATTTATTACATCTGCATGGAAATCAAATTTTTATTGTATTATTTGTGTAACTCACATCTTTCTTTGACAGAAACATTGCATACTGTCTAAAGGGACTGATCTGTCACTTTTTACTGAAAAAGAATGCTGTGTTACGTCGCTAAAGCGGTTGATATCCTTCATCAATTTATTGTTGTTATAATAAAGTTTTTCGGATAATTTTCTAAAACTAACCGTTCCTAACAGAAATCAAATGATTTTCTTTCTGCAGCATATTTTGATCTAAATAAAAATACAAGTAACTCTATTAATAACGAAAAACACATTTTTTATAAACTAATTATAATTGAAACAAGTTTCGTTACTAAGCGTGAAAATTAATTAGATTGCTTTCGCTTAATTTTGATAAAATGTTTACAAATTTTTCAAACAAAAAAAAATTACTTAAGTACAAATAATTTTAATTAGGCAATTTTGACCGAGTGAGATTAATCTCAATTATTTACGAATTTTCATTTTTAAAAAAAAAATTTCTAATAAAGTCTAAAATTGAATCCAATTAAGATATTTTAAGAAAGCATATTTTGAAAAGTAATCAGTTTTACTTATAAAAATCTGATATCTCCAACACATGACTTTCTTTACAGATTTACAAATTTATATTTTGTGAGGTAAATAATGCAAATCAGAATAGTCTTATTACTAAATCTGACAAAAAATCACAATACGTATTGTGGTTGCTGGTTAAAACAAATGTCATGTAATTCCTTTAAATATTTAATGGTAAAAATGGTAAATTGTTCAAAAGTTATGGCATGTTTTACGAACGTGATATAACATGTGTGAGTTGTTCTGAGTACAATAAGCATAAGTTCTGTCGGCTAGCATTTGCGTTATGCTTCTTTCGTAGCGCGTTTATTTTTTATCACTTTCCAACACAGTTGAAAAGTGTTTATGACTTTGTTCATGCTGTCTGTCTGTCTTTCCGTCCGCACGATAACTGCCGTAAAAATAACTTTATCAGAATGAAATTATAGTATGTCGTTGAGACGGTCTGTGGAACATATGGGAATGTACATGAATAACATCACCCAATTAGTTTTGGATTGAACCCGGGTTGAAGAAGTGAAATACATTGAACCATGTGGGACCTAATTTTTCAAACATTTTAAGCGAAGTTAAATTTTTAAATTACTTCGAAAAGTTTAGGAAATGTTCAAATTATCCCATAAAATATATGAAAATATTTCAGCACAATATATTCAGTAGTTTTTAAATAAAATTTAAAATAATAATTGCACCCTTATTATAAGAAGAAATCACGTGATCCACTTAGGAAAATATGGCATTCATATTTTTTTGCCCAGTGTAATCGTGATTTTTAAAGTTCTTTTAAATTTATATTTAGTGTTGCATCCGTCCTAAAACCACTTTATATTTGCATATTTTCTCTGCATCTATATTCTGTACCAATGCAATTACAATATTTTTTAGTTTAAATTATCTTCAAACTTTGATTATCTCTACGCGAAGCCTAATTTTAATGGATGCAGAATATATGCAAATGATGTAAGATGAATTGTATAAGAATTTTTGAATATATTTCAAGTAAAATTATTTAACTCGGGAGTCTAGAATATTAGTGATATGAATTAAATCTTCATTGCTTTTATATAGAGAGTCAGACGATTTATATTTCGATGACGTCATTTGAATATAGTTCATAATGTTCGATGAAGTTTTAAGTTTTCAAAAATATAATAAATTGTTGTAGTATTGTGATAATTTAAAATACATCAGCGTTCAATGTATTGCATTTTAGAGATATTTAAATAAAATTGCATTCCAGTTGGAAAGTGTTTCTTAATCAATGCTTTATGCATGATTGATATTTTTTGCTTTCTATTTAGCTTGACGATATAGACCGATCACATTATTTAACACTTCAGTTAAAATTAATGAAAACCCACTACCATATAGAAGTGCTAAATATGTGTTATACATATCTAAAACTACTCTATTAGTTTTGGCTAATATGTTTATATCATTATATTAAAATTATCCAGAATCATGTATTGTATAAATTGTCTATTTGGAATTTTTATATGCACAGTCTTTAAAAGTATAACTTAAAATATACCCCTTATATTGTAGTCTAAGAACGTAGAAGTATAATAATTTTAAGGCAGTTTTTTCAAGGTCAAATTGGTGTAGAGCGTGGCAAAACTGCAGGCAAAATAGTAACCATGACAACAGTTGACTAGCAGTAGGCATATTAAATTACCATAATGCCGAATTATAGTAGACTGATTATAATTTGATTTGAAACTATGTTTAATATTTTGTAACAAGGAAATCAAAAATAGTATGTTAAGTTATTGAATTGCCATTCTCACACTTCAAAACAATGAAATATGTTTTGTTTATATCCGTTATTTGCAGTAAACAATCAGATCATTGCACTTGTTCAGTCAATGTCCTTCTAACACTTTCATACTCAAAGTTAAATAAATCGGAATAAGTTTTAAATAATCTGAGATGCACAGCAGATTTTGGAATTTCAAAATTAAAGGGAAAATACAAGATAAAGCACAACTTTTTATGACAGCCTTTTTATGACACGATCTTGCTGAAAATAAGTAGGCTTTTTCTTTCACATCACGCACGTCCTAATTGCATTTACTATTTTCCGTGGTCCGACTTTTGTGTGTGTGTGTGTGTGTGTGTGTGTGTGTGTGTGTGTTCTTCCCCATATATTCAGCATAGCTGACTACGACACACAGAAGCATCTTGTAAATGATATTATTCGCCTATAAATGAAAAAAGATACACAAAAATTTTATATTTGAATATCTTTTGCATAATTATCATTTATGACATTTTGAGATGTTCGAAATAAATGATCGAAAATTTAGGACATGTTTCCATTCCAAGTTCTAAGGAAATCCATAGGCGACTGGCGTTTAAAATCGCAATTCGGAAACTTTCTTAAATTGTATATTTATTTTCATTCGCATAATTTATTAGATATTTTCTGTCCACAAAATCAAATAAGTATAAAGACACTCACATCATTGAAAATAAGGTTCATTCGAATTCCGTGTTGCTCACAGACTTATAAATTCGCCCAAAAACTCTGTGCCTCAAACACTCTGCCTTTTAAAGCAAGTGTTCAGTACCATCCAAATATATTTCTTCCACTTATCATATTTTGTACCGAGTTTAATTTTAGACTAGCGCACTCGACTGTTACCATTATATTTAATCGTATTCGTACTGTTAAATTCAGGGATAAAGATAACTTTAAAAATCATGCAGGGGTATATGTTGTACCCCTTTTTTCTCCAGATAACGTTTATAAGTTGTATATAGGTAGCACTAAACGTACGGTTGGTATTCGATTGGCAGAACATGCTAGAGACGTTAAAAATGGTAGGTAATTGACTGCTGTTGCACAATTAGTGATTAATGATAATTTTCAACCCTTTTTTGAAAAATATTTTCTTTTGATCAGCTGTAATAATCCCCTAAATCTGCTATGCATCTCAGATTATTTAAAACTACTCCCGGTCTATTTTACTCTACGAATCCCTTTTTATTTATCTATATCGCACTTATATTTGTGATTTAGACCCCGTCCATGCTTTAAGTTATGCTTGGCGACTCGTTCTGGATTCTATGCGCATCAAACCTTTACAAAGTTACCTTTCATTTATAAAATTTATTTTGGTATATTGATGTTTAAACTGACTTATGACAATGTGTTTTCTTGATTTTGTATTTTTTGTAATTTTTAAATCTGGTGTATGGATGCATAAAATATGTTTTTTGGTAATGTAAATTTTAAGATATGCAAATTCAGCTTGCCGGTAGTGTATTGTATTTAAGCATGATGGCAATTTTTTTTATTTTGAAGTCACTGTGGAAGGGTATGATACCCGAAAGCGCTCTGGCTTTTTTAAAGATTGTGTGTACATCTGAAGGATGTGTTTAATAAAATGACATTTGTGATCTGTTATATAAGTTGATCGGTATTTACTTACACACATTAGCCGGATGTAGCAATGCCATTGATTGACTGAATTGTGTTTAAATTTAAAAGAATAATGCATTTAAGACATTTAAGAAACAAATTGAAATCCTAACCTTAAATAAATGTTCATAAAACAACTTTTGTTCAATTAAATACTAATTATCATGCAAATAAAACTGAACAATATAGAATCTAAACGCATGATAGCTCCGATTGCAGACCATGATCACCAGATATGAAATATATAAGAACACAAATAATTTGAGGAAATACATCCAAAAGTGATGTTATAAATCTGGACGTCTTAGACTAAACATTATCGTCATCTGTAATTACTTTTCTACGAAAAAACATAATAGATAATGAAATTACTTTTAAAACTTTGACAACTTTTGGAAATGGAACCCTTAATAAGGCGTTTCGCTTACAAAAACTTAATATGTTTTCTTTGAAACGTAAAGAAAAACAGATTAGATTTACAGAACAAAACCAAATAGATGAATCCTGCTGATTCATCTACTTCCTAGATGACAAATGAGTATTAAGTGAACGAAATTGTAGGATGTACAAGATTGATATTAATATTACTAATTTAATTAGTATAAAATAACTATTGTAAGAATTATATTTCAAGTACTTAATTTTATCACTTTTGAGCATATAAATATTTCAAAATTTACTTATTAATTGTTTTAGATATGTTGATGAAAAATGTTTAATTCACATAGTGGGGGGGAAATGGAAATTATAATTATTTGATTAATATTTAAAAACACACAAGCAATAAATTCATGAAGGAGCTTTCATAAAGATGGCGAATGGTATCTATACTTGATTGTTGGCGGAACTATTAGATATTTTTATTTTTTTGCATATTTAGTTCGTACAAACCGGAAGAACCAGAAGTGACATCTCAAGAACTGAAAATCCTCATTAACACCCCCATATCATCTCTGGAATTAGATGTTAAATGCATATCAGTCATGATATAAGTTCTATCTATAATCAATCTCAAGAAATATATATTTTAAGGTCTATCTATAACTAATTTAGAAAAAATGATGTTTCAATATATTTTTTGATCAGGCTGTGAAAATATTTAGTGAACCACCCTTACTTATTTGGGGATTTATGCTGAGTTCAGATCAGTCATCATATAAGTTCAATCTATAGCCAATCTTGAGAAATTGATGTTTAAAGAAATTTTGAACCGAAAATTTAAATCCATAGTGAACGCCCAAATTCTCCTCTGGAATATGTGGCTAAATCCATATCAGCCATCATCATACAATCTATATTTAGCACATATCCTAAGAAATGTTTTTGAGGAAAATGTAAAGTTTTGAATTGGAAGGGACTATATTTGAACCAGAAGTGGAAATCTTTAGTGAATCTCTTAACCCCTCTGGAGTTTGAGGAAGAATCCATATCAGTATATCGAAGTTTTATCTATAACCAATCATAAGAAACACATATGTCAAGTAAAATCATTTAACGGAAGTTAAAAAAACAGGAAGTGTAGATTCTTAGTGAACTGCCCTACATTCTCCTGAATTTGAGATTTAATCCACATCAGTTATCATCTAATGTGTGGCTATGAACAATCTTCAAAGATATATGTTTCAAACCAAATGAAAATGTTTGAATAGGAAATTGAAGAAAAATGGAAGATGAAATCCTTAGTGAATCCTACCATCCCCCTCCGGAATATGGCGTTGATTCCAAATCAGTCGTCATCTGAGTTCTATATCAGAATTTGAGAAATCTATTTTTCAGCGAAATATTTCGTAAAATCAATAGTACAGCACAATTTTTGCCCCCAATTAATAAATTCTTCTGAAGAAATGTTTGGAGATTTATTGCATAATGCATATTGATTATTTAGTGTAATACCAAGTGATTTTGGCTTTTTGTTGTCAATTGCTAATTTACCTCTTTAACTACAATATTATTGCAGAAACTGCCCAGTTACATAAAGGCATGACTTGGGATTTATCGAAGGTATATAATTATTTAAAATAATAGACGTATAATTGATGAACGGAATGATTAGAAAAACGACAAACTACCTATTTGGTGAAATCTTCATGAGTACCGGCGATAATTGCTTTTTTTAAAATGAGATATCGTTTGGAAAATATTCCAAATATTCCACTATAGAAGGCCCTATAGAAGATCTCACTGTAAGTATTATTAATGATAATGTTCTACATGATACACCAGTCATTGCACATTTCAATCATGCAGAACTGCTCACTTTTACAATACATATCTCCGCCAGGAAAGCAGTCATACAAGTCGAGTGCAGAGGTAGTGTTGGAGGTTGCACGCTAAGTAGCGAGGACTTTCTCTGTAAAACGTCTTAAGGAACCGCTTGAAATTATGGTAGCACTCAGTAGTGAAGAGTGGAAGGACTCTGGGGAGACAGTATCTACCGAAACGACCCGCTACTAAGTTACTTTATTTCTAACCGTCCATCAATCTTAATAAGATCGTAAAATATTTTGAACACTGTATAATTAAAGTGAGAGTTGCTTCGTAGCAGGATATTTAAGTCGGCAATCTCCCCGAATTTTCTTTGTTTCGCCACTGGTATTACTTTAGACCACAAAAAGTATGTGATTTATGTTTACTGTTTATAATACATGAAATGCATATAAAGCAAGAAACAGTGGCAGCTTGTGACTTAGCGACCCTCCTCCTCGACAACGAACATCATCAAAACACATCACACTACTGGCACAAGTGTTGTTAAATAATATCTAAAAATAGCCAAACGAATGTGAAAAATTCGCCAAATAATAATAATAACAACTTATTCAATCGATAATGTCAGGTGACGCAGGGTGACTCAGGGTACTTCACTTGTGCCACCTGACTAGCCATCATTTGCAAAAAGGCAATATCTGTTGAATATCAAGAAGTCGGTATAAATTATACCATTTGATACTGTACCATGCTTTTAACTGACCTTCATCAAATAGTCCCCTAGGAAGCTTCTGGTGGCTTTGAAGGTTCTTTAGCAGGGTGTTTGTTATCCGTTAACCTATTCTTGCTGAAGAAGTTGTTCTGCTAGATTCAGAAGGTTGTTCTGTTAGGTTATTCTGTTTGGCACAGAATACATTATCGTCATTTATCGTGACAAATATTGTCTTATGTGCCTCTGTAGAAGGTAAATCGTCTCAATGTATAGTTTAAAATTATGGTAGTACTCAGTAGTGGGCCGTGTAGAGAATCTGTGGGACCCAATGTCTCTACAAACAACCTTCTACTAAGTTACTTTCTTCCTAATCGTCCATTACGAATGATGCCCTAATAAATATGTAAAATATTTTGAAAAAGGTGTAATTAAAGAGAGAGTTGCTTTGTATCAGGTTGATTAAGTAGCCACTATCTCCCTAAATTCCATTCGCTTCGCTATTGGTAGACTTCAGAATCCAAAATGTATGTGATGTAGCGCTCACTGTTCATAGTACCTAAGGTTCACATAAAGCAGAAACGCACTATCAGCTGATTGTCACAAAGCTGGTATAATTAAACCCGTTTGAAACTGCACAATGTATGATTCCAGCTGACGTTCATCGAATAGTCTCCTAAGAAGGTTTGATGGCATCGCGGGTTGTTTAATACGTGGGTTTCTTTTGTTGACCTATTTTTGTAGGAGAAATTGTGTGGTATCATTTATCATGATGAAGAATGCCTTCTGCAAAGGGTTGATAATTTTAATAGAATTAGTTGTCTTACGTTATTACTTACGAAGTATTTTTATTTTCAAAGTACTTCGGCTACAGATTGATTCAATTAGACAAACTGTAACCGAACTGTAGCCGAACTGTAATCAGTCCACTTTTGTTACAGAAACATATTTCGCCGCGTTTTATACATAAACTTGTTCTATCTGTCTATATATGTAGTTAGTAGAAAATGTGAAATTCCTGTACTTTAGAATGTAAGAATACTTCCTCAGACGGAAAGCGGATTTCCAAGTTTCTGAAATGCAGTAACAAATATATTTAATCCGTTCTTTCTGTGTCAGCATTGTTCAGATTCCCTTTTCTATTAAATGGTCTACTGACTTCTAATCCGTGCCTATCATTCCACAAGTCAAACTACATTCGGTATCTTCTGATTCTCGACAGAGAAGTTTTAAACGATATTTGGTGCATTTGACAGACATATAAATGGAAAATAGCTTTATTTCTCTGAACGAAGAAATCACGTCTGGGTGTCCAATTCAATGGTGGATGATACCTAAGAAAATACGCAAGAATATTATAAAAATATCTTCCCAAATAGCTACTTGATTTAAAATGCATGTGAGGGTATACAAAATACTAGTGTCCAGTTGCCAAAAATATTCAAAATTGAGTTAAGGATCTTATTAATCACAGCTCTTCAGCCTGATTTTAAAAGAGAAAAACGCATATCTGTAGTAATTGATATTTATAGGGGAATAGGAGACCGTAAAGATTGCATAAAAATGTTTAGTCGTTGTGTCGTATTAAGCCATCAATTTTTCCAAATGCGAGCCCACATACCATATCAAAAAAGAAATACATTAATTACAAAATAATCCAATTTTTAGCTTTAATAATTAATATTTATTAAACACACAATTCATGATCAGTAATAAAACTATATAAATATCTTTCTAATTAATTACTAGTTAGCAGAAAGCTCAAAGAGGGGAGGTTTCCGTGTGAGACCATTTTAAATTGAAATTTACTAGAAAAGATACACAGACTCGACCTGAGTCCTATAAAACTGACACATATCTTCATATCTTCGTATTGTTGCAGTAGCATAATTTGTCACTTAGACTTTGTCTTATTTTTAACTCCGCAGGATTACAGCAAGGCAGTATTTCACTTTGGTACTTAAGACTCTTCCGTCTTATTTCTGCATATTTGAACCGGCCACCTCAGTTGCATCTTATCACGAAACTCCTGCTCTGACCATTTAGGTCACATCTGCATGCTGATGTGCTTCAATTCCCTGGAATATATGATCTGGCTATATGATACTTCTGACTATATGATACTTCTGACTATATGATACTTCTGACTATATGATACTTCTGACTATATGATACTTCTGACTATATGATACTTCTCTGGAATATATGATCTTACTTATTTTTTCTTATTTTTTCTGGATAAGCAGAAGCATCTTTCTGCCAATTGGTCAACACGCCCTCGCTGATGACGACGTCTGGGCTATTCATTCAGCGTGAAGTTGTGAAGCTTCTTGAGTGTCTCCTCAGGAGCTATTGAAAATTGCGTACGCCCTGGTAGAAAGCGTTGTTTACGCCCAAGTTGCCCTCGTAATTTTGATAACATAAGTTTATGGATCGTAAACTTTTCCTGGCCAAGACTGTCAAGTGTGGCGATTATTTTCTGAGTTATTTGTTCAAAAATATATCAAATTGTGCAAATTGGTGCCTAATAGTCTCACAATATATTTACTATAATTGCAACTAATTCTTTCAAATTCTGCGTTATTAATCAAGCGAGAACTGCTTGAAAGTTTATTAGTATTAGAATTGATTGGTTTATCTTTTTGTTTAAACTAAGTTCGTTGGTTTTTTTTATCCCTGTGTTTTTAACAGTGGTCTATAGAAAAATGTGATTTCTCGTAACGTACAATACTCAGAAAATAACAAAAATGTTTCCCGTATTTGAGAACAAATAGTCCAGCATAAATTCACTGAAGCATGCAAGGATGACTGTGTAAACCTTTATATTTTTACTAAAAACTTTTTGAAGCAAGTGCTTCTCATGATCTACTATAGATAAAGTTTAAATAATGAATAATATGGATTGATCTTTGAATTGTAGTGTGCTTAAGATGACTCAATAAGGATTTCCAATTAAGGTTCTCATCACTTTCGATTAAACCATTTATATTTCATTTGTACCATTAATTTCTCGAGGTAGGTTATATAAAGAGCTTAGTTGACAACTGATATTGATTCAATATCAAATTTAGGAAGCGATAGAGGGTACACAAAAATATTCCTACTTTCAAATATTCTTCTTCAAATATTATTCTTGGAACATGACTTACTAAAGATTGACTATAGATGGTACTTAAATTATGACTAATATGGCTTAGACATCGAATTCCAGAGAGGGGATGGAGATTTAGTCAGGATTTCCACTGTCTTTTTTTCCCAAATCTAGTTCGAAGATTTATATTTTCCTTGAAATATACTATGTTCTACATAATCACCTAGAGATGACTGATGGTGATGACTGGTGTTATTTCAGCATTAAACTTTTCTGATTGGTAAGGGTATTGACTAATCTTTCTTCTACGGGTACTCTACTTCTTTGTAATATCTATTTTTTACAGAGTTGAATGTATAACTTAAATGATGATTGATATGGATTCAGCATTCAATTCTAATGGAAGTAGGGTTTCATCTATAGAATCGAAAGTTTTCCCACTTTCTATTCTAGAGATGTTAGTTCCTATTAAAAACTTTACTTTTTCGTTGCAAAATATTTTTCTCAAGAATGGGAATAAATAGAGATCAGTTAAAAACTGATACAGATTCAGTATAGAATTTTGGGGGTGGAAAGGAAGTTCACAAAATATTTTCACTTACTGTTTTGGAGATGTCACTTCCAGTTTTTCTGAAAATTCTCATAACTGTACGAAATAAATATTGTACAAAAATGAAGATTAATTCTTAGTTCCATTCAAAATGAAGTGTGCACACCAATTACCACCATATGAAGACAACATAATTTTCTCGATCTAAATTATATTGTCGTAGTCTTATTTACAAGCATTTTTGCAATAATTTTTGCACATAATTTTCGTACTGAATTGGTAATATTGCTCATGTATCTTTCAAAATCGGTTGTTTTCTTATTTAGGTTATTGTTTTATTTAGTTTGTTTTATTATTCAGGATGTTTTCTTATTTAGGTTGTTTTCTCCTTCTTTATTTCTCTCCACTTCAGCTTTTAATTTTACAGCGTTTTTGGAATCAGTATATAACATAATTGGAATCGGTATACAATATGCTTCATGCTTCATCCTAAGTTTTTTTATTTTTATTACATTCTTTCTAGTATGTCAACAATTTTCTTCCTGGGCCAAGTCATACATTATTTATTTATTTATATATTTGTGTTGTCTGCCTTTACTGTGGCTGATCTTTCTATCCAAATAAAGAAGATTATTTTTTTATTTTACACCAGTTGATACTTTTATAAATGTTTTATGCTGTTATTAAGGAAATAATTTTATTATACATTTATTTCAACAAAAATACTGGTTCACAATAAGTCTCAACAGTTTTAAAGTATTTAAAATTTATGGTTTAAAGTATTTGCAATGAATCCAGATACGATATATTTATCATATTCTGAACAAACAAGAAAGATCAATCATGCTTAAAGCATTGATTATGAAACACTTTCCAACTTCAATGCAATTTTATTTAAACATGTCTAAAATGCAATACAGTCCTCGATAATATTTTAAAACTTATCACAATACTACATTAATTTATTATATTTGAAACCTTAAACCTTCATCGAAAAAAATTAACTTCATTCAAATGACGGCATTAAAGTATAAATTGTCTGGTTTAAATATCTCTAAAATGTGATACATTCCTCGGTAATAATTTTAGAATTATCATAATACTACGATAATTTATTATATTTGAAAACTTCATCGAAAACCATTGAAATTCATTCAAATGACGTCATAAAAAAATAACACGCCTGGCTCTCTCTATAAAAGCAACATTTCATTCATAAATAATTCCCCCATTCATGTCATTCATCACAATACTATAATAATTTATTTTATTTAAAAATTAAGACCATTGAGCTACAAGTAAGTAATATCTATGCGTAAAATTCATCGAAAAATATCGTCCTTCTCTTTCTAAAATCAATAAATATTTCATTCATATCAGCTAAGCAGACTCCATGGACTAAATTATTTTGTGTTAAAGAATTACAGCTATTCTAATACAACTCATTCTATATATTTTGCTGTTTACATTTTACATAGGTGAAAAATAGGCTTAATAGTAGAAATAATCATATTTGGATGAGCATTTAAACTGAAATATATTGTCATTGCGTTGTTTTAGTATGTAGATGCACAGAATTTAGGCAAAAATAAAGTAGTTTTAAGACGGATACAACACTCAATATGAATTAAAAAGAACTTTAAAAATCACGATTTTGACACAAGATGGATGCCATATATCATTTTGAAGTGGGTCATGTGATCGTTTCATATCATGGACACGTGATCGCTTCATATAAGAGGTGTTATTATTATTTTAATTTTTATTTAAAAAACAACTGAATATATTTCGCTGAATTTTTTTTTATATATTTTATGGAACAATTTGAATATTGCCTAAAATTTTCGAAGCAATTTGTGAATTTTAAATCCGCTTAAAAAATGCTTGAAAAATTAGGTCCCATAGGGCTCAATGTATTCCATTTTTTCAACCCGGGTTCAATCCAAAACTAATTGTGTGATATTATTCATTTATATTCCCATAGGTCCTATAGATCGTCTGAACAACATACTAAAATTTCATTTTGATTAAGTCATTTTTACGGCAGTTATCGTGCTAACGGACAGACAGACAGACAGACAGACAGACAGACAGACAGAATGAACAAAGTCATAAACACTTTTCAACTTTGTTGTAAAGTGTTAATAAAAATACAAATTATCGGTTTAAAATGAATATCTTGTGGGTAATAAATTCATATAGTTTAGCAAATTTAATAAAGTTAAAACGCAAGAAATAAAAGTAGAAATTACAATTCGATATGAAATCTGGGAGGAAGAAAAAATGGGTTTGCATTAAATACACACAAACTGTGTTGTATTCGTAATTGCAGAATTCATGAATATTGAATGCTAATATCTGCAATGACAGGTTTGTGACGATTTATAACCCCTTAAGAAAGTTTGTGTATATCATTCTTTTTTATAGTTTTAAACTTTTTTACAACTGAAAACTTGGATATTGATTTGATGCGTTTGTACTTTATGGGAAATTTTCCATTTGGAAAAACACGACTCTGATTATATTTGAAAATTATTTAGGAGCAGAAAGAATTGTTCGAATTCGTCGTAAATAATCGGCCACTAAATAAATAATATAGATACGACAACATTTTTTTAAAAGCTCTTGTTTTAAAAAAAAGCATTCACACGGTTTGCATCTCCAAGCATAGTCATGGCATTTAACACTACCTGAATTTGTCTCTGCTTCCATGTCAACCTACAATCCCTCAGTTGTGACGTCTATAACACAAGATAACTAAATTATTACTACGCTGTTTACATATAAACAGCCAGGTATGACCTGTCTCCCGTGAAAATAAGTGCTATTTACCATTGATATTTCCGGCAAGCTTTATAAGAATTATAATTAAGAATTAATTATAAGAATTACAAGCTTTATATTTATTAGAATTCGAAGATATCACTCCCTGTTTATGAAAAAAATAATATAATTTTGGGAATCTTCATTTCCCCGATGCAAGGAAATAATGCAAATGAAATAGCCTACAAACCCCATATTTCAATAAATTAAAAAATAGATATGTAAGAATTGGCATACAGTTTTGGTTCAAAGCTCATTAAAACTTTTGAACTTAAATTTGCAATTTATATAACACTGGTTAAAATGTCATAGAAAATTGAGTAATGGATTTTTCATTAAAATACAAAGATATCACTCCCTATCTGAAACGAAAAATAAAAATCTTGTGTGATTTCAATTTGCCGATGCAATTAAGTAAAAATTTAATTACATAAATAACACAGTTTTGATGACATTTCAATTTGTTTAAGGAGACTCGGTACCCTTTGAACAATTTTTTTGTTTAAGCATTTTACAATACTCTTTTTGCATATTAATAAATTATTTTATTAAGGAAAATTAATTCACCAAGAAAACAGACAATTCTACTGATACAATTTGAAAAATTTTAATTTTTGTTAAAAATTTAAATAATTTTTAAAACCTATCTTCTCCTACAATTTTTAACTTTTTGCAACATTTTTTTTTGTAATGTTCTTTGAAGTGTACTCTATAACTTTAAGGATTGGATTTCTAAAAAGTTAATTAGTTTGGGAGAAAAAAAATAAAATGCTGATACATATGTAAAAATTCAACAAAAGATTGAGTTTTCTGAATATATCTATTTAAAAAAAAAAATTGATTTTATTACAAATCCGATCCTTAGTTTCATAAAATGCACTACAGTGAACATCCAGAAAAAATAAAGTCGATTGAGAAATATATATTTAAATTTTAGCATTTTGAACGTATTGATATACTGAAACAACACGAACTGAGAAAAAGCACTTTAAATATTTTAACTTTGAAAAAATATTCCAAATCCACTTTAAATTACTTTAAATGTTGATTTAAATTATTTATTATACACTTACCTTTAAAACTGTAACTGTTTAATTGATTTTAACTATATTTATTTTATACTAGCAGCATACCCGTTCTTCGTACGGAGTATATAATATAAAGAAATTTATAATTCGCAATCATGTGCAAATTCTATTAAAATATTAAATTTATTGCTCATAAAGAGAAGTTTAAGAATATCTGTTCTCACTATGCAAAGTTATCTTCACGGGCAGATCTGAAGAATAAAACATCCTGGCCCCTTTCGAAAGCAAATTTACAAAAAAAAAAGGAATTGAATCAATATATGCAACCCCGTACTACTTATATTGTCGCAGATTAGAAAATATGAGAGTGTGTTAGTAGCAGCTTACCCCGTATTGCAATATGTGACTCAAAAATATTTGCCAAAATAAAAGAGATGACAAAAAATTGAAAGTATCAAAAATCCCCGTAATCTTAATACCAGAAGGTCGTAATTGATTCGAATATATGCCAATATATATCAAAATATATGCCAATATATATCAAAATATATGCCAATATATATCAAAATATATGCCAATATGCCTGTACTACTTATATTCTCGTAGATTGGAAGATATACCCCTGCATCTGTAGAAGATTACTCGTCCAACGTACTATATATGAGTTTCAACAATTTTCGTCATAATAAAACAATTCCATAATAATTTGAAAATATCAGTATTCCCCGAATCAACAGTCCCCGAAAATATCAATAATAATGATGTTTAAACCTGAAGACCGTAATTGATATTATCCAGTCAAAAATTCAATGTCAATGAAATTTATTTTATATACATATTTTTACTATTCAAATCGGAAAAGATTTAATAAAAATCATATGCCGCATAACATATTGGATCCGTTGCTAAGCGACATGATATCAATTGCTATAAATAAATTGATGGAAATCATATCATCTGAATAATGCAATCTCCATGGAAGGTTTGGCGACATTTTCGTCAATTTAGCTATCTTAAAAAGTCGCCAAATTTATTGCCAAGTGGGACTGTAGAACTGATAATCCCATTATGCGACAAATTGACGAAACATCATCACAATACTATCCCCTAACAAAACACAATTAATTTCATTTATTAAACGCGATTTTATCAATTTCATGATATTTTTATGGATTTAGAAATATTTTTACCAATTTGGTGATATTAAAAAAATTCCTTAAATGTGTTACTAAGTAGGATGGATGGACTGACCGACAAATGCTACAGAAACATCATTTCAGTACTTTATTCTAATAAAACAAATTTCATTTCATTGATTTGGGTCATTTTTATCAATTTGGAGACATTTCCACTAATTTGGTAAAGTTTAAGAAAAGTTACCAAGTTATTTAGAGATATTCCTCTAAATTCGTAGCTCTGAATTTGCAGATCTGAAGAATAAAATATCCTGATCCCGTTTGTATATACTAAATGAAAACAGTAAAATTGTATTAGAAGATACATACACCCGTTCTACTCTTTTTCTGCTTCAACAATCAGCTAAATGAATTTATTGGGTAAACACAATATATGAGTTTATTAGCTAAACACAATATATGAGCTTGAAACCTCTTTGCTAAAATAAATGAAAGTGATGTACGCAGTCCGCAATAAATATAATTAAAAGAACAATCAAACTGTTCATTTATAAAATATATTTTTACATCCATTTATTTATTATACAAATAAAAAAATAATAATAGATATTAACAACACATTTAATTTCATTCCGTTGTCGAGCAACATGATATAAGATAGAATCTTCCTCATAAAATGCGAAATTATATAGCCATTTTGATTTCTTTAAACTTTACATCGTTGAGTAAAAGCTTGTGAGAGGTGAACCATGGAGGTAGATTTTTCCATTTAAATTCATGTTTCAAACAATTTATGTTTTCCTATAGTGACTAATTAATGCAAAAATCCTACACCAAACTCGGAAATAAAGTTTTATTTCATTTTGGCGTTTAAAACAAACGATTTTCATCCTTTCTGTTTGGATAAACCACGGAGTTGGAGAGTAGATCTCCTAAGAAAAAGTTCCGTTTCTCATTAATATCTCGACAACCCCTGGTCTTAGAAACTCGAAACTTAGACAAAATTTATGGGGTGCTATTTCAAGGCTATCCACAAAATTTCATTAAATTCGGTTCAGCTGTTTTCCCGTGATGATGAGACAAACGAAAATTACGTTTTTTACTAATATCTCGAGAACGACTGGTCGTAAAAACTCAAAACACGGACTAAATTTTAAGTGGCGCTATTTCTAGGCTACCCACAAAATTTCATCAAATTCGGTTCAGCCGTTCTCCCGTGATGATGTTACAAACAGACAGACAGATTTTCAATTTTATTTATATAGATAAGTGACAATTAGCCGAAACCTTAATTGTCACCCATTGAAAAGAAAATCGAGAAAAATTATAAATAAAAATTGATTTTACCAAATTCATTTTTATTTTTACATTATGAAATACATTTGGCTCATTTCATTAGGAAATAGCTTAACTATAAATATGATGATGTCTATATTATAAAAGAAATACAATATTTGCAAATATATTCATATCATAAAAACACACAATATTTCGTAACTTTATGCATATCATTTCTGCATAACCACCATTGTTTCTTAACTTTCTTTTAAAAATACCCTGCACTGTATGTTACACCTTCCTTCTTTTTAACTCATATGTCTCTTTTTAAAATTGCTTTTTTAACCAATTTACGTGCAAGCTGATATTTTGCACTTCGTCGTCTTTGTCGAAACATTTTTTTTGAGAATCGAGCACAGCATCGAGATTCATGGAGCACTTTTCTAAAGGTACACCTAAGGCATTCTGTGCTTCTTTTATGCAGCGCAGTGTACTTTTATTGTATTCACACACAGCTTCTATTACACAGAGTTTTACACGTTTTTTATGTACAAATGTTTCTTTAGGACATTTTACCCAAATCACATTGTGCAGGCTTTCGTTTGCACAGAGTTCCACAGTTTATGCACCTTTCCAGAAGTTCGTTTGATATAAGTCTTTGATAAATTGGGAGAATATGAGATAAAATAGCCTCTTTTGCAGGTGTTCCCACAAATAATTTATGAGAACCAGGCTTTTCTCCCTTTGCTAATGTTGACTGGTGAAAACACCATGAGTCTTTCCCCGTTGGACACTTAGAATGTTGGAGCTTTTTGTCCGTTGAAATGCTTTGTTACAGTGTAGCATAAATTGCATTTTTCATAGCTAACAAACTAACCGTATATAAATAATAAACTAACGGTATATACATAAGTTAAAGGTTTATATAAGGACAACACAATCGAAACTGAGTCTTGAAAAAGACTTTTTCTTGCTATTTATGCACAAAAATAATTGGAATTAACGAACGAAAGCAGATAGAGAAAGGTAAACAGCTGTTCTTTATCAGTTAAAGTTACGATTCAGAACTTTCATCTTCGTCCTGGTAGAAATATTTTGTAAAACAGGGAGTATTCAGTTACAGATGCGATGTAAACAGAGCGTAAACAGAGAATTAGCCGTGGTATTTAAAGGGACACAATTGCAGTCAAAAGCCGTTTTAATATATTTATAGTTCTCGGATCTTGACGAAACTTTGTCAGGATATACTAGGGATGTCAAGGTATATTTTACGCAAAAAATTTGAAAATCGGTATTTCGTCATTTTTTGCCAAATTAAGGGTACTGAGTCCCCTTAAATACGAAGAAATTGCGCTACAAAGTCAGTTAAATGCTAGTTCGAAAGCTATCTGATCGTTTCAAGGTGAAACTTTGTGCTTGCACTTTCGATCACAAAGATATCAATTTGTGTGATAATCATTTAAAATTGCGCTTCAACATAAAATATGTAATCAAATTCGAATTAAAATAAAATATCACCTTTGTCAGATATTGGAAAAAATGTCCCGATTCTTGTTATTCGAGCATCCTTCACTGTAGAGCAAATTTTAAAATACCAGTCGATTAAGAAAACCGCCTTCTATAAATGCGTATGTATATAATTTACATAAGAGGTCGTCTTCGTATTCAAATGCTCAATAACTTTGACATTTTCAATGGCAACACTAAATTTTGACGTCCTAAACACATTTTAGGTCCCCAAATTCGTCCAAATGTACATTTCCGAGCAGTTTATATCTTTATATCTTGATGTATTCAATATTACGAATTCGAAAATTTCAGGAATCAGCTCGATATTGAAAACTGCAATTTAAAGGGTGAGATTTCGTTAATTGACCATGCATGTTGTAATAAAGTGCACCATTTGCTATTTTACTGAAAAACGTTACAAGTTTATTCAAATATCTCATCCTGCGTTTCAGAGAACGTAAAAATCCTCTCAATAAAGATTTCTTGCACTTTTAAAATGGTCGAATTACTGAACGAATTACATGAATGAAGAAACGAACATTGTATTAGCATTCGAATATGTCGAAATAGGGATATTAGTTCAGTGATTAGGTAACGATAATTTAACGATATGTAACAGTCCTTAGGCTGTTTTAATAACTATCATAGTAAACCGTAAATATGCAAATTAGTATTTTGACGTAAAACTACGTTTTATGATAATTAGTATCACATACATTTACTATTCATTACTTTTTATTACACATTTTTATATATTTATTATTATTTTTATAAATATTTTATTATGACAAATTATTACATAATTTTGTAACTGATTTCAACTCAAAATAACTCCGAATCGTAGAGTAATATTATATAATAGAGTACTTATCATAGAGTAATAAATTATTTATCGTAGAGTAATAAATTTATCGTAGTGTAATACATTTTATTAGTAGAGTAATATATTTATCGTAGAGTAATAATTACTGCATCATTATCGCAGAGTATTAAATCGTAGAGTAATAAATAATGCATCATTAGATGACGTATAGCATCCCGTTTATAAAAATATAAGTTTCTACCCCTACCCCTTTCCAACCATTCGATACTGTTGCATAATTACGTTGATTAGGTTGCATTTACACTACACATTTTGTACAAAGATTTACTAAGACTGGATAAAATAATAAATAAAAATTCATATTATATTAAATAAAACTATATATTATATATAGGGGATTATATGAGAGCTCTATCCCCTGCTCGCTCCTCTCGTGCAACACTCTTCGGGAGGGTTCGCTCCTACTCGCTGTGCTCTCAGAGCTCGCTTCCTATCTATATATCCTAAAAATGATACTTTCAAAAATATCTTTTTTATCCCTGCCTATTTCCCGCAGGAGGGAAAAAGCAGGGATTTTTCTTAGCCCAGGGAATCCAAAAACTGAATTCCTTGATCATGATCTCGCTTCGCAAGCTATTTCATGCCATACTAAAGTTTAAATTGATAAACGGTTTATTTCATGGTATTACCATATTATTTCTCTATAAATACACCAACTTTCATATTTACTAAAGTTTGCTATAGTTTTGCTATAGTATGATTTAATTTTTACGGTACGAGACAGAGAAATCGCTAGACGTGCCGATACGAAAAAAAAAACTGTTCACTTCAGAAGTCAATAAATAGTAAAATAGCTCAAAAACTACATCGAAATTAAAAAAGGGGGCTCCGTCTGCAAAAATTCACCCATGTAGGTATCTGCCTGCAAAATTTCGTGGTCTTGCTATTGTTAGTCTATCCAGGACGCAAACTCGCAGCTCAAATATTTTGCCTTTGAATTTGATATTATATATTTATTAAACTACAATAAATATTAAAAAACGTTTCTTTCAGCGTATACTCCAAAGCTTTTTCTACAAGTGTGCCAAATTTAAAATTTTTATATGCAATAGTTTTTGCGATACGAAACATAGAATCTCGAGAAACGAGAAATTTGTCAAACAACGGCGGCGGCAGCGGCAGATACTTCTTTTAATATAGAGAAATAATTAAATTAAATACTAACTCAATTAAAATTAATACAACTTTTCTGAAATTAATCGTTTTACAACTAATATCATCCCTTAAAATCATCGTGATGATGAATATTTAAACATAGTGAAAGAACTTTAGGGAGGAAATAGCTGAAATTTTGCATGTTCATTTAAAAAAAAAGTCTTTGCGAAACTCTTTCTATCAAAATATATCAATGTACATATTTATATGATTTTCAAAAATTAATTTCATAATTCATATTCCATACAAAAATTTACTTAAAAATATAGTAATCACGTAATTATGTTTGGATTGCTTAATAGTAACGTAATACAAAATATCAGCGTAAATATAATTCTTATGGAAAATATGAATAAAAGTCTTTCATTAATTAACAGTCTATTATTTAAAAATTTACATACTAATAATTCCGAAACGCTTACTACAAATAATTTAAAATTTGACATCGGAGGTTGAATTTTGCTGTAGATGTGAAAAATGCTATCAAACTTAGGTGTTGCAGTTAGAAGTTTCAAATTTTCTGCAAGTTTTAATATGAAGATTGCCACTTATACAAATTTCATGCATAAAAATTTGTAAAAGGCGCTATTCCTAATCTAATGGTATCTCTAAATGTGCTCTACGATGAACGATACTCGAATAGCAAAAAGTGCATCTTTTTTCCCCCTCAGCAGTACATCATCCCATAAATTCAGTGACCCCTGTACCATATTTTGTAATTGCCGGTGGCTGGAATTTTCAAATTTTACATGTTACATTAAAAGCATTTTTAAATTTGCAAGTTAAATTAATTTTTAACAGCGATAAATAAACATGTTTTTCGTTATTTATTCTTATAACCATCTGCTTCTAGTAAACACAGTATCGTCAATCCAAAGAATGTTGCATGACTTCTTAATTTTTAATTGTAATTTGAAAATGCAAAAATCTACATTTATCAGGCAATATAACCAACTCACTTGCATTAATTTGC
This sequence comes from Amaurobius ferox, assembly GCA_951213105.1. Taxonomy (NCBI): domain Eukaryota; kingdom Metazoa; phylum Arthropoda; class Arachnida; order Araneae; family Amaurobiidae; genus Amaurobius; species Amaurobius ferox. Next base: position 29,586,219 of record OX578146.1, on the reverse strand, counting down.
AGGAAAGATGAAGTGGTAACAATTTTACCTTATATTCGCAGACAATATTACATGTCTAATGGTGATACGTCATTTTTAATTATTTGATGTATTCGATTAACTCTATGTCCGGTAGTTACGAACTCTCACCGGATGATAGATATAATGATGGTAAGCTCAATGTTCCATGAATTTAACGGATGCAGTACGGATGCATACGTGTCTTGTACAAACATGATACACAAGGTTCTACTGGTATAATTGAAATTTATTTCAAGGGACGATCAAATAATTAATTTTTGTTATTTTCTCTGCAATACATGGTAATATACTCTATAACAAAAAAATCGACGGACCAAGAAGAAGTTGTCCGATTGTGTTAAACATCGGCGGATATGAAGAACATACATAGCAAAAGAAACGTTTAAAATTTCAGAACAATTAAATGATTTAGAGTTTGACCGTATACAAAGGGAGGAAGTCAATAAGGCGTTTTTCCACCTCTGACCTGGATCCAAGATGTCACCCGGCGTGGCATGGACTGCTAAAGTTCACGAATGGTGTCTGTGGAAGGTCTTGCCAAATTGTCTCCAACTGTCCGGCTAAATCGTTAACATTCCGGGATGGTTGCAATCGCCTTCCCATAAAGTCCCAAATGTGCTCTATAGGAGAGAGTTCAGGAGACCTAGCTGGTCAGAGAAGTGTTGGGCAAGCGTGAAGACAATTCATAGCAACACGTGCCGTGTGTGGCCGGGCATTATCTTGTTGAAAAATATTTCCGGGTTGTCGCTAAAGGAACGGTATCGCAACCGGTCGTAGAATGTTGTCTACGTACCTCTGTGCTGTCAGTGTGCCAGAAATGACTATCAAAGCCGCCCGATTATCAAAGGGTATGGCACCCCAGACCATACCCACCTGAAGATATACACCTGCCCAGATATACACCTGCTGAATGCGCAGTTCCGATGCACTGGAGCTCCCACTATTTATTCAGACACCAAATTTTATTCATTATCATGTTCGCTCAAAATATCTCTGCATACGAAATTTCATTACAATCAGAAAACTCCTTCTTGGTGCGTCGACATTTTTTGTTATAGAGCATATATAGGAAAGTATCGAAATCATGTCGAATATCGCAACTCGAGTTTTCGACTGATTTACACGTTTTGGGACCTTTATAATACGAAACATCTATTTTTAGTGGGACATCTGAGTGTATTGTATGTGTACTTATGTGTGCTGCATCTGTCTGTACAATGTATGTATCCACTCTAACTCAAAAACTAGTGGACCAAATTTCATAAAATTCTATAGGTAACAAATTTACTGCTTACTCTGATTCTTATTAGATTTTTAGTACTATTCAGAATAAAATTACATAATCTTTTGCGATGTAGTCCTCATAAATCGTCAACATCTGAAATTTTATGGATGCATATGCTCAAACGTTTCAATTAAATTTTTGTTTTATAAGTAATTCTTGACGATAAATAGAATAAAACCAACCCCATTACTGTAAGGCTAGCCGTTCTTGATACATTTATGTTTTTTCACATTTCTGCTATGCCGGAATACGCAACTCTGAAAATATGCTCAGTTAACAGAAAATGAAAACGAAAACTGAATTAAAAGTGCAAATTCAGTGTAATTTTAAATACTTATGCGTGTTATATTCTGCAATTAAACTCAATGAATTATTGAATAAATAAAGATAATTTGAATATGTGTCTGCAGGGAAAGTCATGTGCTGCCCACATCAGATTGTTTAATTTGAATTTGAAAATGCAAAAATATATATTTCTCCTGCCATATAACCAACTCCCTCGCTTTGAAATGCTGGAAAGAAATCTCTCTGATGATGTGATAGCAGGCTTAATTTATATTTAGGAAGATAATATGAAAGGTAGAAGAGTGATTCATCAATTTTAATTATTTGATATATTCGATTAACTCCATGTCCGGCAGTTACGAATTATCCCTTAACGATAGATATAATGATAGTAAGCTCAATTTTCCAAGGATTTAATGGATGCAGTGATATACGTTTCTTGCACAAACATGACACACAAGGTTTTACTTGTAATTGAAATTTATTTCAAGGGATGATCAATTATTAATATGTATTGCTTTCCCTGCAATGTATAGTACTGTATAGGGGAGTATTGAAATCATGTAGAAAATCACAACTCGAGATTTCGACGGATCTACACGTTTTCGGACCTCCAGAACACGAAAAACTATTTTTAGCTTGACGACTGTGGGTGTGGTCTGTGTATGTGTGTGTAATGGATCTGTTTGTGCAATGTATCTAAGGCAAAAACTATTACATCAAATCTCATAAAATTTTATAGATCAGTCACTTATGGATGACTCTAGTTCTGATTAGATTTTGGTACGATTCAGGATAAAAGAACTTACACTTATTTGCGAAAGGGCATATAAAAATCGTCAAAATCTAAAATTTTATGACTGCATATGCTCAAATGTTTCAATTAAATGCTTGTTTTATACGTAATTCCTGACGATAAATAGAATAAGACCAACTCTATTACTTTAGGACTGACCTTTGAGATATTTAAGATTTTTCTCATTTTTGCTACGCCGGTTTTGAAAATACGAAACAGACAACGAGAAAATATGCGAAAATTGTTAACCAGAAATGAGAACAAAAACTTATTTAAAGGTGTAAATTCAGTGTAATTTTAAATAATTAGGAGTGTAATTCAGAGCAATTAAACTGAATTTAATAAATCATTAATGAAACAACGTGTAAGTGAATTTGATTCTGCAGGGAAAATCATAAGTTGCCCACATCATATATATTTTCTTGCCTAGATATCATGTTTAACATGCATATAGTAAAATTTATCAATATTTAATATTAGTATTTAATCCTGTCAAAGGTGGGAAATCTTATATTCTTAAGAAACAAAATTCTTACTTTTTAAGCTTAATTTTGTTCAACAATGTATAGCGCTGAGCGTAGAAAAAAAATCTTCTTAATTGAAAATCTGGTTTCGCTAGATTCCATCTCACGGGCAATATTATACGTGTGTAAAGATTCAGCTCTTTGTGTCAACATTTTCTCGAGGAAGTGATTTTTTTTTCAAAAACCCTTTTTCTCTTCCCCCGAGAGAGGAAAATCTAAAATGTGACTCTATTAGGTTCTGTTCCTTGGTCGATACTATACGTGTGCAAAGCTGCTGTCTTCTAAGACACAGGATGCTTTTTGGCCCTCTAGTATGGCTTAAAACTTATAACTATACTCTACACCCCGAGAGAGGACATCAAAAATTCAAATCAATAATATACATGTACAAAGATTCACTCTTCTAAGTCTTTGAGAAGGAGGCTTTTGGAAGGTCTGGAAATACTTTTCAACAACTCCTCGATTTAACCAATTTGGGGAAGAAATAAAAATTTTGGTTCCATTGAGCTATGTCTCAAAATCGTAACTGAACAAAGATTCAGTCTTCTGGGTTAAAAGTGAGCTTTCAAAGCGCCCCGTAACTCTTTTCATAATTAGCCCACCTTACTGAGGGGAAATAAAAAATCCGGCGTCGCTATGTTTTCAACAGTAGCCGATAAAGTGTGCAAAGATTCAGCACTCTAAAGTTACCGATAAATCATCTTGCTCATCTCGAAATACTTTTCAAAGTCCCTCCTCATTACATTCGTTCCTAAAGGGAAAAAATCTGATGTGGGCACCACATGACTTTCCTTATATAATGTAATGAATTTACTACTTTTACAGTAAAAAAAAATAGGTTTTTCTTATAGTCGATACTAATATTTTTACCAAGATATTGAATTTTCGACAATTAGGCGTCATTTTTATTAATTTAGCGTCATTTTTATCCATTTGGCGAGATATTCGTTAATTTGGCAACATTTCAAAAAGTCGCCAAGTTGGCGACATTCCACCAAATTCGTCGCCATAATTTCGCCAAACCTTTATGGACAAAGAAATAAGTTAGTCTTACAGCAGATAAATGACTATTGGCGTTCAAATACAAAAGTATTACTCAAAGTATCTTTTTCATGAATGGAACGAGCTAGATCGACGAGAATGATGTCATCCAATTTATCGCATGGTATTACATATGAAAAGTGAACATGTTTCTCAATAGGAAATATTTTTTTTTAATTTTATATGACTTTTTGATAATTTTTCTGAAAAATGTGCAATATCTCGAGAACGGTTCATGTTAGCGTTCTAAAATTTACGTCAATCGTTTTCTAATGAAAAATTACATAAGAAATGTCTATTTGCGTAACTTTATTCGTGGTTTTGATTTTTTGACGATTTTTTTCAAAATTTCATTCGAAAATTCAGGGGGGGTTCCGAACATTCGATTGCGAATAAAAACAATAGGCTTCCAGTGTTTACGGATTGTGATTTTTGTACCAAATTTGGTTTAAATCGGTCCATTCGTTCGTCAGTTATCGTCTCCACAGACTCACTGACACACACACACACATACTTTCACACACACACATACACACACACACACACACACACACACGCAGACATCACTTCAAAAATGTTTGATTCGTGATCAGGGATGCTTGAAACGTGCTCTCCCGTCGAAAACTCGATTTCGAATTTTCGACCCCGTCATAATACTTTCCTTATACATCTATATAATAAAAGGCAATGTCTGTGTGTCTGTCTTATACACTATACGTTTCGCGACCGCGCGTCGGAGAGCTACGAATTTTGGCAATCGGAGACCCGGGGGGGAGGGAAGGGGACACGTGAAAACCGATTTTTAAAATTTTAATTATTTTTTTATTTATTTAATGTTTTATGCGATTTCGACCGTTTTTTGCCCTTTTTGCCCTTTTTTCTCCACGATCCAGACATCGTAGAAAAAAACAAATTACACCATCGGAAAGAGCAGAGAATTTCGAGTAAAAATATATCAATTTCAAATCTGAATTTCGATTTCTAATATTTTTTAAAGATTTTAAAACAAAAGTCACTTTTTGCTCAAGAAAACGATTTTTGGTTTTTAAATTCTCGCATCCTGAAAAGTACTCATAATTTCGACTAATAATTTACATTTTCAGAAAGGTCAAACATCTGGCATTCTTACAAGTCCAATCTGGTCCAGAAATAATGAAAATTGCCTTCAGGATGGCAATTTTAAAGACGCCATGATTTTAAATTTGTCGGCTACCGGCTCAGTTCCCCAACGGCATTTTCCTTCCATCCGCATTAGTTTCTTCCCCGTCTCCATGGAGACCGCGCTTTCGGTTTTAACTGAATTACGAGCATAAGTGCTGTATACATCGGGCGAAATTATTATATTTATATGATATTTTAAATGGATATTTTTAAATGGATATTTTAAATAATTTAAATGATTGAATTATGGTGGTTTGAATTGTGGTGATGTATTTGAAATTATTATATTTATGGATTGGTGGAACGATATGGTTGATTTTTTTATTTTAAATGGATATTTTAATTTATGGATATTTTAATTTATAGATATTTTAAATGGATATTTTAATTTTATGGCTATTTTAAATGATGGAACGATGGAACGAGGATGGTGGAATTAAGAGCCTAGCATATGGTCGTTATAAATTTAAATTAGCGCGCGGGAAGTTAGCGCGCGAGAATTGCACTCGGTAGGCCTGGGTTCGATTCCCGCCACTGATGCGGAGTACGATCACCTTAAACATATGGGTCGATAATTCCTTCCGAGAGGTTGGTGGCAGGGAAAGGAGGGTACGGTCTCTGTGGATGCCTCCCCCACTGGGTCCTGGTCCAAATTGGGTGAATAAAAAGAAAGTTATGGAGATTGTCGCGGAGGGCGCGGTAGCCCAGTGGTTAGCGTGCGGGAATTTCACTCGGTAGGCCCGGGTTCAATTCCCTCCACTGACAAAACTGCTGCCGTGTTCACGCGGAGTACGATCACGTTAAACATGTGGGTCCGTAAGTCCTTCCGAGAGGTTGGTGGTAGAGGAAGGAGGGTACGCACCCTGTGGATGACTTTCCCACTGGGTTCCGGTCTAAATTGGGTGAATAAAAAGAAGGTTATGGAGATTGTCGCGGAGGGCGCGGTAGCCCAGTGGTTGGCGCGCGGGAATTGCACTCGGTAGGCTAGGGTTCGATTGCCGCCACTGCCAAAACTGCTGCCATTTTCACGCGGAGTACGATCACGTTAAACATGTGGATCCGTAAGTCCTTCCGAGAGGTTGTTGGTAGAGGAAGGAGGGTACGGACCCTGTGGATGCCTCCCCTACTGGGTTCCGGTCTAAATTGGGTGAATAAAAAGAAGGTTATGGAGATTGTCGCGGAGGGCGCGGTAGCCCAGTGGTTAGCGTGCGGGATTTGCACTAGGTAGGTCCGGGTTCGATTCCCGCCACTGCCAAAACTGCCGCCGTGTTCAGGCGGAGTACGATCACGTTAAACATGCGGGACCGTAAGTCCTTCCGAGAGGTTGGTGGTAGGGGAAGGAGGGTACGGTCCCTGTGGATGCCTCCCCCACTGAGTTCCTGTCTAAATTGGGTGGCACTTCCTGGTAGGTCGTTCCTTCTGGTAGGTCGCGCCAGCGAGTGTGCCACGGTTAGAATTTGCCACGGTCAGAATTTTCAAGGGTAGCGAACAGGCTGGTCGCCAAAGGCGGCTAGTTATGAATATAAGGAAAGTAAAAATCAGACTATGTTCGGTTATTTCCCGTGTTTGATAAAATAAGTGTGCACAGTTTCACTTCACTAGGTCCTCAGGTGTGTTTTGCAGAGACTGCAAAGACACAAACAAGTTAGACAATTATTATATAGACCAGTTGTCAAGTGAAACTTGAAAAATACAAAAACTCTTCGAGGTATTATTATACAATGCATAGCAAACTATGAAATGCTTATTTTAATTCGTTTTCATAATTCGTATATAAAAATTACAGTTTCAAATTTAAGGTGTTAATCAATAAATCAACCAAACCTAAATCCTTTATGATCACTCTATCACTTATATAAATAGTTATCAAAAAACAAATCTGTGCATTTTTACTTTCCTTATATACATAATGTTTAAGAGAAATATTGTGACGGGGTCGAAAATTCGAATTCGAGTTTTCGACGGGAGAGCACGTTTCAAGCATCCCTGATCACGAATCAAACATTTTTGAAGTTATGTCTGTATGTGTGTGTGTGTGTGTCAGTGAGCCTTTGGAGACGGTAACTGACGAACGAATGGACCGATTCGAATGAAATTTGGTACAAAAATCACAATCCGTAAACACTAGAAGCCTATTGTTTTTATACGCAATCGAATATTCAGAAATCTCCTAAATTTTAGAGTGAAATTTTGAAAAAATCGTCAAAAAATCGAAACCGCTAATAAAGTTACGCAAATAGATATTTCTTTTGTAATTTTTCATTAGAAAACGATTGACATACATTTTAGAACGCTAACATGAACCGTTTTCGAGATATTGCACATTTTTCAAAAAAATTATCAAAAAGTTATATAAGATAAAAGAAAAATTCGTATTGAGAAAGATGTTCACTTTTCATATGTAATACTATGCGATAAATTTGGTGACATCATTCTCGTGGATCTGGCTCGTTCCATTCATGAAAAAGATGCTTTGAGTAATACTTTTGTATTTGAACGCCAATAGTCATTTATCTGCTGTAAGAATAACTTATTTCTCCGTCCATAACGCTTGGTGAGATTTTGGCGACGAATTTTGCGGAATGTCGCCAACTTGGCGACATTTTTAATTGTTGCCAAATTAACAAAATCTCTCCAAATGGATAAAAAGGACGCCAAATCAATGAAAATGACGACTAATGGAAGAAAATTCCATATCTTGGAAATCTACTATAAGAATAACATTTTTTTAACTGTAAAAGTAGTAAATACATTGCATTATATAAGGAAAGTCATGTGCTGCCCACATCAGATTTTTTTCTTTGTACTTCAAGGTTATGTATCTAACGTACGAATTTATAAAAGCTCACGATTATAAAACTCTTTAATTTAAAATTATAGCATAATCATATCTAATTAAATAAGTATAAAAAGATTGAGATATATACTAATTAAGAGTATTTACTGTTTTGACCCAGACATGTTATTTTAAGTACTTACAGTCAATTATAATATAGATTCGGTGCCGTGTAGTATTTCCTACTTTAAAATGACTGAAACTATCTAATCACAATTTTTTGGATGACTGAAATTCTGTTCATTAGTATATTATTAAAACTGCCCATTCACCACTTATTAGATGACGAAACTCTAATTACTTCGTTAGTATATGTTTCAAACTCTCTAAACGTAACTTATCAGATACATAAAATTTTATTACATTTGTACATGATTGAATAAATTAGTACTTGATTGAAACACTCCAATCACAATTTATTAGATGACTGAGACTCGAATTACTTCATTAGTACATGATTAAACCTCTTTAATCACAATGTATTTGATGATTGAAAATCTGCAATCAACTCGTATTAGGTGAATGAAAGCGAATTACTTCATTAGTGTATAACTAAAACTATCTCACAACCTATTGAATGCCCAAAACTCCATTAGTACATGATGAAAACTCTCACAACTTAGTAAGCCAGTTACCTTACACCTTTCTGGTAGGTCGGACGGTCAGGGTTTTAACAACAACAACAACAACTTAGTAAGCGGGGCGCGGTAGCCCAGTGGTTCGCGTACGGGAATTGCACTCGGTTGGCCCGGGTTCTACTTCTTCCGTTGCCAAAACTGCCGCCGTGTTCACGCGGAGTACGATCACGTTAAACATGTGGGTCCGTAAGTCCTTCCGAGAGGTTGGTGGTAAGGGAAGGAGGGTACGGTCCCTGTGGATGCCTCCCTCACTGGGTTCCGGTCTAAATTGTGTGGCTCTTTCCGGTCTTTCAAACTGTTGCTTTACACCTTTCTGGTAGGTCGGACGGTCTGGGTCTCAACAACAACAACTTATTAGGCGACGAAAACTCCAATTACTTAATAAATACATGATTCAAACTCTGTGTTACTGAAACTCTAATTACTTCATTCATACCTGATTGAAACTCTCTAAAAGCAACTTATTAAACGGTTGAAACACTATCTAGTACATTACCATCTACATTAATACATAATTGAAATTCTATAATCACAACTTATTAGATGGTTGAAACTCTAATTACTACATTAGTAAATGATTAAATCTCCCTAGTCACAGCATATGAAGTGACTGAATTTCTAATTACTTCAGTGATACATGATTTAAACTCTTTAATTAATACTCATTAGGTGACTGAAACTCTGATAACTTCATTAGTAAATTACTAGAATTTTCTAATCACAGCTTATTAGATGACTGAAACTCTAATTACTTCATTAATACATGATTGAGACTCTTTAATCAACACTTATTAAGTCACTGAAACACGAATTACTTCATTAGTATATGATTCAAACTCTCTAATCGTAACTTATTAGATGACTGAAACCGTACTCATTAGCGCAGATGAGTGAAACTCTAATTACTTTGTTAGTATATGACTATTCACTAATTACTTCATTAGTAAATTATTGAAATATTAAACACTTTGTCAGAAAAATACTAAAAAGCTATTCACTTCATCGGTATAGGACACATTTTAATCACTGCAAAAATTACTTTAGTTCTTTTATTTTCTTAATATTCTGACGTTTAGAAACATAATTGTATCTATCACACAATAAAAAAATAAACTTATATTACCTAAGTATCATTAATTTTTACATCCTGAATATTTAAAAAAATATAATACATATATGCAGAAGTAGTACTGTAATCCAATATTTTACGTTTTAACAATAAGCTTCCAAAATATTCTGTATATTGCTATTGATATATCTTTTGTTCAAATTTATGAATTCTAAACGCGTAGAAATTTACATGGATTACACAAGATAACTAATTACCAGATATCAAATTACTGAAAGGAAATCCTTTTGATATCACGAACAGATAACTGGATATCTGGCTCAATTTATATTCATTCTGACAACGTGACTAGAAAAGGGGGTAATTCGTCAATCTTAAGATATTACATGTATATATGATTACATTCCGCTTGGTAATTAAAATATCTAATGTAACACACATTATAATGAATAAGAACTGCATTATTCACGGGTTTAAAGGATAGTAGGTGCCTTTTCTTTGATCAAACACGAGAAACAAATTTCTGATAATGTTTCGAGTTTATTTGATGAACTAATTTCGCAGTACACTTGGTTAACAATACAAAATATACATTAAAAGAAGGTTAAACGTACTTATATCAGTACGTATACTTATAATTACTATGCAAGCAAAGTTCGTGTACAGATACATAATAACAGTGTTCATAAGTATATAAAAGTGTATACACAATGCGTCTTTGATAAAATGTTTTAATATAGTAACATCGGATAATAGATTGTAAAAAGGAATTATGTATAAATCATAAAACTATTGTGGTGTTTTCTGTAAGATGTGCGGCGGTATCGGTAAATGTATTATTTAAGTAACTGGAGTTTAGTTAGGACCTGGATAACTCCGGCTAATTCGTTCTAATCAACAATAAATTATAATTCTTCAAATTTTAACCATATTTGTGACGTTTCTGCCATCAACCAATCACAGAGAAGTTGGAAGTCGTCCTATACCCATTAAATCTTTGCCTACATGGCAATACTGTATTTTATATTAATTTTAATAACCAATTAATGCTCAAATATTCTAAGTCCATTTTATATATTTAACACTTCAGATTATTTTATGTTGTTGTTGAGACCCAGACCGTCCGACCTACCAGAAAGGTGTAAGGCAACTGCTTGGAGGGCCGGGAAGTTCCACCCAATTTAGACCGGAACCCAGTAGGGGAGGCATCCACAGGGACCGTACCCTCCTTCCCCTACCACCAACCTCTCGGAAGGATTATTTTATGTGAAATTTTTCAGAACTGAATCTTTTTTATGTTCGTTCTCAGGGCAGGGAAATATTTTCAGAATATATTTTAAGAGGGAGAAATTAACGACAATTTTTTGTTACATTTTCACAGCAACTTTACCTTTACACCTACATCAATAGATTCTGTACCCTACGCAAAGATCTCTGAATCGGCTATAAACCTTAAATACTCAAATCTACAGCAATGAACTAAATCGCTACCCATACTGCATCAACGAACTCAACCTTAAATACACACTCCTACATCCGTCCTCACACGCATACATCTTTCATTTTATATTCAATCTATATATTTGCCCTTAATTTATGTTTTTCTTCAAAATCGAATTTTATGTCATCTTACTGGCTTAATACTTTGCATCTAGCATCTATACTAGTCAAACTAACAATTTGACTGTAGAAAACATTCTTTCTCCGATGACTGAAGAAATCAATCTGAGCTCCATTTATATGTCTGTGAAATGTACAAAATATCATTAAGGGCTACTTTGAGAAGAAAATAGAATAAAGAGAACCCGGGATTTCCTGATCGAATAACTGGCAGAGATTGACAGTCAGTGAAGCGGATCTCGTAAATGGATGGGAAATCTGAGAAATGAGAGCAAAGGCAGAACAACTGAAACCCTGCTTTTTGTATGTCTATTAAAAGGAAATAGAACTATTCTTTAAGGTTAATTCTAAGCGTTTCACTTTTATATTGTGTATAAAGGTGCATTAGTTTTGAAATAAAATAATTTTCTTTGTGTGGATGTGACTTGCTTTGCCTATAATTACACTTTATGACTTTCTCTGCCGTGTATTTTCTATTTCTGTATATGTAGTATAATGTATAGGAAAAATACTGTGACGGGGTCGAAAATTCGAATTGGGGTTTTCGACGGAAGATCATATTTTAAGCATTCCAGAACTCGAATCGAACGTTTTAGAGAGGATGTGTGTGTGTGTGTGTGTGCGTGCGTGTGTTTGTGTGTGTGTGTGCGTGCGTGTGTATGTGTGTGTGTGTGGAAGGGATATCACCTGAACAAATAAACCGTTTTGATTGAAATTTGAACGTATATCATAATCGGTGTTTATTGGTAGCTTATTGATTTTAAGCGCAATCGAATGTTCGGAAGATCTTCAAAATATCAAAAGAAATTTTGAAAAAAATGCATAAAAAAACAGAAGCGTCAATAAAGTTACTTGAATTATCAATCATTATGAACTTTTTTATTAGAAAAAAATGGTATAAAATTTAGGAGATTAGTATGAATCGTTCTGGAGACATTGGAAATTTTCCTAATACACTTATAAAAAGTATGACATTAAGTTTAAAAGAAGAAAGATTAACCATGCATGAAGCATTGACTATGAAACACATTCCAACTGAAATGTAATTTTGTTTAAACACCTCTAAATTGCGATACATTCAGCAGTGATATTTTCTAAATTATTACAGAATTACAACGATTTATTTTACATGTAAACTTTAAATTTCCTAAAAAAATGCAGTGCTATAAAATCGTCTGCTTCTTCGTGTATAATCAATGAATATTTCTTTCATATTACTTATATTCCAGACTCTAGAGCTAAATAATTTTGCGTTAAAAAAAATTAACAACTCTTATTCAACTCATCTTACAATCGCGTGATCTGTTTACATTCTGCATACGTTAAACTTAGGGGTAAATCCGGAGAATAGGTCACCGCAAGTATTTCTTCTAAGTACAAATCGCTTCAAGTTGGCGTATTCTCCTGTGTTTTGAAATTGTCCCCACCCATCCTAAGTGACGTTTTCTGCCGTGTTAAGAAATAGGCTCCTCCCACCAAAATGGCGTTTGTTACTGTATTCTAAATAACAGTTTCTAATGCAAATGGTAGCGTAATTTAATTTGAATAACAGCGAATAATACTCACAAAAACATTTCAAAATAACATTTTTGTGCATTTTTAAATTTTCATGCTACAATTTTATCTGTGCATGTCGCACGTAGCAAGATCACATTATCCATGCAACTGAGGTTCCGTACAGGGGCAGAGATTCGACCTAAAGGTCGAAATCCGTGGAACTAATGTACCAGTGCTCCGTATGTACCAGTGCTCCGGGTAGGGGTAGGAGTTCGACCTAAACGTTGAAATCTGTGGAACGAATGTACCAGAAGTTCGTGTGTACTAGTGGCCCGTGTAGGGGCAGGGGTTCGATCTAAAGGTTGAAATCTGTGGAACGAAAATATCAGTAGTTCGTATGTACCAGTGATCCGTGTAGGGGCAGGGGTTCGACCTAAAGGTTGTTCTACATCAGAACGGGGCCCCCAGTGATCTCCTGCTTATTAGAAACGGTCGGCCCAGATACAGAATATGCTACAATTTTATCTGGGCATGTCGCACGTAACAAGATAACTTTCTCCATGTAACCGAGGATCCGTGTAGGGGCAGGTGTCGAAAAACTAAAGGTCGAAATCTGTGGAACGAATGTACCAGTGGACCCTATGTACCAGTGGTCAGTGTATGGGCAGGGGTTCGACTTAATGGTCGAAATATGTGGTCCGTGTAGGGGCAGGTGTTCAACCTAAAGGTCGAAATCTGTGGTCAGTATGTACCAGTGGTCCGTGTAGGGGCAGGGTTTCAACTAAAGGTCGAAATCTGTGGAACGAATGTACCAGTGGTCCGTATGTACCAGTGGTCCGTGTAGGACCAGAGGTTCAACCTAAAATTCGAAATCTGTGGAACGAATGTACCAGTGGACTTTATGTACCAGTGGTCAGTGTAGGGGAAGGGGTTCGACCTAAAGGTCGAAATCTGTGGTCGGAACAATGTTGAAACTTGTCTTCTGTCCTCTGTTTCAATTCATCTTCATCACTTTTATGGGGAGAGAAGATAGTAATAATTGCTTTCAAAAATTCATTCAATGCTTCCTCCCCCCCCCCAACTGAATAGCCCAAGCGTCCTTTAAACATATATTCAATCAAATCAGAATTAAAATGAATTTTAATTTTGCGGGATTTGCTTTTTTTTTAATCGCAGACTACGATTCCTCAATCGAATTGGTATGCGCCTGTCTCGGGATCCTTAAATTCGTATTCACTTGAAGGTGCATGAAGCTTTTATGTTTAAAACAATCATATGCCGTCCAAAAGTCCGAAATTATTAAGGTCCCCTTCTCGATATACCATTCATCAAACATTCACTCCACCTATTAGGTACCTTAGCAAAAAGCATATATTCGTCCTTCTTTCAATTCCTCTAAAGACGCCACTTATTTTTACCAAACTTACTTTCATCTATTTCAACAATCACACCATTATCACCAATATTAATCCTTTCATTGAAAAAAACACTCATACAAATATCCCGGAAAAACTGTTTCCAATCAGTTAAATCCGGAGAATAGATAACCGCAAAATGGGTAATAAAATGTACTTTTACATTAGAAAACTGTAGCAACCACAGAAACGTATTCTTAAACGTGTTCTTATTGGATGTTACGCAATTCCCTCCGAAAACATCCGATATAAAGGGTTACCAGATTACAATATAAAGCGCTCGTAAGGTGAGTGGCTTATTCTCCGATTCAACCACGGTGACCTATTCTCCGGTTTAACCAAATTAGGTTTCGTTATAGAAATAATCAAAGTTTGATGATCAATTAAACACAAAAATATTGTAATTGCATTGGCGCAGAATATAGATAGATGCACAGAAAATACGTATAAATAAGGCGGTTTTAGGACGGATGCAACACTAAATATAAATTTTAAAAAACTTTAAAAATCACAATTTTCACACTGGAAAAAAATATGGATGTCATATTTTATTTTGAAGTGGTTCACGTCATCTTTCTATGTAATATGTGTGTAACTATTATTTTAAATTTTATTTTAAAAACTACCGAACTCCACTGCTAAAAAAATTTTATATATTTTATGGGATAATGCGAATATTTCCTACAATTTTCGAAGCGATTTATGAAATTTAACTACGCTTAAATAATGTTTGAAAAATTAGGTCCCAGAGGATTTAATGCATTTCATTTTTTCAACCATGATTCAATCCAAAACAAATTGGGTTATATTATTAATTTACATTCCCAGGGACCGTTTGAACAGCCGTACCAAAATTCATTTTGATGACGTAATTTTTACGGCAGTTATAGTGCGAACGGACTGACAAACAGACAGACGGACACAAAATAAAAAAGTAATAAACACTTTTCAACTATGTTGGAAAATAGTAAATATGGATGCCATACTTTATTTTGCAATTAGTCACGTGATCTCTTCATATATTAATATGAGTTTAATTAATAATTCAATTTTTATTTAAAAAACTACTTAACATATTTAGATCACACTTTTTACACATTTTACACGATAATTTGAATATTTTCTAAAATTTTCAAAGCAATTTCTTAATTTTAACTCCGATGAAAAAATGTTTGAAAAATTAGGTCCCACAGGGTTCAATGCATTTACATTTTTCAACCCGGGTTAAATCCAAAATGAACTGGGTGATGTTATTCATTACATTCCTACATATCCCACAGACCGTCTCAACAACATAGTGAAATTTCATTTTGATAAAGTCAGTTTTACCGAAGTTTTCGTGCGAACGGAGAGACAGACTGACAGACAGGCAGAATGAAGACTTTACAAATATACTGGAAAGTGTTTAAAATATATGCTCACTTTTTCTGCAATATTATGGGACACATTTGGTAACATCGTTCTCATGGATCTAGTTCGTTCCATTCAAAAATGAAAGTACTTGTCTAATAGTTTTATATTTTTACGATCAACAATTCACTGTTGGTCATTTATATATTAGAAGAGCTCTTCATTTCGTATGTGTGTAATACCTGGTGCTATATTTACCGAAGTTGATGACTTATTAAACGAAATATCACTAACTAGGCGATGTGTCGACCCAGATTGACGAAAATATAGTCGAAATCGCAAAAATGACGCTCAACTAGTAGAAATGTCGCAAAATGACGAAATTATTATTATATTTGAATACGTACTATATTGCTTATGTCGGATGCTATCAGCATTCATAATAGTCAATTTAGAGTTGTACAGATATATATGTTAATTGGGTGCTTTACAACCAAAGAAGTCAAGATCTTAGACATACAAAAATACACGTCGATCTATGATCTTGAATTCTTGAAACCTCCAATATCCAGAAAAATTCTAGTAATTTAGTTAATGACTTTTCTAGTACTCCACTTTTGTCCGCGGTCTGGCGGAGTGCCCTGTAATTTTTTTTTCCACATTCGTTGTTCATGTATTAACTTTTGGGTCTAGTATGTGTCGTTTTAATCTATTTTTCGTCTTGTTGAAACTCATTTATTCGTGTTCTGACTTGATTCGTCTTGTCGGTATATTTTTGTTGTGTTCGGTACACACGTCAATCTTGTGCGTTATCCACGTTTAGGATTATTGGCTGGATTGGTCTTCATTCTGCTTTCTGATTGGCTCTCTCAAGTGAGCTCTTAATCCAGATCTTGGGTATATAATTCCCCATGTTTCTTCTACTTCCTCCAATTCCTTTTTCGGACTTCGGGTTTGTTGACTCTCTTGAACTGACGAACGCAACATACAGCGTATCCATGAAACAGCTGTATGCTGCGTTATTTTGTTATTTGTTTTTAACACTTTAGAACAAAGTTGAAAAGTGTTTATGACTTTGTTCATTCTGTCTGTCTGTCTGACTGTCCGTTAGCACGATAACTGCCATAAAAATGATTTAATCAAAATGAAATTTTAGTATGTTATTCAGACGGTCTGTAGAACCTATGGGAATATAAATGAATACTATTACCCAATTAGTTCTGGATTGAACCCGGGTCGAAAAAATGAAATACATTGAGCCCTATGGGACCTAATTTTTCAAACATTTTTTAAGCGGATTTAAAATTCACAAATTGCTTCGATAATTTTAGGTAATATTGAAATTGTTCTATAAAATATATAATAAAAATTCAGCGAAATATATTCAGTAGTTTTATAAATAAAAATTAAAATAATAATTACACCTCTTATATGAAACGATCACGTGACCATGATATGAAATGACACACTTCAAAATGATATATGGCCACATGACCCACTTCAAAATGATATATGGCATTCATCTTGTTTCAAAATCGTGATTTTTTTAAGTTCTTTTTAATTCATATTGAGTGTTGTATCCGTCCTACAACTACTTTATTTTTGCTTAAATTCTGTGCATCGACATACTGAAACAACGCAATGACAATATATTTGAGTTTAAATGCTCATCTAAATTTGATTATTTCTACAACTAAGCCTATTTTTTACCTATGTAAAATGTAAACAGCAAAATATATAGAATGAGTTGTATTAGAATTCCTGTATTTTTTTAATACAAAATAATTTAGTCCATGGAGTCTGCATGGCTGATATGAATGAAATATTAATTGATTTCATAAAGAGAAGGACGATTTTTTTCGATGAAGTTTCAAGCATAGAGTGTAATTTTTGTAGCACCATGGTCTTAAACAAAATGTTTAAATAAAATAAATTATTATAGTATTGTGATGAATGAAATGAATGGGAGAAAGTTATGAATGAAATCCTGTTTTTATAGAGAGATCCAGGCGTGCTATTTTTTCTATGACGTCATTTGAATTAATTTCAGTTGTTTTCGATGAAGTTTTCAAATATAATAAATTATCGTAGTATTATGATAATTCTAAAACTATTACCGAGGAATGTATAACATTTTAGAGATGTTTAAACCAGGCAATTTATATTTCAATGCCGTCATTTGAATGAAGTTCATTTTTTTCGATGAAGGTTTAAGTTTTCAAATATAATAAATTAATGCAGTATTGTGATAAGTTTCAAAATATTACCGAGGAATGTATTGCATTTTAGACTTGTTTAAATAAAATTGCATTGAAGTTGGAAAGTGCTTCATAATCAATGCTTTAAGCATGATTGATCTTTCTTGTTCTTGTTATATATATTACTAAAGTTTTCTTTAAATTCAATGAAGATGGTTGAAAACGAATTTTCAGTTACGAATTACCAATGGAACTTTTAAATTATGTCAGCAGTTTCAATATTATGACCACACAGGATGCTATCTTATATAAAAATAAAGAAGGAACTGCAAATATAACGTTTCATATCGGCAGTTGCACGCTGAACTTACTTCAGAGGAAGGAGAATGTAAGGAGTAGAGAGTGCCGAGAAGAAGTAGGGAATTTATCACAGTAGCTCAACGGTTAGTGCATCGATTGACCAGCCAATTCATGGATCCGCAATTTGATCTTAAGCTGGGGGTAGTCAGATCTTTATAATATTATGGCAAACGCAATTCTATCAAAGTCGAGGGGCTGCGCGAGAACAGATTGCATCGCTGTTTTGATTTGATTGAAAGTACTGGCATTTATATGTAGTACTTTTTGCATCATCAAGTGATTTGAAGAACCATAATCGATGTTAAAGGACCTCATAGGACAGCATTTCGCACCATATTTCCATTTCAGTATGATATATGTTTTTTATCTTTTATAATAGTGATTCTGGGTTGTCATTTACATTTTCAATGATTAATAGGTTACCATGACAAGGTAAGATTATATCTCTCATGACGATCCGTCTGACAGCTCTAATATCCTGAAAGAGGGAAAGGAGCAGTTGCAGATTCTGGTTCAACTCTCACGGAGGCGAAGTTACCTAAGCACGATGTGAAATAAATTAATACTAGACATATGGTCGAAAGCTTACGACCATATGTCTAGCATTTATGTAAACTGTATTTATTTATGTATTACTGTATTTATTTACTGTATTTATTTATGTATTACTGTATTTATTTATGTAAACTCATGCAAATTCTGGCCATATAGTGTAGTACCATTATGCAGGTACGTTGAAGGGAGATCAGTCTCGTTTCCATCGCTGATTGGTACCTGCGCATTTTGAGCCAGTTCTCTGTTGATGGATTTGTTAGGTCGATGTTCTGCTGTCTTATTGTGGAAAAGGAGGTCATTGAGGTACCGTCATTAGAGTCACTGATGTAGAATATGGATGCATGACTTTAAAATGTTTATCCATTTTAATTTGTTCTCATTTGGGGTGTTGAATGCACGTAATCTGATTATCACCATTTTGCAGTTTGCAATTGCGAATCCTGGTATTATGAAATAAGTATCTGAGTTCCCGTCGACCGTCTATGACTGTGAACTTATCTATCTGATATCGTATATAGGAAAAATCTAATTATTTTCCTGCAATTCCAATCACTCGACTGATTCAAGAACATTCCTGCTTGCCAGGCTGGAACATACTGTACTCTGCCCTTGAAGCATCATGCAAAACGGTCAGTTTTTGCTCTGATTATTTCCTGTAAGTTGAATTTATATTGCTATTTCATTTATTTGTCCATTTAATACTTCAAAAATCTTTATACATTCAATTGTGGTCATTCTTATGTGGGTTTCGGTTTATTCTTTGTTTAAGCTTCGTCCTGAAGGTAAATCTATTTCCAAGACGTGGCATTGGCGATATAGCCGATGGCCTTTTCATTGAAACTACCACGGGTGGTTACACTTTCCAAATTTCCAGCTTAAAGTTTTTTAATTTTTACCTCTATTTACCTCGAGAATGCAAATTATACCAAATAGGAATCTAGGATTATTCGATGATTTTAGCATTCTGTGACCATCAGTTGGTATTATAAATATTGTGCACTCATAGGATTTAATACTATCTTGCTTTTCCATTAAGTTCAAAACATGTCTCACAGTCTGCTAATTATAACGATCTCAAAAATGTGTGAAGCTAGCTAGCCTTTATATTTCAATTACTCTGTGTACAAATTTACAGAATGTAAACATCGCTCGAAGTAGTTAGATGAATTCCTGTAAAAATGCAAGAATCATAATGTTGTATAAATAATAGAAGAAATGCAGATAACTTAGACATCTGAGCAACGAGTTTAGATGTTAGATATTAAGCAATTGCAAAAGTATATTTTATATCGATAAAAGTGTGCAGAAAGTAAATATATTAAAAACTTCATAAAAATTGAAGTATTTTTCAGTTGCAAACGGATCTATGTTTTATATGTTTGTATTCACAGTGTACGTATATTTTTTCTTCGAAAAGAAGATATTTTATTTCGAAAAGAAGGAAAATAAGTTTTTCACACGGTGTTTAAAATCGCATTCAAAATATTTCGTAAACAATTAATCGTATACTTACAAGTCAACTTAAAAATGATTTGATCAATGTAGACTGCCATGGTATGCACATTTTGGTCATGCGATGAACGAAAATTATTGTAACTTTTTATATGAACTCATTAAAACTTCCTACTATATGAACTTCCTAAAACTTCCTACTGTATGAACTTACAGTTTTAATTATGAAAATGCTTTTCATAACTCAATTAGTCAAGCAAAGAAAATTTCACTGGCATACGATAAAAATTACCTGTTATCATTAATTAAAGTTTTTAACAGGCAATTAGAGACATTATAAAACTTTTGCTAAATATAGGAACGCTTGGAACTTTTCAAATGCAAATTTGTATTTAATTAAAATCAATTTTTACATGGTTTCATAAATATATGATTTTGCCATTCTTTTCGATTGGGTGAAAAAAATGTGCTAAAGCAACAATTTGCATCTCTTTTGTAGATGATCCTAATAAAATGTCAAATTGTGTATATTTGTACTAAACACTTCACTTGACTATAACCGTCATAGTCAAACAATCTACTTTATTTGGAATATTCCTTAAATTGAAACTATTAGGCCTGCGATCAATCGTTCAAGAGATGATTAGTCGTTCAATCTTTTTGAAACAACTTGTACTTTCCAGTAATGAACACACAACTTAGCAGAGTTTCAGTTGTTCACTGTTAACATAACTCTGATTTCTCGTACATTAACGAGAACTGGTCGGCCGGCTATCAATCTCTGTCAGTTACTCGATCAAGAAACCTTGTGCTTCCGTTATTCTTCTTCCTCCGCAGAGTAGCCCCAAATGATATTTCGTACGTGTGCTACACGCAATAATGGGATTGAGATTGATTTCTTGAAGATTCAGAGAAAAACATTTTTGCACGTTATTTATTATTCTCATGAAGTACATAGTGTACGTGTTGTTAAGATATTATGACTGGTTTGTAATTCATTGCATTCGAGTTTTGGATATGCATATATATATATATGGTCTGAGCATTCACCTGAAAGGGATGTGTATAAAATGTTATATGTATGTCTGTGAGAGTATGTGTAAGTGGTGAGATTATTACCTGTTTCTGAAAAGTAAGAGTCCGTAGGACTACTGTTGCTGAACAGCAGGAGTCCGTACTCCTACTGTTTAGGAACAGTAGTCCGTAGTAGCATGTGTTTAACAACAGTATGTGTTTAACAACAGTAGGAGTATGTGTTTAGAGTCTCGTCCTAGTTATGTATGTACACACATACCTTATCGATTTTGCCTACCTTATTGTCTAAAACGGAAATTGCATGGATTAAAAGTAGGGATCTAGTAGAGATTGTCAAATAGAAAATACACTAGCCGAATACCCATTGAAAATCAACGGTCTAGCAATAAGCCACACCTGAATAATGTAATTTTTTTAATAATTCGCGTTTCACATTTATTCGACCAATTGAATATTTTGGTGTGCAGAAACCCCTAAAGAAAAAAATATTGGAAAATTTAATTTGCGCAATTCTTCCTTTCGAATTATCTACCCGTAAACCACCTCGTATATTTCATCCTGAGGCACCCCTATTTTATTATTCATCCTTTGGAACTTTTTTCCGTGAAGCACACCCATAAATGAACATTTTTGAAAAACTCTTGTTTGTCTTGGGTTTTTTATCAAATGACTGGCCCATATACCAAATATCAAGCCTATATCACATTTAAAAGAATGCTTGACACATTTATTCGGAAAATCGAATATATTAGTGTGCGGCATCCCTCAAAGTAGCAAATATTGGAAATCTGAAATTTTACACTTTCTTGCTTTCAAACTATCTACCCGAACACCAAATTTGAAATCTCTATCCTATTGAGAAGCATGTGTTTTATATCACTTCACCTTTCGAACGTTTTCCTGTGTAGTACCCCGTTCATGAACATTTTTGTCAAACCGTATTCATGTTTGGGTTTTTTGTCAAAGAGTTAGCCCATATACTAAATTTCAAGCCTCTATCAGATTGTAAACGAGGCGTTTTTCATTTGTTCGGCAAATCGAACATTTTAGTGAGCGGCATCCCCTACAATAGCAAATTTTGGAAAACTGAAATTGCACACTTTCTTCATTTTCCAACTTTTTACCCTTACACCAAGTTTGAAGTCTCTATCTCATCGCAAAGCATGCTTTTCTAGCATTTCACCTTTCGAATACTTTTTTGTGGAGTACCCACCTCCTTAAATACACATTTTCGAAAAACTCTATTCTTTTTGTGATTTCTATTATTCGTCCATATATCAAATATCGAGCCTCTATCACGTTTTAAAAGGGGCGTTTCTCCTTTACTCCAAAAATCGAATATTTTGGTGTATGGCACCCCCTAAAATATATAATATTGGTAAACTGAAATTATACACTTTCTTCCTTCCAAACTATCTACCTTTACACCAAATTTGACATCTCTATCTCATTCCGAATCATGTTTTTTTCATCAATTCATTTTTCGAACGTTTTACTCTGGAGCACTCCTTTAAACGAACTTATATTCGTTTGGAAACTATATTCGATTTGGGTGTTTTCGTCAAATGATTAGCCCATATAACAAATTTCTAGCCTCTATCAAATTTTAAAGTAGTCTTTTCTCATTTATTTGTTAAATCGAACATTTTGGTGTGAGGCACCTCCTTAAGTATAAAATATTGTAAATCCGAAATTGCACACTTGCTTCCTTTCGAACGATTTACCTATACTTCAAATTTGAAGTCTCTATCTCATCGCAAAGAATGCTTTCCTGTAATTTCACTTTTCAAACGTTTTGGTGTAGAGCACCCCCTCTACACCGGCAAATCGAATATTTTAGTCAGCGGCACCCCCTACAATAGCAAATGTTGGAAAACTGAAATTGCACACTTTCTTCCTTTCAAACTTTTCACCCGTATACCAAATTTGAAGTCTGTATCTCATCGCGAAGTATGCTTTTCTAACATTTCATCTGTCGAATGTTTTTGTGTGTTGTACTCACCCCCTTAAATATGCATTTTTGAAAAACTCCGTTCTTCTTGTTATTTCTATCAAATGATTCGTCCATATACCAAAAATCAAGCCTCTATCACGTTTTAAATGGGGCTTTTTCCTTTATTCCAAAAATCGAACATTTTTGTGTGCTGCACCCCCTAAAGTAGAAAATATTAGTAAACTGAAATTGTACACTTTACTCCTTCCAAACTATCTACTCTTACACAAAATTTGATATCTCTATATCATCCAGAAGCATGGTTTTTTATCAATTCACTTTTCTAATGTTTTTCCCGGGATCACCCCCTTAATTGAACATTTTTGAAAAACTATATTCGTCTTGGGTGTTTTCGTCGAATGATTAGCCCATATACCAAATTTAAAGTCTCTATCAAATTTTAAAGGAGCATTTTCTCATTTATTCGGTAAATCGAGCATTTTGGTGTGCGGCACCTCATTAAGTAGAAAACATTGGAAATATGAAATTGCACGCTTTTTTCCTTTCGAAAGATTTACCCATACACCTAATTTGCAGTCTCTATCTTATCGCAAAGCAAGCTTTCCTAGCAGTTCACTTTTCGAACGTTTTGGTGAGGAGCACCCCCTCTAGAGAACGTTTTCGAAAAATTCGATTTTTCCAAGGAGGAGTGGGGGTTATCGAACGACCGAGCCGTGTACCAAATTGCAAGTCTATCTATCCGGGAAGTGCCTAAAAAACCCGTGACAGACGGACAGACAGACAGACAGACGGACACTTGGCAATTAGTATATATATATATTCATCACTCAGAGCCAGAAGTTTGCGGATCCACCCGAAAGTTAGATTATTGTTTATATCTTCGCAGTTAGAGATTCACGTTTCGATTGCATGTCTAGTTGCATCATCATGAGGTACAAAAAAATTTCTCCATGAAATTTGGAATAAGTTAAAAGTTTTGTAATATTTTTTTGCAGTTGCGGTTGTAGGATCATGCCAATCATAGAACATGAGGGCAGCATTGATTATTCATACTTTCAACCTCTGTGAAGCTGACAACTTGTAGGCTGCAACCAGAACAAATATTATGGTTAATCTTGTAACATAAATAATCATGCCGCAAGTTACTTTATATGGTAATATGAGCCAGATGATGAATGTACTGTAGTATTTGACATAACGTAGATGTTTACATATTCACCAATGTTTAAAATTTCTCCACCAATAATGAATTCATGAAGCACGAATAAGAAACACTAGACGGTATACTATACATTACTGAAGGTACTGTACACTGTACAGTCTGTATAGAGCAGGAACTTTGGTCCACAGCGTTTCATCTACAAAGTACAGCAATCAATTATCAGTTATCAATATTGTTGTAAACAATAATCTTACCTTTCATGAAGCAAATGGCCATTAATTTATGAACCCATCTGTTTAACATTAATGATAATGTGTCACTGAGCTCCGTGTTATCTTTTGTTTTTGAAACCGCGGTTAGTTTTTTTTTTATCTTATGTATGACTAGTTATATGCCAAAAACGAATAGTGTTGCTTTGCTTGCCATTTTGCGATTGGAGAGATTAATGGAGTGGACTGCTGGAAAGAATCAAATAACGTCTAAACCAGTGAATATTCTGCAAAACATAGGCATTCCTTCTACTTTTGGCACCAAAGGGAAACTTCATTTCGAAGATATGCTTAGTATCCTTACAATTAAATCAGATAAAAAAACTCAAAAACCCATCAACAAATCTATTGTGGTTAAGAAATGTCTGATTAAACCTGTTCACTCCAAATGCGAATAAAATAATTCAAAAATTTCATCTTTTCTGTTGAGTATCTCTTGGCTGCGCTTTTCCAGTGATCCTTGTATGCAATTTCGCCGCATCATGGATAAATTGTGTACACAGCGTATGATAATTTTGGAAATTGTAAATTTATTATATTTCATTACAAACTAGTTAAAATCATTATAGGTACTAATTTATTCCAAGCGTTTGATACTGAATTAAGTTTTATTATACATTCAGAAAATTCACTAAATGGATATTTAAAAAATATTAAATCATTGCCAATATTAGACAAGTGAAATTGAACACAATTACCTTATTAAAATTATTTTTTTGTACTTCTGTAGCATGTATTTTGTAATGATGTGTGGAAGTTCATGAGATGGCAAAAGATTTTTGATAAGATTTTATGCACTGTATTCCTATTTTTAACACTTTACAACAAAGTTGAAAAGTGTTTATGACTTTGTTCATTCTGTCTGTCTGTCTGTCTGTCTGTCTGTCTATCTGTCTGTCCGTTAGCACGATAACTGCCGTAAAAACGACTTAATCGAAATGAAATTTTAGTATGTTGTTCAGACCGTCTGTAGGACCTATGGGAATATAAATGAATAATATCACCCAATTAGTTTTTGATTGAACCCGGGTTGAAAAAATGAAATACATTGAGCCCTAGGGGACCTAATTTTTCAAACATCTTTTAAGCAAATTTAAAATTCACAAATTGCTTCGAAATATTTAGGTAAAATTCAAATTGTTCCATAAAATATATAAAAAAAAATTCAGCGAAATATATTCAGTAGTTCTTTAAATAAAAATTAAAATAATAATTACACATCTTATATGAAACGATCACGTGACCATGATATGAAACGATCACATGACCCACTTCAAAATGATATATGACATCCATCTTGTTTCAAAATCGCGATTTTTTTAAGTTCTTTTTAATTCATATTGAGTGTTGTATCCGTCCTAAAACTACTTTATTTTTGCTTAAATTCTGTGCATCTACATACTTAAACAACGCAAATACAATATATTTGAGTTTACCACTTCAAAATGATATATGGCATCCATCTTGTTTCAAATTCGCGATTTTTTTAAGTTCTTTTTAATTCATATTGAGTGTTGTATCCGTCCTAAAACTACTTTATTTTTGCTTAAATTCTGTGCATCTACATACTTAAACAACGCAAATACAATATATTTGAGTTTAAATGATTATCCAAATTTGATTATTTTTACTATTAAGCCTATTTTTCACCTATGTAAAATGTAAACAGCAAAATATGTAGAATGAGTTGTATTAGAATTGCTCTATTTCTTTAAAACAAAATAATTTAGTCCATGGAGTCTGCATGGCTGATATGAATGAAATATTAATTGATTTCATAAAGATAAGGACGATTTTTTTCGATGAAGTTTTAAGCATCAAGTTTAATTACTTATAGCTCCATGGTCTTAATTTTTAAATAAAATAAATTATTATAGTATTGTGATGAATGAAATGAATGGGAGAAAGTTATGAACGAAATCCTGTTTTTATAGAGAGATCCAGGCGTGTTATTTTTTCTATGACGTCATTTGAATTAATTTCAGTTGTTTTTGATGAAGTTTTCAAATATAATAAATTATCGTAGTATTATGATAGTTTTAAAAATATTACCGTGTAATGTATCGCATTTTAAAGATATTTAAACCAGACAATTTATATTTCAATGCCGTCATTTGAATGAAGTTCATTTTTTTCAATGAAGGTTTAAGTTTTCAAATATAATAAATTAATGTAGTATTGTGATAAATTTTAAAATATTTCCGAGGAATGTATTGCATTTTCTACTTTTTTAAATAAAATTGCATTGAAGTTGGAAAGTCTGTCATAATCAACGCTTTAAGCATGATTGATCTTTCTTGTTAACACTTTAAACAAGGTTGAAAAGTGTTTATGACTTTGTTTATTCTGTCTATCTGTCTGTCTGTCAGTTAGCAAGACAACTGCCGTAAAAATGGCCCTATTAAAATGAAATTTGAGTATGTTGTTTAGACGGTCTGTGGTACCTACGGGAATATAAATGAATAATATCACCCATTTAGTTTTGGATTGAACCCGGATTGAAGAAATGAAATACATTGAACCCTATGGAACCTAATTTCTCAAACATTTTTTAAGCGGATTTAAAATTCGCAAAGTGCTTCGAAAGTTTTAGAAAATATTTAAAATTATCCCATAAAATATATAACAAAAATTTCAGTAAAATATATTTGGTCATATAATCACAAAATATATAATCACGTGACCCACTTCAAAATAAAATATGACATCCATTTTGTGCCAAAATTGTGATTTTTAAAGTTCTTTTTCATTCATATTTAGTGTTGTATCCGTCCAAAAACCGCTTTATTTTTGCTTAAATTATGTGCATCTACATACTGAAATAACGCAATTACAATATATTTGAGTTTAAATGATCATCCAAATTTGATTGTTTCTGCAACGAAGCCTAATTTCCAGTTATGGAAAATGTAAACAGCAAAATATGTAGAATGAGTTGTATAAGAATTGCTGCATTTCTTTAACGCAAAATTATTTAGCTCATGGAGTCTGCAATATAGCTGATGTGAATGAAATATTCATTGCTTTTACAGAGAGAAGGACGATTTGTTAGATGTTTAAGCGTAGAGTTTAATTACTTGTACCTAGATGGTCTTAAGTTTTTAAGTAAATAAATTATTATAGTATTGTGAAGAATGCAATGAATGGAAAAATGTTTATGAATGAAATGCTGCTTTTATAGAGAGAGCCAGGTGTGTTATATTTCGACGACGTCATTTGAATAAATTTCAGTTGTTTTTGAGTTTTCAAATATAATAAATTATTGTAGTATTATGATAATTTTGAAAATATTACCGAGGAATGTATCGCATTTTAGAGATTTTTAAACCAGGCAAAGTATATTTCAAATGCGTCATTTGAATGAAGTTTATTTTTTTCGATGAAGGTCGCATTTTAGATATTTTTAAATAAAATTGCATTGAAGTTGGAAAGTGCTTCATAATCAATGCTATATGCATGATTGATCTTTCTTGTTATTATCCACAAGTAAATGCCAAGAATAAATGCCGTCTTTATTATCTTTCAGTTAACATTTCTAATGTATCAAGTTCATTAGTTACATCCGAATGAGTGATTATCAATCTCTGTCAGTCATTTGATCAGTACATCTTAAGTCCGCTCGACATTATTTTCTTCACAATGTAGCCACTAAGATATTTTTTTGCATTTGACATAGGTATAAATGGAACTGAGATTGATTGCTTGTAACGAGAGAATAAAAGTTTCCTCTACCGTAATTCTTGTTTGATTATTTCGACCTGGAATGTGCAGAATCAAAAAATACAAAGAAATGATTATCAAGAGAAGACATGGGAGAGATTAATTTTCTTCCAGATTCATTTTTTCACTTTTGTGTTAATATTCACAACAAAATTATTTTTAAATTTTATATCCCAAAATATTTTATGAAATAAATGGTTATTTGAAATTTAATAGAATTTCATATTTTTGAATAATTTCACTTCATATTTAAAGGTATTTGGCAGTTTAATGGAGGTCTCAATTTCACGCCAAAACAATAGAATTTAGTATAATATATTGAAATTATTTATTCTAAACTTCTGCTCGACTGCTGTGTTATGGCTCCTGTGCGTGATACAAGAAGTTGAATCAACAAATTGACCGTTCAAGTTCAGTCTGTACAACTTTCGGTTTCAACGAGACAATTTATTAAAAGAACAGACAGATTGTTGTAATGTAATGGTATGCAAGAAAAATGGTTGCATATTTATACTGATGGGTCTTGACAGAACTTGGGTGGTGGGGAGTAGACGGAGTCTCTTGCACACGGTTTGAGTTTTACTTACCTGTTGCAGCTTCTGCAACACACTTTGATGGGGAGATCGAAGCAATTTTGTGGCACTGCAACAACTCCACTTCTTTCTTCTTCATTCAACAGAGCTGTCATCCTCTTGGACACTAGTTCGGCACGGTCCGGCAACCAAAGAAAAATAGTTCCCGGATTCAAGACATCAGGTCGCTTTTAAAGCACCTAAATCACAGCATCACTTTACAGTGGGTGCGTGCATATTGCGGGGTTCCGGAAATGAAAAAGCTGACTTTTGGGCCAAATATGCTGGATCAGAGATTCTCAAAGTTATAATTTTTGATTCAGCACAAATTTACATCAAAATGCTGCACAAGAAAAGGAATTGAGGTATAAAATCTAGAGGCATTTAAAGGAAAGTCATGGAGCAGTCTCAACGTACATTTCCATTCCAGGGGCTTTTCGACGAGAAGCAGTTTATCAAGTTCAGTCTTCTGGCTGGACATGACTGTCTCTGAGTCCATCTCCATCGATTTGGATTTGATGGTCCCCGGATTGTACTTTAGCATTTGTCAGCAGCATTGAAAGAACCGTTTTAGTAATCCCGAAAAATTGTTCTATTTACATGGTTCAACTTCTTTCTTGCTATTTGTACGTAGTTGGCGTGTTCTTAGTGTGGCATCTATAATATTATGAAGACTCACTAGAACGTGGTGGCAGCTTATTTAATTTTCTAGTAAAAGTATAATATTTTATATGCCCTCATATAGTATAGTAGACTTCGTACATCGTTTGTTTTTATAACAATCCACCTATTTGTCCGACTTCAACTTGTACATAATATACTTATGAGGCATAGATATTAAGTTCACCAGTCTGAAATGATGAGTAAATTATTTTTAATGTTAATTGGTTACTAAATTTATTATTTGAAATCATATTTTTTTTAAATTCATTAATAATTGATATTTCAAATTCAGCAATCCTTGCGTTAACTATGCCATAATAAAGTTTTTAAGCTGCCGTTTCCGGCATGATGACATAACATGTGGTAATTTTGAGTGATTTTAGGGTCAAATTAATAATCAACATTAAATCCTCGTGAATGCTAAAAAATTCGTTCGTTGATACAATGACGATAGTCATCTGCAGGCGTGGTTTCACACTGTAGAGGTCGTCATTTCAATATGAGTCGCCTGGACAGCAGCGGTTGTCCTTTTATCGAAGTCCCCTGGACTGCTGTGAATCGTTATACTGGGCACATTACACGACCCAGACCGGGAGGTTGCCAATGGAATCGGAGCATATGTTTCCCCGGCCGAAATTGGCATATTGGAACTTTTCTGACTCCTATCTTACTTTATCCTCAATTCTTGTCTGCTATATATGAATTTTATTGAACTCAGTCTGTCTGCCATCTACTTCTATTGGCTGCAGAGCTTGTCTGAAGGCCTTAGTCATTGGCCATATTGATTATAGTCTGCTTTCTAGGCAGCTCTTCATTGTCCGTCTCCCTTCACTGCCCGCGGTCAAGAGCAGTATGTGACTCCTCTTCGTGCGTGGGATATTTATGCTCAATCTTAAATCGATGTAAAACTTCTTTATAGCCTTGTTATAAACTATATATAATTTAATGCCAAGTCTTGGAGGCAGCAATTGTTAGAATTATTTAACCTTTTATAGCACAGATCACGACTTGAGGTTTATTTTTCGTGGTCCACAGTGCCCCATTAAAACATACCACTTGTCTCATTACACCTTCCCTAATGTGTGATTTGAAAGTTTTAATTTTGAAATCTTCCCGTAGACTTAGAGAGAAATAGATATGTAGAATCTCAGAGAGGAAAATGCAATAACAGTTATTGAAAAAACAAAACAAATGATTTAAAATTATAAATACATCAAATTTAAATTAATTAAATTTCTAAGTAGTCAAAGACTCATGTACAAGCAAAAAAAACATAAAAAATATCTAGACGTCATTAGCAATAAATGTTCTGATTGGTCGGTTACAGTCAAGAAATTGTGTGATCACTGCAGCTGACAAATTTCGTTAAAGACTGTTGGTTGCACTCAAAAAATGTGCTCTTTTAACTTCCATTTTAAACGATGAAAGCTCGCACAATAAGTTGACGGTACAATTTATTGATTCAATTTTTTCATCATGTACAGGAACCTTGAAACTAACAAAGCGTTAAAAAGTATTCATTCTTAAGATGTTAAGGAACGCATTTTGTTAAATTTTCGATCAAAAACATGCAGTATTACTAGAACAATAAATTCCATAGTTCTATAAACGATATCTGATTCTATAAACGATAAAGTAGTTTACTGGAAATTAAATGTTACACTCGCAGAGACTATTTTAGCATAATCTTCTATATAATAAAAGGCAATGTCTGTGTGTCTGTGTGTCTGTCTTATACACTATACGTTTCGCGACCGCGCGTCGGAGAGCTACGAAATTTGGCAATCGGAGACCCGGGGGGGAGGGAAGGGGACACGTGAAAACCGATTTTTAAAATTTTAATTATTTTTTTATTTATTTAATGTTTTATGCGATTTCGACCGTTTTTTGCCATTTTTGCCCTTTTTTCTCCACGATCCAGACATCGTAGAAAAAAACAAATTACACCATCGGAAAGAGCAGAGAATTTCGAGTAAAAATATATCAATTTCAAATCTGAATTTCGATTTCTAATATTTTTTAAAGATTTTAAAACAAAAGTCACTTTTTGCTCAAGAAAACGATTTTTGGTTTTTAAATTCTCGCATCGTGAAAAGTACTCATAATTTCGACTAATAATTTACATTTTCAGAAAGGTCAAACATCTGGCATTCTTACAAGTCTAATCTGGTCCAGAAATAATGAAAATTGCCTTCAGGATCGCAATTTTAAAGACGTCATGATATTAAATTTCTCGCCGTTCCGCTCGGCGTGACGCTTCGTTTCTCCCCCGCTGAAGCAGGGAAGGTGGTGGGTGGGGACGTCAAGGTGGAGGTGACGTCACGGTTCTGAATAGAGCGCCTTTGCTCTATATAAATTATTATATTTATATTTTAAATGATGGGACGATCTGGATTTTTTAAATGTATATTTTAACTTTTGGATATTTTAAATGGATATTTTAATTTTATGGATATTTTAAATGATGGAACAATGAAACAATGGAATGAGGATGATGGAATTATGCATATGGACATTTTAAATTGCAAATTAGCGCGCGGGAAGTTAGCGGTAGGCCCGGGTTCGATTCCCGCCACTGCCAAAACTGCCACCGTGTTTACGTGGAATACGATCACGTTAAATATGTGGGTCCGTAAGTCCTTCCGAGAGGTTGGTGGTAGGGGAAGGAGGATACGGCCCCTGTGGATGCCTCCCCCACTGGTTTCCCGTCTAAATTTGGTGAATATGTAGAAAGTTATGGAGATTGTCGCGGAGGGCGCGGCAGCCCAGTGGTTAGCGCGCGGGAATTGCACTCAGTAGGCCCGGGTTCGATTCCCGCCACTGCCAAAACTTACGCCACGTTCACGCAGAGTACGATCACGTTAAACATGTGGGTTCGTGAGTCCTTCCGAGAGGTTGGTGGTAGGGGAAGGAGGGTACGGTCTAAATTGGGTGAATAAAAAGAAAGTTATGGAGATTGTCGCGGAGGGCGAAGTAGCCCAGTGGTTAGCGCGCGGGAATTGCACGCGGTAGGCCCGGGTTCGATTTCCGCCACTGACATGGAGTGCGATCACGTTAAACATATGGGTCCGTATGTTTTTCCGAGAGGTTGGTGGTAGGGGAAGGAGGGTACGTTCCCTGTGGATGCCTCACCCACTGGGTTCCGGTCTAAATTGGGTGGCACATCCTGGCCGTCCAACCAGTTACCAGGCCCGGGTTCGATTCCCAAAAATGCCGCCGTGTTTACGCGGAGTACGAGCACGTTAAACATGTGGGTCCGTGAGTCCTTCCGAGAAGTTGGTGGTAGGGGAAGGAGGGTACGGTCTAAATTGGATGAATAAAAAGAAAGTTATGGAGATTGTCGCGTAGGGCAAAGTAGCCCAATGGTTAGCGCGCGGAAATTGCACTCGGTAGGCCCGGGTTCGATTCCCAAAATTGCCGCCGTGTTTACGCGGAGTACGATCACGTTAAACATGTGGGTCTGTAAGTCCTTCCGAGAGGTTGGTGGTAGGGGAAGAAGGGTACGGTCCCTGTGGATGCTTCTCCCACTTGGTTCCGGTCTAAATTGGGTGAATAAAAAGAAAGTTATGAAGAATATCGCGGAGGGTGAAGTACCCCAGTGGTTAGTGCGCGGGATTTGCACTTGGTAGGCCCGGGTTCGATTCCCAAAATTGCCGAATAAAAATAACGTTATGGAGATTGTCGCGGATGGCACGGTAGCCCAGTGGTTAGCGCGCGGGAATTTCACTCGGTAGGCCCGGGTTCGATTCCCGCCATTGCCAAAACTGCAGCCGTGTTCACGCGGAGTACGATCACGTTAAACCTGTGGGACTGCAAGTCCTTCCGAGAGGCTTGTGGTAGGGGAAGGAGGGTACGGTCTCTTTGGATGCCTCCCCCATTGGGTTCCGGTCTAAATTGTGTGGCACTTCCTGGCCTTCCAAGCAGTTACCTTACACCTTTCTGGTAGGTCGCGCCAACGAGTTTGCCACGGTCAGAATTTTCAAGGGTAGCGAACAGGCTGGTCGCCAAAGGCGGCTAGTATGTAATAAAACATGCTGGTGTGTCTCTCTTTGGGTATCGCCTGTTGCAAAAAATTGAAGCTTCTGACAGTGGTAAGATTCTGCATAGGGAAAAAAATTCACCGAAAATCATCATCTGTTGACCTGTTATATAACAGGTCAACAGATGATGGTCTTGGTAATTTTTTTTTAAATTCGAATTAGTTTAATTGCAATGAAAACTGTAATCTAAAATTCCGTCTAAATTATTTTTGAAATCATATTTTTCCAGCAGAAGATTTCCAAATGCAAAAGATGCAAAAACAGTTGTTCTGTAAACGATGTCTCAGTCATTTAACGATGCTCTTCGGCGAAATATTTTTAATTGGAATTAGTTTAAATACTAAGAAAACTTTAAACAGAAATTCCATTGAAATTTTGGTTCTGAAATAAGATTTTTCCCGCAGACGACATTCAAATGCAAATGATACGAAAACAGTTGTTCCGCAAACTATCTCTCAGGCTTTTGTATAGTGTTATAATATTTGTGGTTTTTCTAATTTCGCGGATTTTAAATTTAGAAATATAGAGGAGTTTCAATCTTATAAATGTGTTTTAAAAATTTAATTTAAATCGAACGTAAACGTTTGAAATTAGCTTTTAGTGTCGGATGAAAGGTCAATTATTCCTGCAGACAAATGTAACGTGTTTTTTTTTTTTGATCAACTCCAAGCAGTGCACTTCAATTGCAAGATATGGAAAGGTACCAACCGGAAGAAAAAATATATAAAAATCTAACTTTTAAAGTTAAAATATTCTAAAACCGTAAATCTAAATTTTCTAGCTAAAAAGAACTAATTTTGCGATTTCAAGTATTTTTATAGCACTTACGTATTTTTGGAAGGATATTTCACTTATTTTTTATAGAGTAACATTTTTAACACTTAAATTGACCGTGACTTTCATCTCACTCATGAACGACTTACTATATGAATCTCTAAATCTTACGATCAATCATATGTTTTTAGGTAACGACAGGTGGGATTTAACACTATACTTACTCATGAAGGTATTCAATCTAAGTTCTAGATTTCATGAAATTTAGTTGAATAATTTTTCAGCTATTGTGGATTCAAAATAAAATAAAATGGAGGGAGAAACAAACCAACGTCCTGATAAACGAAGAAAATCAGTTTGATATTCAATTGTTCCAACAACTAAGAATGTCCAAATAACCGTTGTAAATCCATAATAAATCCTGCTTAGAATTTATTTTCAATCAAATTCGAAAACTTTTCTATGCTCATTATGCACCGAGAGGGAAAAAAGATGGATATGTAAGATGATATAAAAAATTTTTATAATGAAATTCCACAACGTTATTCGCATTGCACCGTATTCACCAAAAAATAAAAACAAATGCTTCTCATATAATCTATATAAATAAAAATGAAAATCTGTCTGTCTGTCTGTCTGTCTGTCTGTCTGTCTGTCTGTCTGTTTGTCACACCATCACGGGAGAACGGCTGAACCGAATTTGATGAAATTTTGTGGGTAGCCCAGAAATAGCCCCACTTAAAATTATATCCGTGTTTTGAGTTTCTACGACCAGTGGTTCTCGAGATATTAGTAAAAAACGAAATTTTCGTTTGTCTCATCGTCACGGAAAAACGGCTGAACCGAATTTAATGAAATTTGGTGAATAACCTTGAAATATCCTCCCATAAATTTTGTCCAAGTTTCGAGTTCCTAAGACCTGGGGTTGTCGAGATATTAATGAAAAACGGAACTTTTTCCTAGGAGTTCTACTCCCTAACTCCGTGGTTTATCCAAACGGAAAGCTTGAAAATCGTTTGAAAGTGAATTAAAATTTAATCTCTGAGTTTGATGGGAGATTTTTTGCGTTAATTAGTCACTTTCTGAAAACATGAATTGTTTGAAATATGATTTAAAGGGGAAATCTATCTCCATGGTTCATGGTTTCTTTAAAACAAGCTTTTACGGAACAATGAGAAGTATAGAGAAATCAAAATCGTTATTTAATTTCGCAGTTTATGTTATAAGACATGACATATTTAACATGTTATAAGATTCTATCTTATATCATGTTACTCAGAAACGCAATTAAATTAAATCTGTCTGTTAATTTTAATAATTTCTTTTTCGATTTGAATAATAAATGAATGGATATAAAAATATATTTTAGAAAAGAACGATTTGATTTTTCTTATAGCATTTTTGACTGGATAATATCAATTACGGTCTTCAGGTTTAAAAATTATTATTATTTATATTTTCGGGGATTATTGATTCAAGGATTATTGATATTTTCAAGTTATTATGCAATTATTTTATTATGACAAAAATTGTTTAAACTCATATATTGTATGTTGTACGAATCTTCTACAAATACACGTGTATATCTTTTAATCTACGAGAATATAAGTAGTACAGGTATATTGACATATGTTTTGATATATATTGGCATATATTGGAATCAATTACGACCTTCTGGTATAAAGAGTACGGATATTATTGATGTTTTCAATTTATTACGTCATTTTTTTTATTTTGGCAAATATTTTTGAGACGCATATTGTAATACGGGTAATCTTCTACTAACACATTGGCATATTTTCTGATCTGCGACAATATAATTAGTACGGGGTTGCATATATTCATTCAATTCCAATTTTTTCTTCTGTAAATTTGCTTAAAAAAGGGGGCAGGATGTTTTATTCTTCAGATCTGATCGTGAAGATAATTTTGCATAGTGAGAACATATATTCTTAAACTTCTCTTTAGGAGCAATAAATTTAATATTTTAACAGAATTTGCACATGATTGCGAACTATAAGTTTCTTTAAATTATACACTCCGTACGAATAACGGGTGTGCTGTTAGTAGTTAATAAATTTTAACATTTTAGGAGGATATATCATGTTGCTCGGCATCGCAATTAAATTAAATGTGTTTGTTAATGTTTTTATTATTTTTTTTTGATTTAAATAATAAATAAATGGATAAATGGATATAAAAGTATATCTTATGAATGGACGGTTTGATTTTTCTTTTAATTATATTAATTGCTGACTGCGCACATCAATTTCATTTATTTTGGCAAAGAGTTTTCAAGCTTATATCGTATTTAGCTACTAAACTCATATATTGTGTTTAGCCAATAAATTCATATAGCCGATTGTTGAAACAGAAAAAGAGTAGAGCGGGTATATCTTCTAATACAATTGTAGTGTTTTCATTTAGTATATTGAAACGGGATAAGAATGTTTCATTCAGATCTGCAAATTCAAAGCTACGAATTTGGAGGGATATCGCTAATTTGACAACTTTTCTTAAACTTTGCCAAATTGACGGAAATGTCGCCAAATTGATATAAACGACACACAAACAGCTGCCATAAACCTTCGGGTTGAGCGTGTGGCTTGGGTCTTCTACATATCAATGAAATTTTTTTTGTTTTGTTAGAAGAGAGTACTGAAATGATGTTTGGTTAGCATTTCTCTGTCAGACCAACCATCCTACTTAGTAATACATTTAGCGAATTTTTAAAATGTCACCAAATTGATAAAAATGTTTTCAAATCTATAAAAATATCTTGAAATTCATAAAATTGCCCTACATAAATGATATTAATTGTTTTTTGTTAGGGGATACTATTGTGATGATATTTCGTCAATTTGTAGCAAAGTGGAACTGTCAGTTCTACAGTCCCTCTTGGCGATAAATTTGGCGATTTTTTAAAATGTCGCTAATTTGACGAAACTGTCGCCAAATGTTCCATAGAAATATAACTATTTAGACGATAT
Organism: Amaurobius ferox; assembly: GCA_951213105.1. Classification (NCBI taxonomy): domain Eukaryota; kingdom Metazoa; phylum Arthropoda; class Arachnida; order Araneae; family Amaurobiidae; genus Amaurobius; species Amaurobius ferox. Next base: position 29,548,937 of record OX578146.1, on the reverse strand, counting down.
TTTTTCTACCAATTTATTTGAAGCAAATGATATCATGTCGCTTAGCAACGGATTTAAATCCAATGTGTTTATGCGGCAGACGATTTTTATTAAATCCTTTCCGATTTGAATAATGAAGATATGTATATAAAATAAATTTCATTGCCATTTCATTTTGGATTGGATAATATCAATTATACTCTTCAGGTTTAAACATTATTATTATTGATATTTTCCGGAATTATTGATTCAGGGATTATTGATATTTTTAAGTTATTACGCCATTGTTTTATTGCTGCAAAAATTGCTGACACACGCATATTGTACGTTGTACGAGTAATCTTCTAGGAATGCACGGGTATATCTTCTAACCTACGAGAATATAAGTAGTACAGGTATATTGGCATATATTTTGACATATATTGGCATATATATTGGAATCAAGTACAGTCTTCTGGTATGAAGATTAAGGGGATTAATTATATATTCAATTTATTACGTCGTCTGTTGTATTTTACCAAAAAACATTTGAGACTCATATTGCAATATGTGGGTAGTCTTCTACTAATAATCGGACATTATAAGTAGTACGTGTATATCTCCCCATATAATTTTAGCACTTTAATTTTGACATATATTGGAATAAATGACTGCCTTCAGATTTAAAGATTACGGGTTTATTGGTATTTTCAATTTATACATGTAATCTACTAATACAGGTTATATTTTCTAATATTCGCGTATATAATTAGTATGGGTCCCATACAATTTTAACGCTTTTATTTCGCATATATTGATTCAATTCCATATTTATTTTTATATTTGCTTACATAAGGGGTCCAAGATGTTTTATTCTTCAGATATGTCCATGAAGATAATTTTATATAGCGAGAACAGAGATTCTTAAACTTCTTTTTAGGAGCATTATATTAAATATTTTAACAGAATATTTTGATTAAACATGTCATTTAGTATACTATAAGAATTTGGGCATGATTATGAATTTCAAGTTTCTTTATATTATATACTAGCCGCCTTTGGCGACCAGCCTGTTCGCTACCCTTGAAAATTCTGACCGTGGCAAACTCGTTGGCGCGACCTACCAGAAAGGTGTAAGGTAACTGCTTGGAAGGCCAGGAAGTGCCACCCAATTTAGACCGGAACCCAATGGAGGAGGCATCCAAAGAGACCGTACCCTCCTTCCCCTACCACAAACCTCTCGGAAGGACTTGCAGTCCCACATGTTTAACGTGATCGTACTCCGCGTGAACACGGCTGCTGTTTTGGCAATGACGGGAATCGAACCCGGGCCTACCGAGTGAAATTCCCGCGCGCTAACCACTGGGCTACCGTGCCATCCGCGACAATCTCCATAACTTTATTTTTATTCGGCCAATTTAGACTGAAACCCAGTGGGGGAGGCATCCACATGGACCGAACCCCCCTTCCCCTACCACCAACCTCTCGGAAGGACATACCGACCCACATGTTTAACGTCATCGTACTCCGCGTGAACATGGCGGCAATTTTGGGAATCGAACCCGGGCCTACCAAGTGCAAATCCCGCGCACTAACCGCTGGGGTACTTCACCCTCCGCGATATTCTTCATAACTTTCTTTTTATTCACCCAATTTAGACCGGAACCAAGTGGAAGAAGCATCCACAGGGACCGTACCCTTCTTCCCCTACCACCAACCTCTCGGAAGGCTTACAGACCCACATGTTTAACGTGATCGTTTACGCGGCAATTTTGGGAATCGAACCCGGACATACCGAGTGCAATTTCCGCGCGCTAACCATTGGGCTACTTTGCCCTACGCGACAATCTCCATAACTTTCTTTTTATTCATCCACAGGGACCGTACCCTCCTTCCCCTACCACCAACCTCTCGGAAGGACTTCCGGACCCACATGTTTATTGTGATCGTACTCCGCGTGAACACGGCGGCAGTTTTGGAAGTGGCTGGAATCGAACCCGGGCCTATAGAGTGCAATTCCTGAGCGCTAACCACTGGGCTGCCTCGCCCTCCGCAACTTTCTTTATATTCACCCAATTTAGACGGGAACTCTGTGAGGGAGGCATTCATAGGGACCGTACCCTCCTTCCCCTACCACCAATCTCTCGGAAGGACTTCCGGACCCACATGTTTATCGTGATCGTACTCCGCGTGAACACGGCGGCAGTTTTGGAAGTGGCGGGAATCGAACCCGGGCCTACCGAGTGCAATTCCTGAGCGCTAACCACTGGGCTGCCTCGCCCTCCGCAACTTTCTTTATATTCACCCAATTTAGACGGGAACCCTGTGAGGGAGGCATCCACAGGGACCGTACCCTCCTTCCCCTACCACCAACCTCTCGGAAGGACTTACGGGCCCACATGTTTAACGTGATCGTATTCCGCGTGAACACTTCGGCAGTTTTGGCAGTGGCGGGAATCGTACCCGGGCCTACCGCTAACTTCCCGTGCGCTAATTTACAATTTAAAATGACCATATGCTCTCTAGGCTCTTAATTCCATCATCCTCATTCCATTGTTCCATCATTTAAAATATCCATCATTCCATCATTTAAAATATCCATAAAATTAAAATATCCATCGTTCCATCATTTAAAATATCCATAAAATTAAAATATCCATTTAAAAAATCCATATCGTTCCATCATTTAAAATATAAATATAATAATTTCTACAATGCATATGTTAAGCTCTTATTTCATTTAAAATCGGAAGCGCGGGAAACGGAAAGTAAAAACCAATTCGGTTTCTTATTGTCCCACCCATCGCTATGCATATACAGAATCGTGACGTCAACCTCCACCTTGACGTCCCCACCCACCACCTTCCCTGCTTCTGTGGGGGAGAAACGTCGGTTAAGAAATGCTTTAGCGGATCGCCGAGAAATTGAAATTCGGAAAATCTTAAAATCCCGATCCTGTGGCCAATACGGAATATTTCTTGACCAGATTGGACTTGTAAGAATGCCAGATATTTGACCTTTCTAAAAATGTAAATTATTAGTCGAAATTCTGAGTACTTTTTACTATGCGAGAATTTAAAAACCAAAAATCGTTTTTTTGAGTCAAAAGTGACTTTTGTTTTAAAATCATAAAAAAATATTAGAATTTGTCTCTGAGATTCGAAATTGATATATGTTTACTCGAAATTCTCTGCTCTTTCCGATGGTGTGATTTGTTTTTTTCTACAATGTCTGGATCGTGGAGAAAAAGGGGCAAAAGGTCAAAAAACGGTCGAAATCGCATAAAACATTAAATAACAAAAAAAATAATTAAAATTTTAAAAATCGGTATTCACGAATCCCCTTCCCCCCCCCCCCGGGTCTCCGATTGCCAAATTTCGTAGCTCTCCGATGCGCGGTCGCTGAACGTTCAATAAAATATCCATTCGTTCAATTATTTAAAATATTCAATATCGTTCCACAAATACATAAATATAATAAGTTCAAATACATCACCACAATTCAATCCACCATAATGCAATCATTTAAATTATTTAAAATATGCATAAATTAAAATATCCATTTAAAATATCATATAAATATAATCATTTCACCCGTTGTATACTACACATATCTTAATTCATTTAAACCCGGAAGGGCGGTCGGTCTCCATGGAGACGGGGAGAAAATTCAACGGGTGAAAACGCGTTCGCCGAGAAATTGGAAATCCTTAGGTCATTAAAATCGCGATCCTGTGAATATTTATAATTATTTCTTGACCAGATTGGACTTGTAAGAATGCCAGATGTTTGACCTTTCTAAAAATGTAAATTATTAGTCGAAATTCTGAGTACTTTTTACTATGCGAGAATTTAAAAACCAAAAATCGTTTTTTTGAGTCAAAAGTGACTTTTGCTTTAAAATCATAAAAAAATATTAGAATTTGTCCCTGAGATTTGAAATTGATATATTTTTACTCGAAATTCTCTGCTCTTTCCGATGGTGCGATTTGTTTTTTTCTACAATGTCTGGATCGTGGAGAAAAAAGAGCAAAAACGTCAAAAAACGGTCGAAATCTCATAAAACATTAAATAACAAAAAAAATAATTAAAATTTTAAAAATCGGTTTTCACGTGTCCCCTTCCCACCCCCCAGGGTCTCCGATTGCCAAATTTCATAGCTCTCCGACGCGCGGTCGCGAAACGTATAGTGTATAAGACAGACAGACAGACAGACAGACAGACGCACAGACACACAGACATTGCCTTTTATTATTTAAGACTCCGTACGAAGAACGGGTATGCTGCTAGTATCTAAATAAAATTGAAGCCAAGCGAGCTTGAAAGAGCGCTTAATAACGTCAAATCTATTGATATTTTACCTATTCTCTAAATACCACTAAACAACACTAAGCAGAATTTTTGTATTTTAAGTTTCAGTAACAGCATTCAGTAATAATATTTTATCTATTTCTAAATACCACTAAACAACACTAAGCAGAATTTTTGCATTCTAACTTCAATACACAAAATAAAGGTTTTATTTTCTCAACTTATGTTAGCTTCTCTTTGATCTAACATTCATTATCTGGTAAACAACTATCAATATTTGTTCATTATTCGATGAAGGAATTTTTTATGTTTTTCCTTATAAAGAAACTGTAAATGATAATTTGCGAGTTTGAAGGAGACATAAATAGAATTTAGCATCATGTTTTGATGTATAAGAATATAAAATGTTATTTTGTTACTTTTTGACATAAAAACATACAATTAAATTAATTAAAATATAGCTTTGGGTTTTAATGTCAAAAGTATAAGTGTTTCATTAAAATAAACATTAACTGTATTGGAATCCTTTGTTCGCAGCAAATTGAAAGTAAATTGGTAGAATAAGTTTAACAAATGTTTAAAATAAACAAAGTAACAAAGTTAAAAAATATTTTAAAAATAAATTAAACATTTTTTTTTAATTTCCCACAATAATGGAAAGAGGAAGTATTGTTTCCAAAGCATTTGGGAATTCGAAGTGTAAATAGTTTTAATGCATACGTTCGAAGTGTGCATACTTTTAATGCATACTTTCGAAGTCTGTATAATTTGAAAGGAATTTTTAAATGCATTGTGTTTTGTAGAACTTAAAACCGAGAATCCTTTTTTGAAAAATCGCCTTTTTACTTTTCTGACAATACATAGTATTTATTAAGGATAAGTTTGTGATGGTGTAAAATACCAGGTTCTGATTTATGAAAATTTTATATTTTGTGAGCCAATTTATTATTTTTTCAAGGCTTATGTATTTGTGCGTATTTAGACAGAATATCGCCTTATTATCAATGAAATTTGGTACTGTCATTTAAATTGATGAATATCAGGCGTTTAATTTGAACATATCGAAATAATAAAAAAATCTATAATATTTCAAATAGTTTTCAAAACAGAAACAAAAACGAAAAATATATGTCAAAATTTGTGTCGTAAATTGTTCTTTTACAAGTTTTATAGCTTTAAAATGAATGACGGGTATGGGTTACAAATATGCATTGTGGTCTAAACGTGCACTACTGTACGCTATTTTGCTAAAATGGAAATGATTAAAACTTTAATGCATTCATTGCTATCAAATATGAGGTTCTTTGCAAGTACTTTTAACCGATCATTCATAAACAAAACTCTTTGCATGTTATCATGAATTATCCTCGATGTATTACAAATGTGATTCTTTTATGTGAAATATTGCATTATTTTAAAATACTACTAATACATAGTGTTGGCCATGCAATTGCCAGTCTGGCACCAAGGTGAACATTTGCTTATTGGAATGTTTATAGGAGAGAAATTCACAAATAATATTTGCATTTCCTTTCAGAACAGTATGACGCAAGTTGCGACCAGACATGAGACATTACATTTCAGTTTTCTCAGCGATCAGTCTAAATTGAAGTTGGAACAGGGTTGTTCATGGCCCTGGTCATGAACAGGGTTGTTCATGACAAAGGAAGGCTGGGCTGTGGAAGCTGTAAGAAACCAGATCAAGGAAAGTAATGGAAGACTATCTGTATTGAGATGATGACCTTCCATGATTTTGTGAGCAACAGTCTCCTTGTATATCTTATAAAGTTCTGATGTCTCTTTATCCTCATTTGAGGTCGTTCTTGAGGATTGATCTTCTATATGTTAAAAAGTGACTTAACTTACACTTTTGTATTTTTGATCTTTCGGTCCAAAGGTAATAACACAGGACTGCAAGGAGTAGAATTAAACTAATATTTATTGTGAACTTCACAGAATTAACAGCAGCTGGCTGTTTAAAGCAACTCCTGACACAGACAATGATTATTATTGTACATGCCCAGAAAAATTTACACTGTATACAAGATACTCCAATTAATAGCCTGGTGATCACTCTTAACCTTTTAACTACGGCGATACAGCAGTTGTACCATTGAAAAAATCTTCTCCTACAGCGGCGCTGGTTCAACTGCTGTACCAGTCCTTTTCACCCCCATTTTTCTGGGAAAGGAAGGGGACGCCTATTGTGCCTATCCGCAGCTCTTCATCCAAGTTTCTCCTGACAGAAGGGGAAGCGAGTAACAAGGAAAAGACTAGTTCCTTGAAGGTATTTATTTACAGCGGTGGGATTTTCAGTTATTTTGCCGTTCTGGAGTTGAAAAATTGGATTCTTGGAGCCGTAACGTAAAGGTTAAAGAGTTACGATCCTAAAATATTTATTCTTACCATTAGTCGTATTTTATCTCGCCCCAGATTGCTACCAAAACCCAAAGTACTAGATCTTCCCTAGTCATCGTTGTATTCACTGGGTTGGCTTTCCAGCACTCACTCAAACCATGCACAGCAACTCACAACAAGAATCCACTTTAAGGCAAGAACTTCAAGACAAGAACTCACTCTTAATTATAAAGCCAACTGAAGTCTACCGTTTCGAAACTTATCCTATTTCTACTGTAGGAACGTAGAGAATGCTGATCAGGCCGGTGATTCGTCTAATAACCGACCCCATTAGGATCGTCAGTTTAAATAAACATAATTTATAATGAAGACTGAGGGAAATAGTAATCGAAAGGTTATTTAGACATCCCAAACTGTCTACACATTTTAACCGAATAATGCTAGCAACTGTTTCGGACCCAGACGTTGGCTCAGCGGTGCACAAATCATTAAGATGTACATTGACATGCAATGGACCGGCAAAGGATTGAGTGGTGAACAGTTTCAAACAAACAAGGTGATATGCAGTACCTATTCCAACCATTAAATTGTTTGAGGTTGATGATAGTAATTAATTAAACCCAATGATGAATGTAATTGATCTGACCTTCAAATTCTTCTTAGGAAATTAAGGGATTATTCTCTCCTTTTATTATCGATAGTGCTATAAGTAATAGTAATATTTAAATAATTATAAAACTTTATGTTAAAAAAAATGAGTATTTTATGAACTACCCTTAAATTCAAAATTTACTTACAGCAAATTTACTTTGCAGTAAAGTTTCCTGGTGGTGCAGTCTAATTAATGGGTTATTTTCAAATCACAACAAAATGTTGTAATTGATCGTGGTGTTAAACTTACCCGACTAATTATAACTTATTCAACCTGCATGCAACTTATCCACATGCGCATCAGCGGGCCAACGGACGTACCGTGCTGAAAACACCGGTTCTCGTTAGATCACCGAAGTGAAGCAGCATCGGGCGCGGTTAGTACTTGGTGGGTGACCACCTCGGAACGCCGCGTGCTGTTGGCCATCTCGGGTGCGGTATCCCCGTGGTTTGCGCGCTAGATTTGCACGCTGCCACAAATGCCGCCGTGTTCATGCGGAGTACGATCACGTTAAACATGTGGGTCCGTAAGTCCTTCCGAGAGGTTGGTGGTAGGGGAAGGAGGGTACGGTCCCTGTGGATGCCTCCCCCACTGGGTTCCGGTCTAAATTGGGAGGCACTTCCCGGCCGTCCATACAGTTACCTTACACCTTTCTGGTAGGTCGGACGGTCTGGGTCTCAACAACAACAACATGCGCATCAGCGATCATTTTCCGTCATTGTGTAGACAGGTATCATCGGCGACCGCTTAATAGGGTCATATCTTATGCTGGGACGACTTGATGAGAGAATGTACCGTATTTTCCTGTAGAAGGTCTTGCCGAAATTGATGGAGGATATTCCGACAGACGTTCGGCGGCGTATGTGGTTCCAGAACGATGGATCACCAGCCCATTTTGGGTGAGGGGTAAGGAATTATCTGGACGTCAATTTTCCGTGCCGATGGATTGAGCGATTTGGTCCAATAGATTGGCCTCCACGATCGCCCGATGTGTCGTGTATTGACTCCTTCTTGTTGGATTATCTCAAGTGTCTCGTTTATGGCACTCCCCTTAAATCTGAAGAGGAACTTGTCGCCAGAATTTCAGCCGCTGCTTCCGAAGTGCGCAGCATGCCATGTCTGTTCCATGGAGTTCGCCAGTCTCTCCATCGCCGCTGTGAGATGTGTATTCAGGTTGGCGATAGCTCTTTTAAGCCGTTACTGTAATTGCTGTTTAATAAATGTCATTTTATTACTTCTAATTAATTCGTGTGTTTTCACCTAACCTAATCAGTTTCACCATTACGCTCTCACTGGCGCATGAAACACACGATTTAAGGTGTGATAAATCGCATCTAAACAAGCAATTTTTGTCATACAGAGCAAGGTCGTAACGCAAGAGGTTAACCGCTAGACGTCGCTGACATATATTATCTTTGGCTGATATTCTATTAGATAAGATTTTAAAGTTAGTATTATGTAAATTATAGATAGAATTATTAAGTATGTTTGACTGGAGGGTACTTATATAGTAATATTTACAAATGATTGAGTATCTACTACTAGCCTTATGGACCTAAATAATAACAAAATATTTTTGAATTTATTTAATATCCTTTTTAATTGAATTAAGTTTATATGAATTATTAATTTTTTGAACACACACACACACATATATATATATATATATATATATATATATATATATATATATATATATATATATATATATATATATATATATATATATATATATATATATATATTCCAAAAGGACAAAGAAGGAAATATAAAAAAAAGGAGAATTTCAAATAAAGGTGTGCTTACGGGGAATTAGCAATGTCAAGGGAGCTAATACCCCGTAAGCACACCTTTATTTGAAATTCTTCATTTTTTATTTCCTTCTTTGTCTTTCTGGAATATATATAGTGGTGTTTGTTTAGAGCTACAATTTGTGCCGCCTATACTTATGTCAGCTTTTATATAATGTTCATAGATTGTGTTCATTTGAAAGATATATATATATATATATAATGATTTAAGTATTTCTCTATTAAGACGCTCCAGGGTTTGAAGGCTTCTACAGAAATTTGATATTTATAGCTGATTTTGTAGATAAACTTAATTAAGCCAAGAATTGAATCTTTACAAAATAAATTATGCTTAACATTAGTAGGTAATCGGTACTTAGTATCCATTAATATAAGTATTCTCAGTGATCACAATTCAGATTATTTATGAGAAGACTGGTGAAATTTAGGGTGCAATATTCGTTTACTTTAGTATATTGTTTAGATTCGTCATTTAAATTTAATTCAGTGATGTATAAATAAATATTAAGAATTTTACTTCTGGTAATAAGCAAATCATAGAATAAATGTTTAAGATGCATGTTATTGTGGCGAAGTGAAGAAAAAGAAAGGGAGCTTAAAGTTGGGCTTTTTAGACTTATAATTTAGTAATATTATTGTTAACGCGTTGATTACGATTAATACCGCATCTTTGAGAATAAAACATCAAAGTTTATTTATTGGTATTTTCTTTGATTATTTAATATACCGCTTTAACCATCATACGAGAATTATGCAAAGCATAATATTAAATTTACATATCTAAACATGGCGGCAAATTTTCGTATTCGTGGAACTCATTAAATTATGCATTGTGCCGGTTGTATCTGTAGTGCGAGTTCTGTAAATAAATATTAATTATCATGCTACTAAATAAATTGCACCATTTAACCTTTAACAATAAATCATTTATTAACAACATAGGTCACTTATTTACTCAATTACAACAATTATTCCTTTTATTCGCTCCAAAGAGAGACAATGTGAGACCATTAGTTAAAATGCATTTAAGACCTTCAACAATATTTAATGAGAACATACCTTCACTTTCGGCTTTGGCCACAATTCTTGCATCAGCATATCGTAATGGCCGTAACTGTACGTGTTTGGTTCCAACTCGTACTGCTAATTGTATTGCAATTGATCTAGCCATTCTTTTGGGATCTCTACGGAACACTCTACAACACTTGCGTAACATTTTTCTACTGCATCTCTCTACTGTGCGGTCTCATAGAAAATACTCAGGAATCGTGATGGCATTCTGCCCTCTTGCATCAGACTTTTCTAACCACTTAATCACTTGTTTCATAACTACTCTCATATTCTAGTAGAAGTAGAGAAATATCATCTTGTGGTTTCCGCCTATTTTTGCCTGAGGCCTGCCACACCTCTGTTTTGTATATATATATATTCAAAACCCTGCCGACACACCTACCGTGCTGAAAACACCGGTTCTCGTTAGATTACCAAAGTCAAGCAGCATCGGACGCGATTAGTACTTGGGGGGTAACCACCTGGGAACACCGCGTGCTGTTGGCACATTTCGGGCGCGGTAGCTCAGTGGTTTGCGCCCTGGAGTTGCACGCTACCACAACTGTCGACGTGTTCATGCGGAGTACGATCACGTTAAACATGTGGTTCCATTAGTTCTTCCGAGAGATTGGTGGTAGGGGAAGGAGGGTACGGTCCCTGTGGATGCCTCCCCCACTGGGTTCCGGTCTAACGTGGTTGGCACTTCCAGGCCATCCAAACGGTTACTTTACACTTTTCTGGTAGGTCGGACGATCTGGGTCTCAACAACAACAACACCTCTGTTTGGCCCGGCAGCACAAAGAGCTGCTCAAGCCTTCGGATGAGTCTGACGGCCTGGGTCTTCAACACCTCTGTTTGCCCCGGCCGCCCACATTATTGCTCTATGTTCTAGGATGATCCGGACGGTCTGGGCTTTCGGCACTTATGTTTTGCCGGCCACTCAGCCAGCTGCTTATACCCTAGGGTGAGTCGGGTGTCTTGAGTTTTCCACACCTTTGTTTTGCTCTGATTGGCCGAACTTGGTCACGTCGGTCAGATATCTTTCATCATTGGTTATTCTTTTTAGCCAATCTTATGGCTACACAGCAGTCTGTTGATTTAAAGCCTGATTTGACCTCTCGGGTCAAAGTGATGTAAACACTGGCGTCGTTTCATCTGAAGCATTGTTTGCTATTGCAGCAAAACATAAATATTGAACATAAAACTGTCTCACCCAAAACTGGCGTGAGATCTATTTCTGGTCTCACAGTTATCAAATGCAGTAGTAATAAAAATGTTATACATCCAATTTAATTGTTGTTTTTTAATTGTGAAAATACTGTTCTTACATGGTTTCTAATCAAAAGTAATTTTGACATTTACATGCTTCTGTAGGATGGTATTTTGAGATCAGATAATGAGGGCAATTTTTTTATTATATTTACTTGCTCTTTTCGTGCATTTTGATTTATTGTTAGATAGGTTAAAGAAATTATATACATTAAGGTCATCTTGGGGATAATCAAAGGATGTTTTACTGTGTTATGTGAGAGTCCATATGGAAAAATAGTTTTGTGTGCACATATGAATTCATTTCCAAGGAACAATCTGTCATAATGACTTTTTGGAATAGAAAGAATACTAATTTCAACGTTGTCGAACCCATGTATGGAAAAGTGTTCGTAATCGAATTTTGATTCATTAAGGTTAGTTGCATTATTTGGAATTTTTTTTATGATTTCTGTGTACGCGTATTCGGAGATGCAGAGGATTGCTGGTTTGGCATATATATATATATATATATATATATATATATATATATATATGCCAAACATATATATATATATATATATATATATATATGACATATTACAACTTTGTCATACAATTTTGTAAATGCAATTATAAATTTTACAGAAGTGTAGATTATTGCTACTATTGATCTGGTTACGATTAGCAAACGGACACCTTTTACATCTATTAGAATTACAGGTTTTAAATTCAAGAGTGTTGTTAAGTGATGCATTGTTGTAAGATTGAATATTATATGAAGATAATAAAGAATGCTGGCTGGATGTATAAAATGAAGATGGAATAGTCATCGACGAAAATGGATACAGTTGGTAACGGGATATTGATTTAGGAAACTCCCCAACAAGTTCTCGAATACCGAGCTTGAATGTTAGAGAAATACACACACACACACACACACACACACATATATATATATATGCATTACAAACCGATTATTTATATACGCGTATCGAAGAAGTATTTAAAAATTGCACAATGATATAGGAATTCATAAAATAAGGCAGATCGATTTTTGAAACTGAACCAAAACGCATAAAACACATTTAACAGAGATTGTAACACTGACACTCTTCCCTTAGCTGAATGAGTGAAATTAAAACTAAATTCTGATATTATAAAGAAAAGAAAACATAAAGAAATTTGTTAAAAATATTGTAAATTCGCTGGCATACTATATAAATTATGATAATTACAATTTCAAAGAGGGAAAATAAATTGAACATTATAAAAATAAGACATAAAATATTTTTGCACAGTCACAATACCTACCAATAGAAAACAGAAACTTGCTTTTAGGTTTTATAACTAAAACCCATGACATAATGCAAAATATCATTCCACATGAACTATAATAATTCTAAGAAATTCCTAAATTCAGAATAATTTGAATTTATTCGTGTGAATTACATAACACTATCTAGTTCTACATTTCTGCAAATAATGTCTATACCTCACAAATCTAAAATCATGTATAAACACTCACACATACAGACATGGAATCTCTTATCATTCATTAAGATCTATATATAGACAGGATGTATTATTAAAACGTGTTTTTTCGGCCACATTTAGCAGACATAAATGTTACTTTCATTCCTTAAAATGAGGAATAAAATTTTGAAAGTCATAGTTATTAAGTAAATGCTTCTAACATTGACGACAAAAAGTCAATTCATAAAGAAAGGGAAGATATTTTAGCAAATGTTTCAACTGTATATAACTAAATCACAATTCATCTCGGTAGTGTTACAATATACCGAACGAAGTAATAAATTGCATCAATTATTTTCCGTTTACGGTTATGTTCACAGATTTAAAAATAGAGCTTACACTCTCACTACAGAACACTTTAGAACTTTAAATTACCCCATATTTCATTTTAACTGAAAATACCTAAAAATATCGCCTTTTGTTACGCAAATTCCAATATTTCAAGGAATTTCTTTAACAGACCTTTCAGCATATACCACTCCTTTTGAAGATATATTTTTCAACGTATATATTTTGATCTTATTACAGTGGAAAGTATTATCTATTGTTTCGGGAAACACGAATATCTGTGTTTCATGTTTCATATTTCTTGAAACGTGTATAACATAAAAAGGTTTCATATAAATATTTTTAAAAATGACCAAAGAGACTCCATCGAAACTTCTTCTTTCTTTAACGCTGTATAAAATTATAAAGGAAGAGAAATCTCTTCTCTAAAATCATCTTTACAAAACAATATATATATATATATATATATATATATATATATATATATATATATATATATATATATATATATATATATATATATATATATATATATATATATACTTTTTTGTTTACTTATCCGCTATTTTTGTTAATACAAAGGATAATTGCGTAAGTGACTGCATTAATTCATTTCATTTTCAGATTTCCGTGTCCTTATGTATATTTATAGAACTTAAAATATACACACACACACACACAAACACATACTTTCACACACACACACACAGACATCACTTCAAAAATGTTTGATTCGTGATCAGGGATGCTTGAAACGTGCTCTCCCGTCGAAAACTCGAATTCGAATTTTCGACACCGTCACAATACTTTCCTTATGCATTATGTATATAAGGAAAGTAATTAGTAAAATTTTCTCAGTTGTCTAATTTTTAAAACTTACTACATAGCATGTATTTCTCATATATCTCTCATTAGTAAATTATTAAATACGATATATATATATATATATATATATATATATATATATATATATATATATATATATATATATATATATATATGTATATATATATATATATACATATATATATATATAGATATATATATATATATATATGTATATATATATATCTGTATATATATATATATATATATATATATATATATATATATATATATATATATATATATATATATATATATGTATATGTATATATATATATATATATATATATAATTAAAATTATTTTATGACTTATACAAAAGTTCAAATATATAATTGTTTTACTTCCATTTATGATGTAAAAGTATAGGAAAAACGTATTTGCATATTAAAAAAACTGATGTGGGCAACACATGACTTTCCTTATATAATGTAATGAATTTACTACTTTTACAGTAAAAAAAAAATCTGATGTGGGCAACACATAACTTTCCTTATATAATGTAATTAATTTACTACTTTTACAGTACAAAAAGTAGGTTTTTCTTATAGCAGATACTAATATTCTTTCCAAGATATTAAATTTTCGACAATTAGTCGTCATTTTTATCCATTTGGCGAGATTTTCGTTAATTTGGCAACATTTCAAAAAGTCGCCAAGTTGGCGACATTCCGCCAAATTCGTCGCCAAAATCTCGCCAAGCGTAATGCACTGAGAAATAAGTTATTCTTACAGCAGATAAATGACTATTGGCGTTCAAACACAAAAGTATTACTAAAAGTATATTTTTTCATGAATGGAATGAGCTAGTTCCACGAGAATGATGTAACCCAATTTATCGCATGGTATTACATATGAAAAGTGAACATGTTTCTCAATAGGAATTTTTTTTATATGACTTTTTGTTGATTTTTTTTTTTAAATGAACAATATCTCGAGAACGGTTCATGTTAGCGTTCTAAAATTTATATCAATCGTTTTCTAATGAAAAATTACATAAGAAATGTCTATTTCCGTAACTTTATTAGTGGTTTTCATTTTTTGACGATTTTTTCAAAATTTCATTCGAAAATTTAGGGGGGTTCTTAACATTCGATTGCATACAAAAGCAATAGGCTTCCAGTGTTTAAGGATTGTGATTTTTGTACCAAATTTGGTTCGAATCGGTCCATTCGTTCGTTAGTTATCGTCTCCACAGACTCACTGACACACACACACATACACACATACTTTCACACACACACACACACACACAGACATCACTTCAAAAATGTTTGATTCGTGATCAGGGATGCTTGAAACGTGCTCTCCCGTCGAAAACTCGAATTCGAATTTTCGACCCCGTCACAATACTTTCCTTATACATTATGTATATAAGGAAAATAATAGGTTTTTCTTATAGTAGATACTAATATTCTTTCCAAGATATTGAATTTTCGACAATTAGTCGTCATTTTCATTGATTTAGCATCATTTCTATCCATTTGGAGAGATTTTCATTAATTTGGCAACATTTCAAAAAAGTTGCCAAGTTGGCGACATTCGTCGCCAAAATCTCGCCAAGCGTTATGCACTAAAGAAAAAGTTATTCTTACAGCAGATAAATGACTATTGGCGTTTAAATACAAAAGTATTATTCAAAGTATATTTTTTCATGAATGGAACAAGCTAGATCCACGAGAATGATGTCACTCAATTTATCGCATGGTATTACATATGAAAAGTGAACATGTTTCTCAATAGGAATTTTTTTTTTATGTGACTTTTTCATAATTTTTTTGAAAAATGTACAATATCTCGAGAACGGTTCATGTTAGCGTTCTAAAATTTATGCCAATCGTTTTCTAATGAAAAATTACATAAGAAATGTCCATTTGCGTAACTTTATTAGCGGTTTTGATTTTTTGACGATTTTTTCAAAATTTTATTCGAAAATTTAGGGGGGGTTCTGAACATTCGATTACGTATAAAATCAATAGGCTTCCAGTGTTTACGGATTGTGATTTTTGTACCAAATTTGGTTCGAATCAGTCCATTCGTTCGTCAGTTATCGTCTCCACAGACTCACTGACACACACACACACAGACATACTTTCACACACACACACACACACACACACACACACACACACACACACACACACACACACACACACACATACACACACACAGACATCACCTCAAAAATGCTTGATTCGTGATCAGGGATGCTTGAAACGTGCTCTCCCGTCGAAAACTCGAATTCGAATTTTCGACCCCGTCACAATACTTTCCTTATACATTATGTATATAAGGAAAGTAATAGATTATTATTATAGTAGATATATATATATTATTTCCAAGATATTGCATTTCCGTCAATGGGTCGTCATTTTCATTGATTTAGCGTCATTTTTATCCATTTCGCGAGTTTTACTTTCCTTATATACGTAATGTATAAGGAAAGTATTGTGACGGGGTCGAAAATTCGAATTCGAGTGTTCGACGGGAGAGCACGTTGCAAGCATCCCTGATCACGAATCAAACATTTTTGAAGTGATGTCTGTGTGTGTGTATGTGTGTGTGTGTGTGTGTGTGTGTGTGTGTGTGTGTGTGTGTGTCAGTGAGTCTGTGGAGACGATAACTGACGAACGAATTGACCGATTCGAACCAAATTTGGTACAAAAATCACAATCCGTAGACACTGGAAGCCTATTGTTTTTATACGTAATCGAATGTTCAGAACCCCCCTAAATTTTCGAATGAAATTTTGAAAAAATCGTCAAAAAATCAAAACTGCTAATAAAGTTACGCAAATAGACATTTCTTATGTAATTTTTCATTAGAAAACGATTGGCATACATTTTAGAACGCTAACATAACCGTTCTCGAGATATTGTGCATTTTTCAAAAAAATTATGAAAAAGTCACATAAAAAAAAAAAATTCCTATTGAGAAACATGTTCACTTTTCATATGTAATACCATGGGATAAATTGAGTGACATCATTCTCGTGGATCTAGCTCGTTCCATTCATGAAAAAATATACTTTCAATAATACTTTTGTATTTGAACGCCAGTAGTCATTTATCTGCTGTAAGAATAACTTTTTTCTTAGTGCATAAAGCTTGGCGAGATTTTGGCGACGAATTTGGCGGAATGTCGCCAACTTGGCGACTTTTTTGAAATGTTGCCAAATTAACGAAAATCTCGGCAAATGGATAAAAATGATGCTAAATCAATGAAAATGACGACTAATTGTCGAAAATTCAATATCTTGGAAAGAATATTAGTATCTACTATAAGGAAAACCTATTTTTTTACTGTAAAAGTAGTAAATTAATTACATTATATAAGGAAAGTCATGTGTTGCCCACATCAGATATTTTCGTTAATGTAGCAACATTTAAAAAAGTGGCCAAGTTGGCGACATTCCACCAAATTCGTCGCCAAAATCTCGCCAAGCGTTATGGAAGGAGAAATAAGTTATTCTTACAGCGGATAACTGACTATTGGCGTTCAAATACAAAATAATTACTAAAAGTATCTTTTTTCATGAATGGAACGAGCTCGATCCACGAGAATGAAGTCACCAAATTTACAGCATGGTATTACATACGAAATGTTAACATGTTTCTCAATAGGATATATTTTTTTTTATTTTATATTATTTTTTGATAATTTCTTGAAAAATGTGCAATATCTCGAGAACGGTTTATGTTAGCGTTCTAAAATTTATATCAACCGTATTTTAATGAAGAATTACATAAGAAATGTATATTTATGTAACTTTATTAGAGGTTTTGATTTTATGATTTTTTCAGAATTTCACTCGGAAATTAAGGGGGGGTGGGTTCTGAACTTTCGATTGCGTATATAAAAAAAATTGGCTTCCAGTGTTTACGGATTGTAATTTTTTTACCAAATTTCTTTCGAATCGGTCCATTCGTTCGTCAGTTATCGGCTCCACACACTCACTGACACACACACACACACACAGACACACACACACACACAGACACACACACACACACACACACACACACACACACAAACACACACACACACACACACACATACACAAACACACACACACTCAGACATCACTTCAGAAATGTTCGATTCGTGATCAGGGATGCTTATCAGGGATGCTTCTCCCGTCGAAAATTCGAATTTTCGACCCCGTCACAATACTTTCCTTATACATTATTGTATATAAGGAAAGTAATAATAGGCCATTTATAAAACAATTTCATTCACTACATTTTATAGCGCGTGATCATTCACACTTATAATTTTATCCAGCATTGATAAAATATTATTAAATTATCGTCTACTATAATTATACATTAATACATCTCAAATGCGGTTGATTGTACACATATACTTAATTAAAAAAAATTAGGATATATTTTTTTTCATATGGTGCTTTATGTGAGACCAGATTTAGTGAGCCAGTTTTATGCTTGTATTTATGATGTCTGTAATGTCGGATAATGGCATCAGTTTGAATGACGCCAGTTTTGCAGCACCCTTACCCAAGATTATTATATCTATAATTTTGCGCCACTTCAGCTCAAGCCAATGATTGCGCGTAAAGATGCTACGTCACTGGGAGGAAAATGTCATGAACGGCCCGGCAGACTCCGATGTTAAAGAATGATAGCAAAATTAATTTAATCATTTTTTTAAATTTAAAATATGAAGTAAATACTCAAATAAACTTAATTTTATTTGGTCACATCTTAAATATGCATTACTGAGGTTTTTTGAAAGGGTACATACATAATAAAAATATATTTCTCTTTCTGAAAAATATAAATCATCTGAACGTTTCTTTTCGCTTTTTGAAACCAGTCAATGTTATAGAAGGCGATGTTATTTTTAATGAATTTTGTTTTAAATACGCGATTTTACAGAAATATGATCGGAAAGTTTTCTAAACAATCATTCTAAAATGTTCATTGTACACACGAAAACATCTAATTTCTTTCTACATGCATATAAATAAAGTTATTTTAGATTATGTTATCTCTAATAATTGAAAATCAAACCAATAATTAAAACGCTAACATAAAGAGTTTTATGCCATTTTATTGGGGAATGTACTTATGCTTAACTAGTAAAAGATTCTAGTTATGATTTCATAGTAAAGAACTTATATTATTGCAAAGCACTTTATTTTATTTTTTAGCATTGTGGCAAGTTGCTATAGCACAATCATTCGGCATATCGAAATTTGCTCGACAAAACTCACAAAATGAATAAGCCGATGATTTTAGAGAGTAGAAATAATAAGGTAGTCTTAATAAAGACTGTTTTGCTTTAAATTAATCCAAAATTTACGTAAAAATATACTTAAGAAACGATAGATCAACAACGACCACGTTGTATTAGAAATAATAAAATATTTCGCTGGCACTTCCAGTCTCAGGTACGGTTACGCCGGTTACCGCGCGCTGCAAATAAACTCCAACTGACGTCACAGATGAAATTCGTGTGCAAAGGAATGGCACCCCCCTGCCCTGATCCGAGAGGTCAAATAGGCCATAACATAGGAGACTAAAGTGAAGTCATGAGATTGGTTAAAAATGTTAACCAATATGGAAGGTGTCTGGTCGCGTTACCCTGAGGTCGATCAATGGTAACCGAGGAGGCGTGTCGGACCCCAGACGGAAAATGTCGGCAACCAATAGATTCGGAGATATTCCATATACACTTCGAAGATTGAGACAGTAACGAAATGGCCTAATATACATTTGACCGTCAGAGTCCACAGGGACTGCAACGAAATGTCCTGAGTTAAACACTTCAACTACAGATGAGATAAGTACCAGATGTAGTACAATAGAGATCGACTCGAGTCGATCGAGAAATCACTTGAAGCAATTGTGTTCAGAGATCGAATGGTCAACGACGAAATTGGGGGTATGTACTTACAAATATTGTAGCAGGTATTAGACCATTTTGGTAATAGAATTTAGCTGGTCTCATATCTCCACTTTCCTCCGCAAATAATATGCGATATATTGTTGTAATTAATTCAATAATTAAGAGAATGTTGTTAATAAATAATGTTATTGGGTTTAATCAGTGGCACAACGCAATGGGTTTCACGATACGATCAACGGTTATGTTAATTTTGAATAATTTAATAAGTATAAAACCCAGCATAACGTTTCTTTTTTTGTGCACCACACTTTGCAAAAGAATTCTGTGTGTCTTACTCTTTGCGAGTTTTAACTGAAAGAAAGTTAGAATAAAAAACTCAGCATTCTAAAAATCAATCGAAAGCATTTAAATATATTTGATTTTTCATATTCCTGTGGGCCAAATCCTGCGAGTATTCAAAATTAAAGTTTTTGCATCCTGTTGTCTGGACTGTTGTTGTGACCCAGAAAGGTCCGACCTACCAGAATGGTGTAAGGTAACTGTTTGGACGGCTGGGAAGTGCCACCCAATTTAGACCGTAACCCAGTGGAGGAGGCATCCACAGGGACCGTACCCTCCTTCCCCTACCACCAACCTCTCGGAAAGACTTACGGACCCACATGTTTAACGTGATCGTACTCCGCATGAACACGGCGGCAGTTGTGGCAGCGTGCAAATCTAGCGCTCAAACCACGGGGATGCCGCACCCGAGAAGTGCCAACAGCACACGGTGTTACTAGGTGGTCACACACCCTAGTACTAACCGCGCCCGATGCTGCTTGACTTTTTCAGCACGGTAGAAGCCGTTGGCAGTAGTCCGGACTGTGTAAGTGTCCGTAAGTTAGTCAATCAGTCCATCAGACAATCTGACTCAGCTGTTTGTATATGATAATCTGCACCAAACTCTTGAGAACAACTTAAAGTTATACAAAA
Organism: Amaurobius ferox; assembly: GCA_951213105.1. Lineage (NCBI taxonomy): Eukaryota > Metazoa > Arthropoda > Arachnida > Araneae > Amaurobiidae > Amaurobius > Amaurobius ferox. The sequence goes on along the minus strand of OX578146.1, from coordinate 29,527,999 downwards.
TAAAACGTTGCAAAGTTACATGTTCTACCATAAAATGTCCATAATTTAGAGAAAATTCTATTGAATCTTTACATGGAAAAAATAAGTCTGGATGTTCCAAAGAAAAGTATATCTCTAAAATGAGATTCATTATGTACAGATTTTATCACTAACTGTAAAAGAAACAACACCCGACTAAAGCATGTCGATTATGTAAAAGAATGGTAAATATCCTCGAAATACGTTTTTTTTTCTGACTCAGACCGTTTGTCCTACCCGAAAGTGTAAGATATCTGTTTGGAAGGCCGGGACGTGCCATCCAATTTAAACCGGAACGCATTCGAGGAGGAAAGGCGTTTTCGTGAGTTTTATTACTACACTTTTCTTTATATTTGCGAATAAATGATTACTTTCCCTGCAATAAATACATGATAATGTATAGGGAAAGTATTGGAATCTTGCCGAAAATCGCAACTCGAGTTTTCGACTGATCTACAGGTTTTGGGACCTCGAAAGAACTATTTTTAACGAGACGTCTCTGTGTGTGTGTGTATCTGTATGTCTGTCTCTGCAATGTATGTATCTACTTTAACTCAAAAAATAACAGACCAAATTTTATAAAATTTGGTAGGTAAGTCACTTTGGGATGACCCTGGTGCTGATTAGTTTTTAGTATGATTCGGAAAAATGGAATCCGCCTTTTTTTGCGACAAGGCCCTCAAAAATCTCATGCATCCACTCTAGTTGAAATACTAATTGACCAAACTTCACAAAATTTGGTAGATACGTCACTTGTAGGATACTCTCATGCTGATTAGATTTTGATACGATTCGGAAAATGACAGCATTCCTTTTTTTACGAAATACCCTGCAAAAATCGCAAAAATCTAAAAAAGGACTACGTATGCTCAAATGTATCAATTACATGCTTGTTTTACACGTAACTGTTAACGAGGAGAATAATAAGACCAACTCCATTGCTGTAGAACCAACCGTTTTCGAGATATTTGAGATTTTTCGCATTTTTGTTACGCCGCTTTTGGAAAACTTTCCAATTACCAAATAAAAACAGAGATTGAATTAAAAATGCAAATAGAGTGTTATTTTGCGCAATTAAACTCAATTTAATGAATTATTAGTGACATAAAGAAAAAATGACATTTAGTCGCAGGGAAAGTCATGTGCTGCCGACATCAGCCCTTTTATTTTGAATAATAGTTTACTTTTATGGCGCCATGATTTATTTTTTATTCTCATCCGACAAACATACTATCTATCAGTTGTAAGTATTTGCTTCGCAGCTGCTCTTGATAGGCAAATCATGCCAGTTCAAGTAAACTCGTTTGCGAGGCCCTGAGCTATATGGACAAGTTCGAGTTAACTCGTATGTGGCGTCCTGGGCCAGAATAGCGTAACTTGTATTTAACTTGTATTTAGAGTAGTTAACATGCATTTGGTACTCAACGTGTTATACATATTTCCTTTTGAAGTGAAACCTTATTTTTAAACAAGAGTAACAATGCAAAGTGTAATTTTAATTAAAGCGACAGAATTGCGCGCGATTATTGCAAGAAAAGAAAAATCCTTCAGATGGCATAACTGCAGACGTATTTCCAAATATCTGTGTCGGTGGAAATCGCTTAAGCGGATAAGGTTTCACTCGGCAATCATAACAGAATCTATATATACTAATTCCCAAGTGTCAGTCTGTCTGTCTGTCCCCCTTTTTTTAGGCACTTCCCGAATACATAGAGACTTGCAATTTGGTACACGGCTCGATTGTTCGATAAAAACCCCTGGAAAAATCGAATTTTTCGAAAACGTTTCCTAGAGGGGGTGCTCCACACCAAAACGTTCGAAAAGTGAAATGATATGAAACCATACTTTGCCATAAGATAGACACTTCAAATTTGGCGTATGGGTAAATCGCTCGAAAGGAAGAAATTGTGCAATTTCAGATTTCAAATATTTTCTACTTAAGGGGGTGCCTCCTACCAAAATGCTCGATTTTCCGAATTAATGAGAACCGGCTCCTTTAAAATTTAATAGAGGCTTGAAACTCGGTATATGGAATAATCATTTGATAAAAACATCCAAGACGATTATAGTTTTTCAAAAACGTTCGTTTAAGGGGGTGCTCCAGAGGAAAACATTCGAAATATGAATTGATAAGAAAACATACTTCGGGATGATATATAGATTTGAAATTTGGTGTACGGGTAGATAGTTTGGAAGGAAGAAAGTGTATAATTTCAGTTTTTCAATATTTTCTACTTTAGGGCACGCAAAACGGGTGTACTTAGGTGTCGCACGCAAAAATGTTCGATTTTCAGAATGAAGTAGAGGCTTGATATTTGGTATATGGGCGAATCATTTAATAGAAAACCCAAGAAGAATGTAGTTTTTCAAATATGTATATTTAAGGGGGTGGGATACTCAAAAAATATTCGAAAGGTGACATGGTAGAGAAAGTATGCTTCGCTATGAGATAGAGACTTCAAATTTGGTAAAGGTGTAGATAGTTAGAATGGAAGAAAGTGTGAAAGCCCCAGGCCGTCCGGCTCGTCCAGAGGACATTGAGCAACAAATTGGACGACCGGGAAGGAAAATGGAATGGAAGAAAGTGTGTAATTTTAGTTTCCCAACATTTGCTATTGTAGGGGGTGCCGCACAATAAAATGTTCGATTTGACAAACAAATGAAAAACGCCTCCTTTACAATGTGATAGAGGCTTGAAATTTAGTATATGTTGTAATCATTTGATATAAAAATCCTACGATTATTACTGTTTTTCAAAAATGATCATTTAAGGGGGTGCAACACAGAAAAACTTTCGAAATATGAAGTGATAGAAAAATATGCTTCACGATAGGATAAAGACATTAAATTTGGTGTACTGATAGATAGTTTGAAATGAAGGACACGCTTTCTTTAAATGTGATAGGATCTTGATATTTGGTTAATGAGTCAATCATCTGATAAGAAACCCAATGCGAACAGAGTTTTTCAAAAATGTTCATTTATGGGTGTGCTCCACAGAAAAACGTTCGAAAGGGGAGATGATAAAATAGTATGTTTCGGGATGAGATAGAGACTTTAATTTGGTGTCCTGGTAGATAGTTCGAAAGGAGGACGTGCGCAATTTAATATTTACAATATATACTTCTTTAGGGGTTTCCGCACACTAAAATATTCGATTTGCCGAATTAATGTGAAACGCGAATTATTGAAAAAATGAGAATACTCAATGGTTGCTTATTGCGAGACCGTTGATTTTCAACGGGTATTCGGCTAGTGTATTATGAAATGATTGAAACTTAAAATGTTCTGACTCGACAAATGACTATTTTTAATAGAAAGTAATTATTAAAACTAGCATAGAGACAAAATTATAACAGAAATAAGTTATGTTTTTTAAAGAAATAGCATGTGCTGGATATATTAGAGTTTTATTATATAATTTTTTTTTGTATGAATGCAGTAATACACGATTTTATTCATTAAAAATGTTCTAGAAAAGCAATCACTTCGAAATTAAATACGGTCCTTTTTCGCAAAATTGCTTAACTAATCGTCTTTTTTACACTTCAATGCTTTCCTGATACATTTTGTTAGCAAAAATAACCGCACAAAAACTTAAAGCAATTCTCTTTTTCATTTAATTTAAAATTAAGATACCTTTTTTGTATCCCTCTGTACGAAGAAAATGTAAAAGAGCTTTTTACACAACATTTTCTTTTGTCTTGAGTTTTCGTTAATCTATTTTGGATTGCGGAATGTACTCGGGGTTTAAATATACATTTTCGAGATTAAAAACAATTCCAATGGAAGTATTTTTTCTACTTTCCCTGCAACACATAGTAATGTATAGGGAAAGTACTGGAATCATGTTGAAAATCGCAACTCGAGTTTTCGACGGATTTACAAGTTTTGACACCTCTAAAGTATGAAAAAACCATTTTGTGTGTCTGTCTGTCTGTCTGATTGTGTCTGTACGTCTGACTGTGCAATGCATGTATCCACTCTAAATAAAAAATTAATTGACCGACTTTCATAAAATTTGGTAGGGAAGTCACTGTGGGTGACTCTGGTTCTGATTAGATTTTGGTACGATTCGGGATAAAAGAACCCGCCCATTTTTTGGAAAGGTCCGCAAAAATTTTCTGTATCAACTCTAGCTGAAAAACTAATAAACCAAATTTTACGAAATTTATTAGATAGGTCACTTGTGGGTCACTCTGGTGCTGATTACATTTTGGTACGTTTCGGAAAAAAAAACCTGCCGTTTTTTGCAAAAGAACTCACAAAAATCCTCAAAATCTAAAACGGAAAACTGTGTATGCTCAAATGTATCAATTAAATGCTTGTTTTATACGTCATTTTTAACGATGAAAAGAATAATTCCAACCCCATTACACTAGGACTAGGCGTTTCGAGATATTTTAGTTTTTTCTCATTTTCGCTACGCCACTTTTGAAAATAAGTCCAGTTTCCAAATGAAAATGAAAATTGAATTAAAAGTGCAAATTCAGTGTCATTTTAAATAATTACGGGTGTTATCTTGTCATTTAAACTCAATTTAATGAATAATGGAAGAAATAAAGAGACCGTGATTATGAGTCAGCAGGGAAAGTCTCATGCTGCCTACATCATATTTTTTTATTTTAACTTCAGGTATATTTTAGTGTAAAAATCATTTTTACAGATAAAATTAATGTGAAACTTATTTCAGAATATTTACAATAGCAATACAGTATGAGTTGCATAATTTCTATTATCCTAAAATACGTTTCAGTGTACTAAAATGAGTTTCAATATTTTTTGTAGTAAAAGATTGTAAAAATGTGCAATGCTAAAATGAGAGGCTAAATTATATCAGATGCGTGTTTTTCAGCTAGTAGTTTTCGAGGGTGAAAATTGTACATTGTTTTCTATGACTAATTTTGAATAAATAAGAGGCTTTTTTTATTTTATATGAAATTGTTTATGCTTCAACGTTTGTATATTGTAGATATGAAAATACCAATGTTCTATTAATATATAGTTTGGATGATGCTTAAACATTTTATTTTGAAGATGATAAATAAATAAATAATAGAAAAACATAAATAACTAAAAACATAAATAACAGATCTCACTAAAATCATAAATAACAGGTCCCCAAGCGAACTTTTCAAATAATACCACCAGAAACAAGTATTTTTCATTAAATTGAAGTTATATTATTATTTTATACATTATACCTAAAACATTTGAAAATATTTTAATAAAACATATTTTTAAAATTACACAAGCTAATATTCCTGTTCTAATTTTTTTTTAAATCAGACAAAAGTGTCTCTACAATAAATTTATTCTTCAAAACGTAGAAGTGTAGTTTTAGTGAATCCATATTTATTAGTTGGATATGCATATAATTTAAGAAAATACGATAATAAATAATTACAATACACTTTGTGCGAAGGATAAGGAAGACTTGAGCAACATATATATGCAAAAATAAAATTATAATGCAGTACACAGTTGTTTCGAAGACACGCTGGATCTCTTTAGTTAGTCCAAGAAAACTAACTAACCAGAAGTCCAAAAAAGGAATCAGCGAAAAGAAAGATATATAGATAATTACATACCCAAGACAGGGATTAAGAAAGAGCCAATCAGAAAGTACCAGGAAGAACAGTACAGCTTATCTGAAACGAGAAATAACAGAAGAGATTGGCGTTGCAAGAAACCAAAAAACCGAAAGTCCAAAAGATGAATCAGTGCAAAGGAAGATACAAAAGGAATTACATACCCAATACCTGTATTAAGAAAGAACCAATCGGAAAACAGCATTTAGAACTGTCCAGTAAATCCGAACCAAAAAATAACACAAGAGATTGGCATTGCAAGAAAGCCAACAAACCGGAAGTCCAAAAGAGAAATCAGCTCAAAGGAGGATAAAAAGTGTACTACATACCCAAGACATGAATTAAGAATAAGCCAATCAGAAAGCAGCATGAAGAACAGTCTAGCTAATTCAAATCGAGAAATAGCACAAGAGATTGGCGTGCGTCGAAACACAATAGGAATATCGGCGCCTGGGTGCTCAAGAACCATATCTAGACGCCTGAAGGAAGAGAATCTGCGATCCTTACTAATGCTGCCGTTAACAAGGGAACATCCGTGATTCCAGTTGCAGTGGTGCTGGGGCAGAGCAACGTGGAATGCCACAGATGGGCGATGTGTGGTGTTAAGCGATGAGTGCCCTTCGTTTTCGTGACCGATGAACAGCGTGTCCTGGTGTGGAGGTCCCCTGTACAACGCACAATCCCAACCACGTTATCGAAAACCAAACCAGCCCCACTGTAGGCATCGCGGGCTAGGGAGTCGTGGCCTACGACAGCCGATCCGCTCTAGTAGTGGTGCCTGGAACATTTACGGGCCAGCGGTACGTGGATGAGGTTTTACGACCTCATGTGCTCCCATTCGTTGCTGGGATTCGAAGTGCGTGATTCCAGCAGGATAATCCCGTCCGCATACGACACGGGTCGTTATAGTCATGTCCATACACTTCCAAGGCATTCCCACTCCCCAGACATGACGTCAATCGAGCATGTATGGGACCAGTTGAAACATCAGCTGCTTCGTTTCACAATCTTCGGGATTTGGAACGCAACGTCCAACAGGTGTAGAATCGTCTGCCGCTGGACAAAATCAGTCATCTGTTCGATACCACGCAATAATGTATTGCTGCTAGTCTCGCAGCACGAAACTGTGCGACTCGATATTGAGAGGATGGCCAGACTGTATACCACAGTGCCCTATATACCCGTTCTGCTGCTTTGTTTTTGTGATCTTGTATATCATTCATCTGTATCCTTCCATCAATAAAATTTCAGGTTATTCTTCTGCTTCCTTCTTGGTGCGCAACTTTCATTGTCCGTGAGTATATATAATATTTCAACTTTCGAATGCAGAATTGAAATGAAAACATATATATCTTTCTCAAACGATGAGTTTAAGGGGTGCTCTGGTTGGACAAAACGACTTCATTTTATCCGAGCTCTGATTGGATGATAGGAATTCAGAATTTGGAGAATTCAGATACAATTCTAATACATTTCAACTTGAAGAATTGACAAATAATTAAACGAAATTTAACTCAATACATTAGAGTTAAATTTAAATGGGCTTAAAGTAAAAATTAAATTTAGAGATTAATACTACAAATTATAAGAAATAAAATTATTAATTATTTAAGATTGTGATGGGTCTAGGCCATTTACGAAACTTCCATTGGTGGGGGTTGTACTCCGATTGCAAATATCTGTATTCGGGATTTTTATTAAATTTTAAAACATTTTTAGTTGGAGTGTTAGAAATTTCAGTTTTAATGTTGTTGATATTGAAGTCATGATGGATGACCTCATTCCTTAGATATCGGCGTGCTTTTCAGATTGAACGTATAGTTTTATTTTGGATACATTGATTTATTTTATTACATTTTTTACTGATGAAGTCTTACACAGCCGCGCCGTTTCGAATGCTAGTTGCGCGCACTGAAATTGTAAAAATTAGTTTTCCCAGATAGCTGCGGGAACCACAAGTAGCAGTAGATTGATTTTCAAGAAAATAAATTATAATATTATCTCTCATACATGCATTCTGATTTATATAGGTACTCATCAAGGCATACAAAGTCTCTACAGCAAATTGAGTCACCACGGCAGAGGAGATACATTCAGTATAAAACACAACTTTGTGATGTCCGAATGTATCCACATTATTATAGAATGTTGTCATGCATTCATATTCCTCAGGGATTTCTAATTTATCTTTAATATTAATTGATATTTTCATTTTAAAAAATGTTTACTATTACCACATGTGTAACGACCAATTGATTTTATTTAACATTAAGCTCCCCGGTTTTATCCCATATACACTACGTGTCAGTGAAAATGAGACACCAAGGAGTGGGCAGAAAATACGCAAATTGCAGGGTAGACTTAGTTCACCGAGTTATGTGAATGATGCGAAATGCGCAGCTGTCCTGCGCATGTTGAGTGAGATATAAGGGATGAAACCTGCAGAATCGGCAGTAGTCGCGCCGGTCTGGTTGCCAGAAAATTTGGATTTTTTTGTCTCAGAGGAAACGTGTAGTAGCAGAGAATGCGAGGACGCCGCCAACCGAGGTAGTTCCAGCAGACAGACGATTTCACGAGGGGTATGGTCATAAGACTCATAAGCACAAGTTAGTCCATACGCCAAATCTCAGCGGACATCCACCTACACGCATCCACGGTGCACCAGCTGTGACGAAGATGGTTGGAACAAGATAATGTGGTACGTTTACGGGGGGTGCCGTATGGCCAGAGCGACGTCAGCAGGCGTGGACCGACGCATTCGCCGGCAAGTGCTGGCGACCCCGCAGGCCACGTTCGCACAGATTCCTCCGTTTGCAATGGTGTTGGGATACAGCCACGTGAACGACGGAATGCAACAGGGTGGTGTTCTCAGACGAATCACACTTCTGTTTTATCAATGACAGTCGCCGTGTACGAGTTTGGCGCCGAAGTGGTGATAGGTCCAATCCGGCCTCATCTGTGGTACGCCACATATAGTGAAAACGCGGCATCATTGTTTGGGACGCCATCGCCTACGATAGCAGGTCACCTCTGGGCCATATTAAGTGCACTATGATGTCTCAACGATACGTAGATGACGTGCTGCGGCCGCTGACACTACTCTTCCTTCAAGGGGTGCCCAATGCCATTTACCAGCAGGAAAATTCCCGACCACACATGGCACACATCAGAAAACATGCCTTGTAATGTACCCATGTGCTTCCCTGGCCACCAGTTCCCTGATCTTTCACCAATCGAACACGTCTGGGACGTGATTGGACGTTGCTTGCTTGCGCTACCACCGCCATGTTTAGAAGACGAATTCTATCAAATGGTTGACAGGGAATGGGCAGCCATCCTTCAGGACACCCTCCGCACGCTCATTGACTCTGTACCTAGATGCGTTACTGTCTGTATCGCCGCCCGCGGTGGTCCTATAACCTACTGATCATACAGTGTCATCGCTCAGCGTATAGGTGTATTATGTTGCAATAAACAGCACTTATTGTTCGTTGCTGTATCTCTCTGTTTGCCGATTTTCATAACTCACTGCCCACTCTTTGTTGGTGTCTCACTTTCATTGCCACGTAGTGTATCTACTTTCTTCTATTAAGCGTTTTCTTATACTTGCAGTGGAAAATGAATTTATCATCAATTGATCTCAATAATAAATCAATCTATCTAACTCTTCAAAAGAAAACGGAAACCAAATTATAATCTCGTATCAGAAGAAAAAAGAGAACTTTTGTGTTATCGAACCAAACATTTCAAAATAACTGCCCAATTGATCAACTGTTATACAAGCATCGCATTAGAGCATCACTGTTTGACTGGACAAAAGAGATTTTATCAAGATCCTAAAGATAAAATAAACTGCGACAGAGAATGTGCATTTCTTTCTTAGATCCGGAGTTTCATTTTAGATAAAGTAATATTACATGGTCGACGAATGCCGAGTTAGGCATAGATTACATATTTCAACATAACATTATGTGAATTGACCAATTCTAAGATACTGCTATGTCGTATCTTCTGGATAGATGAGTGTAATTTCAGAATAAATAATCGAGTTAGAAAAGTCGGATAATTATAGCTTTATTTTATGTATCAATAAAGTATGGAAAAGGTTTTTGGATATTCTCAAATATCCCCAGTAATTATAGCAAAAGTAGAAGAATTGTGAGTAGAAATTTCAATTCCAACAATAAGCAGTAAAGGAATAAAAGCTATCTTAAAAATCTGATGTGGGCACCACATGAATTTCCCTGCAGACTTAAATTCACGTTGTCTCTATTTTAATTAAATTTTATTCACTTTTAATTCAATTTTCGTTCTCATTTGGAAACTGAATTATTGGTGGCGTAGAGAAAATACGAAAAAACTAAAATATCTCGAGAACGGCTTGTCCTATTGTAATGGGGTTGGTCTTATTATTTTTCTTCGTTCAAAATTACGTATCAAACAAACATATAATGGATATATTTCAGCATGCGTAGTTTTTATTTTAGATTTTGATGATTTTTGCGGGCCATTTCGCAAAAAGAGGCAGGTTATTTTTTTTTCGAATCGTACCAAAATCTAATCAGCACCAGGGTGACCTACAAGCGACTATCTGCCGAATTTTGCAAAATTCAGTCCATTAGTTTTTCAGCTGGAGTTTATACTAACAAGTTTTTTGGATCATTTCGTAAAAAAGGCGGGTTCTTTTATCCCGAATCGTACCCAAAACTAATCAGCACCAGATTCGCCCACAAGTGACTTACCAAATTTCATGAAATTCGGCCAACTAGTTTTGTAGTTAGAGTGGATACAAAATCTGCACACACAGGCAGACAGACACACGCATAGACGTCACGCTAAAAGTAGGTTTTTGTATTCTAGAGGACTCGAAACGTGTAGATCCGTCGAAAACTCAAGTCGCGATTTTCAGTATAATTCCAATACTTTCCCTATGCATTACCATGTATTGCAGGGAAAGTAAAAAATGTATTACATAAATTAAAAGACTACGTATACTGAAATGTATCATTTAAGAGCTTGTTTTACACGTAATTTATTTTTCAAATGTTATAATGTGTGATATAATGGGCAATTCCGATTTTTTTAAAAGCTCTTAAAACCAATTGATATTTATAGAGAAATTTTTTCTGATTTCAAATATCCAAGCGAAAATCTCTTAAAATAATTATTTATTTAAATATCAAGAAATGAAAAACCGCAAAATCTTCTCAAAGACAAAATGGCCCGTGATTGGCTGTGACGTCACGCGGCCCGAAAGACCTGTGATGCAACATTCTACTGTGTGCTGTTTCTATTGAGATATTTGCAAGTAGTTGGCATTTAATTTTGTTTACAATTTGTTTATAATCATTTTACCCATTTGTTCTTGGTCTGCCTGAGTTTAAATTACTTGTTCCTTATTTTATTTTATTGTAAACATGGATTCAGGTTTTGTTAAAGGGCAATCACACAATTTGCCCAAGATTGATTCTATCATGATGGCTCTGTATTTTAAAAACAATATGGATTTTGTGACGGCTGAATCTCATGGTGTAAAAGTTGATAGGTAAGATTTACCCCTTTTCTTGAGTTTTTTCTGGAAATTAAAGAAAAACATTTGAATTTATATGCTTAATTTTTTATTGAATAAATGTTTTATGTGCAAGAGCACTTTAGCTATATATGTTTCATGAAGATTCTAAACATAATATTTTATTTACAAATTAAGCAGTTTTTTACATTTAATTACATTAAAAGCAGTTTTACATTTAATTATATTAAAAGCAGTTTTACATTTAATTACATTAAAATCAGTTTTACATTTTTTTTCTTTGTGACTAAAACAGTTTGCCCCCTCCCCCCCCCCCCAGAAAAAGGCAGTAAAAGTAGTCATTATTGGTGGCTTTCCTTGTCTTGATATTGTTTAAATTTGGGCGAATGTCATGTTATTCGTGAAAAATGATTCATATTTTTTAGTATTATATATGACTTTTTCTGTGAAGATTAATTAATAAACCAATGTTTGACACAAAATGGCAGATCCATTCGCCTTGCATAAGAAATTTTCATTCATGACAAGTCACATCCCATATCCAATCATTGTCTGTCATTAAGTTGTTTATAAGGGATTGAAAATAGGGAGAAAATTAGCCACGCCTTCCTATAAGCTAGCTTATAGATCAAGCTTGTCAGTGAGGGCGTAATTTAACTGGTGTTTAGTGTGTACATGTAAATTGTGTTTATTTGCTTTAAAAAATTATTGCTAAAAAGTGGGCAGAGCACGACTATACCTTTTGAAAAATTCAATAGAATGGAATCAATTATTCAAACCCTACTTAAAAAATAATCCTTGGCAACATTAGGTACATTTTTTACTAGTACAGTAAACTATTCAGTAAAACTGTTCAGTATAAAAGGTGCTCACATCGAATCTCTATTATTATATGAAAATGTTACATGCTCAAATTACATATTTATATCAAGTAAAAAAAAATCACCTTTAAAAAATGTAGTCAAAATTTCTTAAATTAACAGTTAAAAATAATGCCCTAATTTAATTTTTAAATGCCTAAGACATATTGGTCATTAGAATTATGGTAACCAACTAAGCTTTCCTTATATATATATTCAGTTTTGATGAAGGCAGTGCAAGACATTGTTTACTATTCAGTAATTGTGAAAAAAGGTTCATAAACAAGTTGTTCCAAAGCATGAAACCTCTCTTGAGAATAAAATGTTTTGTGCATGGCGTTTTTAAAAGGAGGCGATAAAACTCCTATGGATGAAATGCTTGAAAATGCCACAATGCTTTGAGAATTATATCTAGGTGTCATTAGTGTTAAGAAAGTAGCCTCTATTACTATATGGCACAAAATAAAGGCCTACTATTTAGTATATTTATTTCTGATTATTTTTAAAATAAATGTTCTCTAATTATGAGTATAATTAACCAGTATATTTTCATAGTTGTAGGATATAGTACAGACTATTGAGATAAAAATAAATTGAAAGGTTAAATAATTTTGAATACGTAGAAATATTATTTATTATTTCAGTTTTACTTTGTATTGAGCCAATAATTTATTTTTACAAAATTGGCAGTTTAAATAAATATTTCAGATATTTCGCCATTGAAATGCATACAATGCAGGACTACTTAACTTACCCCAGCGCCACAAAAGTTATTGACTGAAACGATATTGGCATTTTCTTAATATGAAATTTTAACTCTTTACCTTTATCTCCACCGTTTTATATTTACCTGAATTTAAGAAAATCCAAATATTCAGTGTGAAAATCACAAACTAAACATGGGATGATGTCAATAATCCACTTTGAATCTGGATTTAAGTTCATTTGTAACACCAAACCAAAACATTGAGTGTCGAGCCAGTAGTTCATACTCTTAGAAATTTTCTAAGTTTAATAAATCATAGTAAAAACTTATTATGCAAAAGCTTTAAAAATTTGATTATACAGACACTGACTTATTATCTATACACTCCTTAATTTTTCTTTTCTATTTCATTACTCTAACATTAAAAACAAAAATCAACATCAAATGCAAGTCAGAGATTATTACGTACCATTAGTAGTCAACTCTCTAAAATGTAATCTGTGTTGCATATTTTCTATTAAGCTATAAAAATAATTTTATCACCTATGAAATTGCACCAATAAATATATATGAATATCAGTAGATAAAACAAAATATGGTGTTTCTTAGTGACACATGAATTAATTTGCATAATTTTGAATCAAGGGGACATTGAATTTCTAATTGTAACATCTTATTGGCATTGAGCATCACCTAATGGCATCCTGTCTTACATAAAAGACTATGATGGAATGTTAAATTGTAAAATTAAGAAGCTATGTGATTTATATTAAGATGTAAAGTACATATAGGGAATGATGTCCATTATTGATTTGACGCCGTAAATATAATTAACATTTTCGTTTAAAAGAGCTTAATTTTCAAATCTGAAATACTAATATAAAAAATAACATAAATGTAACTTACTTCAAAATGATCTTCACATGCAAAACGAGTTTTCTTTAATGACAGTGGTGGATTTTGTTCAGTATTTCGCTTCATTGCTTGACACCATTTTTTACGTACATTTTTAGGTACATATATAAAGATTTTATTTGGTGATGTGATACTAGTAGAAGTGCACATTGGAACTATGCAATTCTTATAAGTATTAGACATAATAAACAGAGCTTTTCGAATGTAAACACACATTCACAGATTCGCGCGATGAGAACGACTAGAACCTTGTGACGTCACATCCCGTTCGCGCCAAATTGGATCGTTTTCCCGCAAAAATCAGAAAGACGAACTTTGTTTGCAAATAAAAAGATAAATACGGCTCGGAGAATAAAAATTTTTATGTTTTTCCTCATTTTGAAACATTTCGAATCGAATAAAGAAATGAAAAAAATAGACAGGAATTGTCCATTTTATGTTATGTTTCATGTATAGTAAATAAATTGATGTGGGCAGCACAGGACTCTCACTATATAATACAATAAATTTACTTCTTTCACAATGATAAAATGATGTACTAAACATACGGCACAACGTGTCATTAATGTAGATATGTACATATGGCATTTTTCCAGATGATAACATATAAGACTATTTCAAGTACCACCTTAAGTTTTATTTCACGCAACTCTTAAATGAGAACTATCAATATTGATAGAGCACGTAATATAGTGCGTATATTAAAATATTTTATTAATTAACTTATCACTTTGGCTTCGTTTTTGGTAACTTAGCATCATTCTTGCAATTTTTATGATATTTTATCAATATTTAACTAAATATATCCTAGTTGGTTATATTTTGCTATTTGAGACGCCAAATTGATCGCCAAGCGTTACAGAAAAATGGAGAGAAAAGCATTTATTATATAAAAATCATTGTTGGCAAATTGGTAGCCGTCAAAATACAAAACTATTGCAGGAAGTATCTTCTTCCGTGATTAGAACGATCTACATCCACGATAATGAAGTTAACAATTTTATTACATAATATTACATATGTAAATTGAACATATATCCGTCTAAAACTTGAATTTGAGCTTTTGAACCCGTCGCAATTCTTTCCTTGCACGTTATACTCCGTATATAATTAAAGTAATAAATTCGTCAGATGTAATTTTTTTAAAGAGCAAATTTCAAATGAAATAGATCAGGGACTCAAAGTAATTTTTCTCGTAAACTCCAAAATTGTAGTTATGACACTGAGAGTTTTATTCTTGCTGCCATCTATATAGAACATTATCTAATATTCGGAATACTTACACACTTTCCACATTTCGCCCGGGTTCGATTCCAGCCACTGCCAAAACTGCCGCCGTGTTCATGCGGAGTACGATCACGTTAAACATGTGGGTCCGAAAGTCCTTCCGAGAGGTTGGTGATAGGGGAAGGAGGGTACGGTCCCTGTGGATGCCTCCCCCACTGGGTTACGGTCTAAATTGGGTGGCACTTCCCGACCGTCCAAACAGTTACCTTACACCTTTCTGGTAGGTCGGACGGTCTGGGTTTCAACATCAACACTTTCCACATTGTCTCCCCCACTGGATTCCGGTCTGAATTGGGTGGCATTTCCCAGCCGTCCAAACAGTTACCTTACACCTTTTTGGTAGGTCGGACGGTCTGGGTCTCAACAACAACAACAACAACACTTTCCACATTGTGGCACTTTCATGAAATAGTCCGTTATACGTATTCTCCCACTCAGTAGAGTTCCTACTGAACCCAACGTCCTCGGCAGCGGCGTGTGAAAATTGTTATCGAAATGTTGAAATAATCTGCTATGAATTCATACAATCTGAATTTTTGAAATAAAATAATTTGTAACAAAAATTTGCGTCGCATTTACAATGATCTCTACCTTAAATGGACGGAACATTGAGCCAATAGGCAAGGAACATATAATGCCACATTATTTGAACTCACTCTCAAGTAATTTCAGAAGAAACTTCACTATGAAACTATCATTTTGTGTCGAGCTGCTAGTTTTGTTCTAGCAATTGATTATGAATTCCAGTTACGTTCTTGTGCTTATCATTGTGTTCCAGCAATAAGTTGTGTTCTAACAATTGATTTGGAATTACAATCGTGTTCTTGAGTTTACAATTGTGAAAGTTACTGTGTATTCTGAGTACGCAGTGCTTTATGCCCTCTGGCGGAAAAATTGTAAGGCCTTTGTTGGAACACTCTTCTGGAGGAGTTTAAATATCTTCACTGTACTCATAGCTATAGTAGACGATCTTAGTCAAGATCAGGGTAAATTATAATTAAGTACCCTTTGATTAATAATTTGCTAAAGCAAGTAAAAAAAAATACCTCGGAAAAATCTGAACCATCCACAAATATGTTTCGGAGTTTTATAGTTTGTCAACGAGAAGTGGTTCATTATTATTATTGTATAAAATGTATTTCGTGGAAGGAAGTACCAAAAATTTCACTTGCACAGCCTACTGCATGCGAACGCAATACTATGTTATATTCAATTCTACTTATTGTATACAATTATTATACACATACAGTTTCATAGTGATAGTAACTGTATTCGTTTAGTGTCAAATACAGGGGTTTAGAAAAGTCCACAGCACACAGCAAGTTGAATGGTTTCCAATGTTATTATTTCTGTATTAATATTCTTGTAAAATAGCACTTGACCTTCGTAATATTATGTCATATTTAATTCTAGTTATTGTATACAATTATTATACACATACAGTTTCCCCGGACATCCAAACGGTTACCTTACACCTTTCTGGTAGGTCGGACGGTTTGGGTCTCAACAACACATGCAGTTTCATAGTGATAACTCTATTCGTTTAGTGTCAAATACAGGGGTTTAGAAAAGCCCACAGCGCACAGCGAGTTGCATAGATTCCAATGTTACTATTTCAGTATTGATATTCTTGTAAAATAATACCTGACCTTCGAAGTTTCTGAACGGTGGGATTATCATACCAAGGTATTATTCATCAGGATGAAATAAATGAGTGTAGTTCCGTAAATTTCAAACATTCAATATGTTCCAGAAGAAAAAAAAGTAAAATTATATATAATAAGAAAAAATATTGATTCTCTGACTTCCGGTGTCACATTTCCTTCTACCAACTGAGCATTCCGGCAGAGTAAAATATGTCACAAATAAGTTTATTACACAGTAAGGTACCAGTTAATAACTATTATATATTTTATAAAATTTCAAAGACTATTTAAATCTTGAGTTTAAGAGTGCAATTTAATAAAGTCCAGCTCAAATCGTTACTCTTTCATAGAAGGCAATTATTGATTGTCCAATGACCTTTCCGTTATCCGGTGTTTTCCACAAATTTCTATCTTACAATTTTTCTTCTCTTCAGTGTTATATTACAGACTTTGGAACATTTCCAAGAGTAGGTTATATATATATATATATATATAAGGTTTGATCGATAACTCACTTGATACAGTAAGTACTTCCCGATGAATTGAGTATACTTGTATGGGCGATATTTATTGGCTTAGTAAAGTAATTTAAAGATGGAAATAACAATTTATTTCAAATATTGTTAAATACATTTTAAGGTTATGAATTTCAGAAATACATCATGAAAGTGCGAATAAATTTTGATTTCTAACGATATAACTGAAAAAATCCGATATGGGCAGTACATGATTTTCTCTATATAATGCAATGAATTTATAGTTTGCACAATGAAAAAAATCTGATGTGGGCAATACTTGACTTTCCTTATATAATACAATGAATACTTTTACAGTTAAAAAATACTTTTATATTTTTTTTTATAATAATTTAAAAATCTGATGTGGGCAATACTTGACTTTCCTTATATAATACAATGAATACATTTACAGTTAAAAAATACTTTTATACTTTTATAGTTAAAAAATGATATTCTTATAGTAGATATTAATATTCTTTCAAAGATATTGAATTTCCTTGAATTAGTCGTCATTTTCATTAATTTAGTGTCAATTTTATCCATTTGGCGAGATGTTCGTTAATTTGGCAACATTTAGAAATGTCGCTAGGTTGGCGACATTCTGCTAAATTCGTCGCCAGGTTGGCGACATTCCGCTAAATTCGTCGCCAAAATCTCCCCAAGCGTTATGGACAGAGAAAGAAGTTATTCTTACAGCAGATAAATGACTATTGTCGTTCAAATACAAAAGTATTACTCAAAGTATCTTTTCTCGTGAATAGAACGAGTTAGATCCGCAAGAATGATGTCACCAAATTTATCGCATGATATTACATATGAAAAGTGACCATGTTTCTTAACAATTAATATTGTTTTTTATTTAAGGGGCCTTTTTGATAAATTTATTTCAAAAATGTGAAATATCTCGAGAACGGTTCATGCTAACGTTCTAAAATTTATGTCAATCGTTTTCTAAGGGAAAATTACACAAGACATGTCTATTTTCGTAACTTTATTAAAGGTTCTGATTTTTTGATAATTTTTTCAAAATTTCACTCGAAAATTTAGGAGGGTTCTGAGCATTCGATTGTATTTTAAAACAATACGCTTCCAGTATTCATCGATTGTGATTTTTCTACCAAATTTTATGCGAATCGTTCTATTCGTTCGTAAGATATCGTCTCCACAGACTCACTGACACACACACACACACACACACACACACATCACCTCAAAAATGTTCGTTCGTGATCCGGGATGTTTGAAACGTGCTCTCCCGTCGAAAACTCGAATTCGAATTTTCGACCCCGTCACAATACTTTCCTTGGGCCAACGGCCGTACCGTGCTGAAAACACCGGTTCTCGTTAGATCACCTAAGTGAAGCAGCATCGGGCGCGGTTAGTACTTGGTGAGTGACCACCTCGGAACGCCGCGTGCTGTTGGCCATCTCGGGTGCGGTATCCCCGTGGTTTGCGCGCTAGATTTGCACGCTGCCACAAATGCCGCCGTGTTCATGCGGAGTACGATCACGTTAAACATGTGGGTCCGTAAGTCCTTCCGAGAGGTTGGTGGTAGGGGAAGGAGGGTACGGTCCCTGTGGATGCCTCCCCCACTGGGTTCCGGTCTAAATTGGGTGGCACTTCCCGGCCGTCCATACAGTTACCTTACACCTTTCTGGTAGGTCGGACGGTCTGGGTCTCAACAACAACAATACTTTCCTTATACATTATGCATATAAGGAAAGTAAAAATGCTTTGGAAAGAAATTACGCAGCTTCTGTTCCTAAAGAATAGTATATGCAGGTTTACAAGGAACGTTCTTTCTCAAGCTAATATCTCACGAACTCTGCACTTCTTGCAACGTTGTACAGAAACAACCCTGTGGCCAACACAGTGAGGTGAAAGGTGAACCTGTGGACCCTGTTCTTGGAGAGTTTCGAGCTGAACTCTGCATCTTCTGCGTATAGGAGTAAAAGCCAACTAGAAAGTTCTAGAGCGAGTTAAATTTAGTAAAAAATATTGTAATTCCATAACAAAAGGTGGAAAGGGATCGGGCAGCCTCTTTCTAGAAATAGGAACAGGAGGTCCCGGAGTATGGATTTTTCGTACACCAGACCTTAATCCTCTGGACATTTTCTTGTGGGGTCATCTTAAACCGCAGGGCTATGCAATACCACTGTTGAAAGTGGCAAATATGCAATAGCGTATCACATCTGCCTGTTTCTTTTTGTTGCGTTTATGCTAAAGCGAATGAGCGTCCATCTCGTGGCCTGATTGCAGGCGTCTGTCTTTGCTCATTCTGAATTTGCAAATATGTAGCTTTCATTTTGTACATGGTAATAAATTGTTTGTTATGAAATCTCAAATTTAGACAAGGTAACAGCCTTTTCTAAATAATCGATTGTTTCTTGCCGATATTTTGATTTTCTGGAAGGATGCCTTCCGATACCTTTCCATCTTTTACTATGGAAAATTTGACTCACTTTAAAACTTTCTAATTGACGTTTCCCCGTATCTGCAAAAGGGGCTCAGATGATCTCTCTAACACCCCTCAAAATGGAACTACGGGGTAACTTCTGGTATCAATGTATGGGATATAGGGGGTTTCGTATTCAACGGCACAAGAAATGTACAGTTATACATACTAACCATAGTTATTAAAATATTGTCATGAGAAATGACTTTTCTTCTAACCCTGCATAATGGCGTCTGAAATATAATTCTGAACGGAACCAAACGAGTTGTCACAGAGTTATGGCAAATGGTTGATGCCATTGGATTTCCCTGAAACCACCTGATGTAAAACAAGTATAAATTACAGTCTATTACTATTGCCACTTATGAACAAATATTTCTGTTTGGTCACAAAAACTTAAAAAGAAAACATTTTTTTCTTACCTGTCGATCATCAAAAATCCATTTTAATATAATATATTTGAACAGGATATACGTATATTTTCAAATCTATAATAATAAAACATTATTCGCCAGTTTCTGTCGTCGGTAACAAAAAATCTGAGCTACCAAAAGCCATAGAAATTGGAGCAAAAGTACCTGGACTCTCGAAAGGAAGCACTTCGTCGAGATTTTTTTTTAAATACGAATGATAAAGTTATGCATTTAATAGCAGAAATCCAACTGTATCCCTTTTCTAATGTAACACGACCGGCCCGTCAGGAAATGTCAATCTCAACTCACTGGTGTCCCTATCTATAGTGTTATTTGAAGAGAAAACCATCGTTGTGTGTTTTCAGAATTATTTGCACGTTTTGGTGCAATTTTATTCAGAGTTTTGCATTTTAGATCCATCGCATCGGCGGAAAGATACGTAAGAATAAACCACAACAACTTGATAAGTAAGAATTTTAACAATTACATGGCTTTACTAAAACTGCACAGACACAATCACTGACAGAGATTGAGAGTAATTTGATCTTGAAATCAACAT